>KZ505808.1:600080-664660 GCA_002844005.1 Limosa lapponica baueri
AGGTAGACAACATCTACTGCCCTCCTCTCATCTATCCAACCAGTCATGCCATCATAGAAAGCTATCAGGTTAGTCTGACATGACTTCCCCTTGGTAAATCCATGTTGACTACTTCTGATAGCTTTGTTTTCCTCCATATGCCCTGAGATGACACGCAGGATGAGCCGTTCCATCACCTTTCCAGGGATGGAAGCGAGGCTGACCGGCCTGTAGCTTCCCGGGTCCTCCTTCTTGCCCTTTTTGAAGACTGGGATGACACTGGCTTTTCTCCAGGCCTCGGGCACCTCACCTTCTCTCCAGAACCTCTCAAAGATGATGGAGAGTGGCCCTGCAATGACTTCTGCCAGCTCCCTCAGCACTCTTGGGGGTATCCCATCAGGACCCATGAACTTGTGGATATCCAGCCTTCTTAACTGTTCTCTAACTTCGTCTTCCTCCACCAAAGGAAGATCTTCCTTTGTCCAGACTTTCTCTGATTCCTCCAAAGTCCATGGCTCCTGGGGGCTGGTCTGAGCAGTAAAGACTGAGGCAAAGAAGGCATTCAGCAACTCTGCCTTCCCTGCATCCTCTGTTACCATGGTGCCCGACTCATTCAACAGTGGGACCACATTTTCTTTAGTTTTCCTTTTGCCTCCAATATAATTGAAAAACCCCTTTTTGTTCTTTGACGTCTCTTGCCAGTTTTAATTCCATGCTCTTTCCATTCGATATTCCATGCTTTTTAGCAAATCTGTTTTACACCTGTGTAAACTCACAAGGACAGAAAATTGCTTGTGGACTTTGGGCAATTGTTTTAAAAGAAAGGGCAAGAACCTGGCCACTGAAAAATAATAGAATTGCCTACCTATTTCATCTACCTATGTCAGACGTGGTTGAAAAAAAAAAAAAACACACAACAAAAACCCCCACTTTTATGTATGCATATGCAAATTAAGAAAAAAATGAAAAAGTATGCTTCCTGAGCACTCTATAATGATGCTCAAGCATTGTATGTGTGTGGAAATAGCTTCAAAAAATAGTATGTGGCCCTAGCAGTTGTGATATCCCTAATTAAGAAATGCTACATCTGCTCATTTGTGGTTCCATTTTCTCTCTTTTACCGCTTTATCTTCAGCCTGCCTTTTAGCTTCAATAAGTGGTTAAAGTGGTTGTTCAATCAAAATGGCATATTTCATGATTACAAGTGTTTTACAAAGTCAAGAGCATTTATTCTGTGCCCTCTTAACCAAAGATTAATGCAACATGGGAAATGTTGTATTACATGTAAAAAATTAATCATCAACATCATAACCTCTTTGGTCCAGAATTTTCCGTAATACAGATTTACTAGAAATTTGTCACTAAATTAAAATGCTACACTTCTTTCCCCTACCTACTCCACATTCATTTCAACAAGTGCAGCTTTGAAAGGCATTCAGATGACTTGTTTTTCCCCTTCTGATACGAAATTTCTGAGAAAAAATGAGGAACAGAAACCCCGCCACAACTGTTAGGCCAGCAGTACTTTAAAGCTGGGATTCCAGAGGCTGCTGTTAAGTTCATGGCCATGCTCACTCCCAGTCCTGTGTGCAACCAGGTAGACCTGTAAAATCCCATTACCATTGCTAGTAGCAGGCCATACATTTTGTACTGAGTCTGCGAGACCTCAGGACTGAGGCTTGTCAGAAGATTGCTCTGTTTGAGTTTTCTTGAGCTGTCTGCAGGTTTGTTTTGCCCGGTTTAGCTGTGACAGCAATTCCTCTAACTGACAAGCGGTTTATGGCTAATTTGTTCTATTGTTTTCCTTTGTACAGCACAGCAACATTTTTTATATTGTTAGTAACAAGCAGTCATCCTATTTAGCATGGTATACCTATTCTTACACATCGTATCAAGAAGCACAGGTCTGGTACCACGGCAGAAGCTTTGCAAAGTGGAGGCATAGGATGTGGCCCTGGAGACCCTGCAGCAATAAACAACTCACCAGTAGTCAGTTAAAAAACACAGACCTGTAGATGGAAATAAAATCTGATTTTAGGTAACAAAGAAACGGGTGTGCAGCGTACACAAAGGTATCTAAAGTATGTATATAGTAAATTTGGGTGTCACATGGAGCTGCAGAGTAATGAAGAAAAAGCGAGATGTTAAGACGTGTTAGCAAATATAAAAATGACGCCAAGTGGATCCTAGAATAAGAAAGAAATGACTGACATGACCATAAAATTCCTCCTAGCAAAGGACACTGGATGCTGACAACTCCCTATAACTCACCATGAACTATGAGAATGACCACACTGACATTAGAAATGAAAGAAGCAGAAGAAGGATGAATACAGCACCAGCAAAAAACCCACAGAAACTAAGTGTGCGTACTACAATTTAAATTGTATTGTTATTACTACAAAGACTTTTTACTTCTGTATTCTAACCATATTATAATTCTTTTTCTGTAAAAATTAGATCTAGACTAATTATGATTCTTGAATTACATTGTCCAGATTTTAGCAAAACTAACAAAGAATTCTTGGATTTATATGCAAAGCATGTTTCCTCTTTGCCCATAAACAAGATTCTGAAAGTAACTCATGTATTGACCTGACATTGTGCCATCAAATTTCTCAGCTGGATGAAAATTCAGGTAATTCAGCCAGCAGTAAAAGTGCCCAGGAGACTAGAAATGCAAAAACAATGAAATGGGAACCATGAAGGCAAAAATATTTCTGTGGGAAGCCCTAACCATTGCTGAGATTTAATTTTTTCATAAAATTTCCTGTTTCCATATATATTGTGTTATTCTTTTTTTATATCGTCTATGAAGAAACATTTGAGTTAATGCTAAAAGGGACTTTCTTAGAGACTGTAAATCAAAATTACATCTATCATATATTCCAGCTATGAGCACTAGCATTGGTTTGCTTTCTTTTCACACTCATGATCTGATCATAAGTTTACTCTGAGCATTGAAATAGGCTTTTTTTTTTTTTTCTGTGGAAGTAAAAGACAGAATGGAGAGCTGCTCAAACAGTCACCAGAATGTAATTCAGTGGGTTTTGTACAACATTGGCAAATGGCCTGGCTGATAAATGGGAGATTTAACATGTTGGCATCTAAAGCAAGTCAATGTAGACTGAAATATGCTTTAATGATCATTGCTTGGAAATGCTCTTTCCTTTTGAAGTAACTTCAAATCTATAGCTGATATTTTTTTCTTCTTTTTTCTTTTTTTCCCCTCCAACACTGATTTTTTTTCTTCTTCTTCTTTTTTTTTTTCTTTTTTTTCTCCAACACCTATAGCCAAATATGCCATTGCCACCAGGCAAAAGATTTTTGTTGCTGAACCTACCAGTCTCAGTATTTCATAATATCTAGGAACTGCTGAAAAAGTACCTAGAGAAGAAAGACTGATTTTCTACTACATTTCTTTCCTGCCAGGCTACTACAGACATCCAAACTGTCCTCAAGAAAAAATCATTTAACTCCTTTCCACCTCAAAGCTTTTGTCAGCACTGTGGTAATGTAAAACAGCTTCAGCATCATCTCTTGTACTTCAAGTCTGTGTATGAAACTTTATGCCACGGGCATTGAACTGTTTCACAGAGCATGCAAGACTAGAATTGTTTTTGGTTACCAGTTTTCTGAATTATTTCTATACTGAGGTAAATAGTGCTTCATTATTTAAAAATTATTTTCCAGAAAAGACCACAAGAAAGGGAGAAGCAACCACTGTCTTACATCTTACAGAGGCAAATGGCATTTAACTTTAAATGCATTTTTCTTTCTTAATTTTCACTTTTGCTTACACCCTTGCCCAGAATAATGGGAAAATGAACTAAAATTACTGATTTCCCCTTCCCAATAAACATACATCTGTTGGCTTAATGCAAGACAAAAAAGCAATGCAGGGTAGATAAATGTGTTAACAGGCATATCCAGGTAACACACAGTTCCGTGATCCTAAAAGAAACCTTAGAGGTTCCTTTAGAGACCTCTTCCTTGGTGATGCAGATGCTAGCTGCCTCAGCTGCATGCTTTCACCCTCCTGCAGGAGCAGCTTGTCATCCCCAGGGAACTGTAAGGCAATGCTGACTGTAACTGCTGTTGCAACCAAATGACAGTGTGCGCAATCTGCAGGGGATCCCACACGGGTCCTCTCTGTATTGGCAAGAGTGGGTGCAGACATGAAGCCTTACATGGTACTTTTGCAACCAGGAGGCTTGCAAAGCTCATTTCCACTACATGGCTCCTTCTTCCTCAGACTAAAGCTACCTAAGACATCCCTTAATCATGTTCATAAACATGCCTACATGTTCATACAGTGCTCCAACCAGAAACTTTCTATCTCTTTAAAATAAGGAAGATTTGGACTAATTTCTGTGAAACAAAAAGTAGAAATAAGTAAAAACAAAGGCCTTGTTTCAGGCCTTTAGACCCTGTTCTAGTTCTTCTTTTCTCCCTATTAGATGCAGCAGGGTTCTTCCTCCAGAGAGTGCTTGCTTTTCCATCCATCCCTAGTGTATGTCAGACTACTTAACCATGGTTCCTGCTAAAACTGTATCAATTCCTTCCTGCTGGAATTCATCTGACTTCAGTTCTGGCCACTGATTCCTTTCAAAAACTTTATTCCACCTTTAACTCTTGGTGCTTTTCCCATGTTATCTGTATACACAAGATGTTAACTCCTCTTGATTACTTCTGCTGGGTTTACGTACTGGTAGAAGAAAACACAAATACTCCTTTGCTTTTTCACTGTTGAGCACACACCGCATCAGAAAACAACCTAGCTGTTAGCTGCCTCTAAGTCCTAATTCCTGGCTTGCTGCAGTAAAGCCGTTAAGGTAATAGGAGAGCGTGATAGCAATCAGCAGTGACACAGAGGTGCCTGCTCTGGAACTCACACATTAGTTTTAATCCTAGCCGATGCTTAAGCCTAAAAGGTAGGTTTAGTTAAAATAATAAGAAAAAAAGAATGACTGATGTGGTAATGTATGTAACATCTGAATCAAATCACCATTATGCTTTGTCAATGCTAGCTAACACACATAAAAAGTGTTTGTCTTGCTTTTTCATTTCAATAGATCCGTGTAACATTATGAGTTGCAACTAGCATAAGTGTTCAAGGACCAGTAAACTGAAGCTAAAAGCAGAGACGTTTTATGAAACTTCTGCACTGATGAGCCTCATTTAAACAGCTTAAGATTCAAAGGGCCGGAGTATCTTAAGTGATGTGAATGGCTTTATTGTGCCACTGCTCTGAAACACACTCACCCAGATGGTATTTGCTAGAAGGACTTTAAAAAGCCACTCCAGTCCTCTGTCACTCCCCCCATGCCCCAAATCCCCTCAGACCAAAACCATCCACCCTCAGCTGCAGCCCTGTCCCTCCCCTCACAGCTGCCAGGAGGCTGCTGCAGTGGGGCTGTCCCAGCCCCTGGAAGGGGACCTTTGCACAGCTGACCACGCTCCTTCTTACATGGCATCAGCAACAGGGTCACGCCATTAACATCAGCTTTCTACAGACACACTGTCTCTGCCTCTTGGTATGTTTACAGTCCTCATAATTTGTTACTGATTGCTCTCCCGAACCAAGTTTCCTTCCATGTACTTATTTCTGCCAGTGCTTTCAGTCTTTATTTCAGAATGCCTTTCCTAAGGCAACAAAATCTCTACTCTTCAATAAAAAAATTATGCAAATATTAGCTGCTCACAGCATGTGCCAAACATCACCACTCGGTCACCTTGCTCTTGCTGTATCTATTTCCAGTCCACATTCTAGTCTGGCTGCAACAAAGCGGTCACAACAGTGAACAGGATCTAATTTCACTGTCTCTGGATAATAAATTTCTGCTGGAAGGAAACATTTCAATTTATCTTACATGCCACCAAAGAGAAGCTGTAAATATACTGTTGGCCCAAATCAAATTTGAAAACAAAGTATATTTTTCAAATATCCGTACTAAATGTCTGGTGTACTTCTAAACAGTACACTGAAAACTACCTTGATAAGTGCTGAGGAATACCTGGTTTCACCAAACACAATGCCTTTTCAAACAGCTATATTTTAAACCATTTCTCTGCACACATTTTATACATTGTACTGTAGTATAAGCCTAGACAGTGACTCAGGTGACCTTGAGGACTTCATCTAAGTCAAGCAACAGAAGCATGTCCTCCATATTACTTGAGCGTAAGAAATTGTGGGACAGCAATCCCGCCTACATAATTATCAGAAAGTGAACTGGTCTCATACA
This sequence comes from Limosa lapponica baueri, assembly GCA_002844005.1. Classification (NCBI taxonomy): domain Eukaryota; kingdom Metazoa; phylum Chordata; class Aves; order Charadriiformes; family Scolopacidae; genus Limosa; species Limosa lapponica. Next base: position 606,308 of record KZ505808.1, read on the forward strand.
TAGGCTGATAGTCTAATCACACTTACCTGATGAGTTTTTTGCTCTGCTGTCTGTATAATATAACACACATTTGTTTTTCTACCTGGCCTTCTTTTCACTTTAGATTGTGTCACCATCATAATAGAGTACAAAAAAAATAAAAGCATTTAGGAGAGTTCTTTGCCAGCTGCATCATCAGCCATTTCAACAGTGAGATTAGCCATAAGCAAGGGAAAAATCCCTAATTTTGATATATATACCTTATTAATGAGCTCAGTCTGAAGTCTTTCTGAAGTCACAGACTCTTTCCTGATTTACAATGCAATCTGTATTCAAAAGTAACAGGTTTTGCCCTTTGCAAAGTAGAAGTTTGTTTAAAAATTTTATTGATTTGCTTTATTGCTTCAAATGCACTTAACTAATTTTGATGGTCAGCAATATTTCTGTATTTCATAAGTTAAGAAATATATATCTGCATTCTTGTCTGTCTTACTCTGTAAAATATTTACTATTTTGTCAAGGCAACTCATTAGAACCTTTATGCTTCTCTTCAACAGCTAAGCAGAACAGGGCTACTGCAAACCAGAGATTTTTTCAGAGCCACAGTCCTGCCATACTGTGTTCTGCCAGAGGGTACTGTCACGTCCTGTGAAGTCCAAAGACTGATATAAATAACCACTGAGGCATTTTCCATAGATCTTCTGCTTTCATACTGCCTGCATGTCTAACCTTTCTTTCCATGATTTTGACCCACAAGTAGGAAACTGTGTCTGTATCGTAACTAATGGTGCATTGTTCATAGTTACTGACTTCTTGCCCCCAGGTTACACAATTTTCACGTGTCTGTGCTCTCCTGCCTAACAAGATTGGAGCTGAGAACACAGACAGGTGACCTGGTAAGGATGGAATGATTGCCCTGTGACAAAATATTGGCTGCACACAGGTGTTTTCTCAGTTTACAAGGTTTCTGCTAATTTTCCTCTTAATGTTGGTGGTGTATATATAGGATATAGACCCTATGTGTTTTTTGATAAAAATTATCAAAAGAAGCAAGAAAACAAGAACACTCCAAGGAGGAAAATACCTTCATTAAAACAGTGCAGTGTTCTCTTAGCAAAAAAATATCCTACAATGAAGTCAGAGCACCATCTTCAAACACTCCATTATAAATTTTAATTAACTAGGAGTATTGCTACAGCAGATTAGGTCCTCTGCTTAGTGACCAAGACCCCGTTTAGATGTGTACTATCTAAAAACAGAAGGACATTCATCTTAACTCAGCTACTTCTTTTCTATCTTTCTGTTGATTTTCATTATAGAAGTAATGGAACTGAACCCGAAATTTATCAGCACTTTGCAGTATACTAGTTAAAAAGAAAAAGTCAAGGAATTGCTGAGAAATATACTTTATACAGACTATTTCTATGCCAAATAATTACAAACACATTTTTTAGTGCTATGTGCTATTCAAATAAGCCCACAAATAAACAGGATACAGAGATGAAAAAATCTTTCCTACTTTTAGAGAACCACTAGTTTTCAAACCACAAAGTTCTCTTTTTCTTATAACTGATTTCAACAGCAAAATGGAGAAAATCCAAATCATCATCTTTTTTCAGAATAAGTGTTTGCCTGCAAGCCAGCTTCCAGACATATTGCTCTATTTAGCTCTAAAAATAAGGATCAGAAGACAGCCATATGTTTTTAATAGGTTTTCCATTAATAGACGCTATTTCCAAAATATGAAAGTAACCAATGTGCAAGTGTGTCTAGAGTCATTTGCTTCATCATGGTCACTTAAAGACCTGCTCAAGCCAGAGGTCATGTTAAGGCTATACAACCCTAATCTGGTCTAGTGAATCACAAGAATCTAGGAACAAAATTCTCCCGGGCTGCATGGTAAATTCTTGAAAAGCAACTTTCTTTCCCTATCAGGAATTCTGCATCATCTTTCCAAACTTTGTCATATGATCCAGATAAGAAGCTATTAAAAATGAAAGGGAGAGAGAGAATATGGACTGGATTTCAACTCACCTGCCTTTGTGCCACAACTTATATTCCCATTGTGGGAGTTTCAAATACTAACAGTAGTCATAGAGACTGGGAACTAGGGTTTACTTTTATCGAGAAAATAAATACCTTAATTATTCTTCAGGTATTTTTCTGTCCTACCTACAGTCACGTAGCTCTGTCTTTACCTACAGCTCACTTCAGCCTGGTTTGCTAAGGCAGTAAGGCTTATATGGTGCCAATGCTTGTCTGTCAGTACATCCTAATAATTTTGCCAATGAGTCCAACATAGGTGCACGATGACGATTAAGGGACTGAAGCATCTTTCATATGAGGAAAGGCTGAAAAACCTGGGTCTGTTCAGCCTGGAGAAGATGATCAAGAGACTGGAGAACCTCTCTTATGAGGAAAGGCTGAAAAAGCTGGGAATATTCAGCCTGGAGAAGGCTCAGGCAGGTCTCATCAATGTATACCTGATGGCAGGAATGAAGAAGAGGGCACACTCTTCTCCGTAATGCACACTGACAAGACAAGAGGCAATGAGCTCAAATTAAAAACTGGAAATTCCATATACACACAAGAAATTTTTTTTTTTTTTACTGTGAGGGTGGTCAAAAAGAAGACCAGCTACTCAGAGAGGTTGTGGAGTCTCCGTCATTGGAGGCTTTCAGAACACAACATGGTTTTGGGCAAACTGCTCTAGCTGACCCAGCTTGAGCAGCAGGATTTGGACTCAAGGATCTCAAAAGGCCCCTTCCCAGCCAAGTGATTCTGTGACTGTACTAATCCCTTAATCAAATTCAGCCACATTTGCTAGAGGAGTAGCTGTCTTAGACATTTTAAATTTCTAAAACATTTCCTGAAATAAGTAAGTTGCAAGGAGAGGGAGAGTGAACAGCACTTTTGCTGATGCAGGAAAGACAAGTAGCACTCTGCACTCCTTCAGCAGCAGCACCCCACCCCCTAAATGGGGTACAGGTTTATTAGCATGGGTGCATTAGCCTTTGTATAGCTGCAAACTGGCATCATAGACACCTTTACTTGCCTGCTTTGTGAACTTCTGCTTTGGCAACACAGGTCCTCTGTCCCATGCTTTAATAGTGGATACTGGAGGGATGTGGGATTATTGGAAGAGGAAGCAGTCCAGTGAGAGGACTCCAGAAGACCCTGCAAGTGGAAAGGTGGAAGGTGGTAGTGATGCTGTTACCTGAGGTTACTTCAGGACATAACTTTGCAAAATCAGGCTTTACAAGTGGTAGTACTCATGGGATGACTTGTTTGATGAACAGAGTTAGAGGTATTATAGCACTGAATGTTGTTTGTGTAACACACAGCACTATTCTATGCGCTGTAGAAGCAGAGCAGAGAGCATTACTGTGATGCACTGCCCAGGCTATTCCATCCATCTTCTAAAAGAAGCAATTAATCCACACGGAGTACTGGACTGCAGTAGCTATTCTTCTTCCAGGCTGGTACGTTGCTACATAACCCTGCCTCAGGCTTCAAATAGGCTCTCTTCACTGGACAGCACAGTTACGCCATCAAGTTTTTTTTCTTAAGGTACTCCTTGAAAAAAGGTATGTGCAGTAAACACACAGTTTGCGTCTGCTTACCTGCTACCATCCAGGGAAATAGACCATTCCAGTCCTTCTGAATTAGTGAAACACTTTGTGAGGGTGATTTCCCTTTGTCAGAATGTTAGAAATTGGCTGATTACTTAACAACTTGAGACAGGAAGACCAACTGTGGAAAGCATACCTCTCCTTAAAGCATTTGTTAGAGATACAGGTTAATATTAAGGATGATGGTGACTATTTGGAAGGATTGCTTCTATGCACAGAGCATATTTTCAGACGGTCAGGGCCTTGGCTGACTTTCCATGTCCATTCTGATACTGGAACTAATTACTTTCCCAGCTTTACATTGGTCTGGAGCTTAACTCCTGCGTAGCATCCCAGTTCGTTAATAGACTTTCTTTTGGCAGGGGGATTTCCAAGAATGCCTTTTAGTCTGCTAGAAAGGGACTACATTTAAAGGCAGGAGTTGAACTTTACTCCAGTAGACTCATAAATGTTCTTTGTACATTATCCTCACATTAACATCATAGTAACACTCAGAGCTATTCAATCACAGAAAACAGAAGGAAAAAATTCATTAATAATAATGACCTACAAAATGGACTAGTCCTGAGGAGAAATGCAACAGTCCTATTTGAGTTTCTGGAAGAACTGGAAGGATTGTTTTTGGAAACACAAAAATCTGAGTTCATCCACAGATATACAATCAACTTAGGCAAAATAAACTATTTTGATATTTAGTTTCCTCTGCAGCAAATACAGAGCTGAGAAACTGAAAATTTTCTACATTATATTTGGGAATGTCTACACATGTAGTTTTGGCATTTGGAATCCTAGCACAGCAGTTTGCCATTCCTGACTGGAAATGGGGTTTTTTTGTAATGTTTGCCTGAGTTTATAGGAGTTGTATTTTGGGCAGGTATCTGCATTTTCCGCTCTGGGATAGAAATTCAGTCTTCACACTGCCTCTCAGAATGAAGAGTCATGAGATGCCTCCTGGCTCTTCAACAGAGGATGCTCCTTGGTGCACCACAAGAGATGCTAGTGAAAGAAAGGGGACAAAAATTCCCATCTAACTCCAGACAGTAGATTTAATAGCAACAGAATGAAGACTGTATTTCTCCTCTGAGTCTTTGATGTACAGGTAATATCTGATGTGTCTACAGACCTGTTTTTCCTTGCTCTTTCTAATGACTAAAGAGCAAGCCCTTCTCATTCCCTGTTTATTATTTTATGTTTCTCATTGCACTTCCCTTGGAATACATTTTAGTCTCCAGGAAAGAAGTATTTTTCTTTGAGACCAGAGCCTCTCTACTGTGCTGACTGTGCAGTTCATATAATCGTTGAATGGTTTAGGAAGGGCCCTTAAAGATCATCTAGTTCTAACACCCCTGCCAGGGACAGGGACATCTCCCACTAGACCAGGTTGCTGAAAGCCTCATCCAGCCTGGCCTTGAACACTTCCAGAGATGGAGCCTCAACAAGTTCTCTGAGCAACTTTTTCCAGTAGTTCATCATCCTAATATGAAAAATTTCTTTCTGATATCTAAATCTACCTTCTTCCAGTTTGAAGCCATTACCCCTCATCCTATCACTACATGCCTTTTTACAAAGTCCCTCTCCAGCTTTCTTGTTGGCTTCATTCAGATACTGAAAGGCCACTATAACATTTCCATGGAGCCTTCTCTTTGCCAAGCTAAACAACCCCAGCTCTCTCAGCCTGTCTTCACACCAGAGGTGCTCCAGCTGTCTGATCATTTTTGTGGCCCTCTGCTGGACCTGCTCCAACAGGTCCACATCCTTCTTGTACTGAGGACCCCAGAGCTGGATGCAGTACTCCAGGTTGGGTCTCCTGAGAGTGGAGTAGAGGGTTAGAATCACCTCCCTCAACCTGCTCGCCACGCTTCTTTTGATGCAGCCCAGGGTATGGTTGGCTTTCTGGGCTGCAAGCGCACATTGCTTGCTCATGTAGAGCATTTCATCCACCAATGCCCCCAAGTCTTTCTTGGCAGGGCTGCTCTCAATCCCTTCTCTGCCCAGCTTGTATTTGTGCTTGGGATTGCCTTGACATATGTGTAGGACCTTGCACTTGGCCTTGTTGAACTTCATGAGTTTGGCATGGGTCCACCCCTCAAGCCTATGAAGGTCCCTCTGAATGGCATCCCTTCCCTTCAGCATGTTGACCGCACCACACAGCTTGGTGTTGTTGGCAAACTTGCTGAGGATACACTCAATCCCACTGTCCGTATCACTGACAAAGATGTTAAACAGATCCCAGTAATGACCCCTGTGGAACACCACTTGTCAATGGTTTCCATTTGAACATGGAGGCACTGACTGAAACCCTTTGAGTGCAGCCACCCAGAGAGTTCCTTATCCACGAAGTCGTCCACCCATCAAATCCATGTCTCTCCAATTTAGAGACCAAGATGTTGTGCAGGACATTTGGGTAGCTCTCTTATCACGTGAGTGCCATAAAGGGACAACTAAACTGGAAGTGGAAATTACACGTCCTTTGGCAGTATTCCTTTGAGAAGCAGTCTTTCATATTGTTATTCAGGTTTCTTAAGGCTTAGAAGGAGCACTTGAATCACATCAAATATCTTTACAGTTTTGCAGTAAGAAAATGGTGAAAACATCTCCTTGATTTATTTGTGTATTTATTACGGTATATAAAAGACAAGCAGAAGAAGTGCAGAAAGGTGAGGCTCCCAAGGCCACTATTACAGGCTGCAGGAAAAGGCACAGCTGAATATTGACAGGTCTTCATTACAGTGTGAGAATTTTTCACGGACACAGTTACTGATTATCAATTATATGCTTGTATTTTTGCTGTAGTAAGTAATCAAAAGACAGCATTTTTCCAATAAAAATGAATAGTCGCTTAAAATAACCTAATTAATATTACAGAGCTATAAGCAGGATTCAGCAAAATATGGCCTCTTGCGCCTGTGCCATGGAAAAGAACACAGCTCAGCAAAATACTGTCATAGCATTTGCAAATACACACAGGCTCCAACAGTGTGTGAAGGCTGAATCTGCAACTGTAGAATAAAAATATTAAATTAATTATGGAAAAGGTTGGGGGGTTTTTTCTACTTTCTATAGCCAGCATGGAGTTGTGTCTTTACTTTTGCAGCATGGCTGGTAAAGGTTTAGAAATCTGTTATTGATCAAAATATGATACTGATTGATTTAGGCTTTAAAGCATAGTGTATGGGTTTTGCAGTATGTGTATGATTCCTACAAGCTATTTTTTCATTTTCTGTTAAATTCTGAAGCGTATACAGAGATTAATTCTGGCCCTCATTGGGTAAGTTTTGCCCTCACATGAACCACCCGACCAGGAGGGCAGACGGCCCAGCCCCCTCCTCCTCCTAGGCTGGCAGTGGCAGAAGGTCACCAGTGCAGCACACAGGGGACACTCTCCAGGTTCACAAGCACACCCACCTCTGCGTATCCCCCAGTACCACTACAGCCCCTCTGCCCTCCCAGCACCCCTGCCCTGATCTCAGCCGCCCCTTCCCTGCCCCTCTCACCAGCTGGTCCAGCTTGAAGTTTGCTGGTGGTTGCACATGCACACCGGGCTTGAAGAGGACACAGACACTGGCCCCTCACTCACGCCAGTGACCCCCTGCAGCTGGTTTTGGGAACACATACCGTTCCCACCCCATGGCTGGAGGTTAAAGACCTGCTCCAGCAGCTGGCCCTGAATCATAGAATCACAGAATCAGTTTGGCTGCAAAAGACCAACCGTTAACCTAGCACTGCCAAGTCCACCACTAAACCATGTCCCAGAGTGCCACATCTACCAGTCTTTTAAATACCTCCAGGGATGGTGACTCAACCACTTCCCTGGGCAGCCTGTTCCAATGCTTGACAACCCTTTTGGTGAAAAAAGATTTTCCTAATATCCCATCTAAACCTCCCTTGGCACAACTTGAGGCCACTTTCTCTTACTTGTTACTTGGGAAAAAAGACCAACCCTCACCTCAATACAATCTCCTTTTACATAGTTGTAGAGAGGGACTGAGACCCCTCTGGCTCCAGCAGCCGACACCACAGGCCAGGGGCATCCACACTCCCCTGTGACTCTGGCAGCTGGCACCACTCCTCTCACAATGGTCCCCTGGCAGCTGGCACTGAGTCCTTGCAGCACTCACACGCACGGGACAGAGTGAGATTACACAGAGAAGTAGTTAAGAGAAAATTTAATGGGGAGTTAGGACAGATGGTGGCAATCAGGTGCAGGGCTCAGCCAGACAAGCGTACCGACCGGCCATGGTTCACACGCGACCGGCCCCTTTGCTGTCTATTCCTCCTTTCTTCCTCACCTGCCCATTGCCTCATTAGTTTTCACAGTCCCACCAACTCCCCTCCAACATCCTGGACCCTCAGGTCTGCATCCTTCACAGTCGCAATGTCCCATTTGCCTGCAGTTTCTTGATAACTGTTGAATTAGTGTGACTGATGAAGTTGGCTTCTTGTCTTTGTCTTCATTATGATTTGCCTGTCAGGTTCATGTCTCCATATACTTTACTGCTTCCCCCTTTTCTCACCTGACAAGGTCCTCTATCAGAAAATCTTACTGAAATAAACATTCCTACATTCCACTTATCCTTACCAGTTAGTGCGACTGATCAGTTTTGGGTCTCATCGCTGCCTCCCTTATCACTTGTCGGTCAGGTTTGTGTCTTGTTCTTGTTTATGGCTTCCTCCTTTTCTTAATATCCCCATTTGTGTTGAGAAAGTCCTTGACCAGACACCTTAAAGGAGGAGACACTCTCCTTCCACATATCCTTACAATTAGCACATAATTGAAAAATATTACCACAACCGTGTTACAAAGGAATATGGAACAGAATATAGCAGAAAAAATGAAAAAAAACCCTTCTTTATTTTACAGTTATACAAATAAAACCCGATCCCCATAGCTGTACTTGAAATAATATTAACAGTGTCAAACATGACAATCCTGACAGAATATATATCAATACTTTAAACCACAGAAATTTTATTATGTATGCTCAGTAGCGATAGTACTGTGCAGGAATGAAGCTCTCTGTAAACGCACTTCCTTTATCTACATTTAGAACAATTGTGCTTTTCCCTACACAAAGTAACAGTGCTCTTAAAAATAAATAATGTGCAATTTCAGAGTTATATCCTGAAATATGCTAATCTAGATCCCCATCTAAATCCTGGACCTGTCTCTCCCAGGAAAGTCACTGTAAAGAGTGCTCAGCACTTTGCTAGATCAAACACTAAAAAAAAGTACTGATCCCACACCTGTTTTTCTTCAAATTGTAGTCAATTAGAGAAAAGGTGCTGACCTCAAGCACATGTTGCTTATATTGTTTAACAAAAGAATGATACAGTCTTTATTACACATCAGATCGTGTAAACCAGTCAAGGTTTGAAAGGTTCAGTAGATCTTCTAGAGAGTGGCTCAAAGCTGTGGGAGAGAACTGTCCCAAAGCCAAAAACTTAAAAATCAAATATATTTATCTATTATTTTTATGAAATACGAAAAACTCTCTGCCACAGAAACATGAACATGTACATTAATAAACAATTTACAGTAAATTTATCTGAATGATATCAAGTTGTACAATGTAAAGCTGCCGTAAGATTTGGAAAAATATACAGTCTGCTGTCTTGATGTAGCTCCCAGTTCCTACTTTAACAATCTTTTAGGAACCATAGCTGGCAACTGGTATGAATGATATGAGGATAAATTTGAGGAACACTCAACTGATGGGCATTTCTCAGCTGTTCCTCACCAGGGCAGATAACATTACAATATTAGAGATCCTTCTTCTTTGTATCCTGTCTACTTTGTGTTAGTCATTGATAATGTTGGATGATAAAAGTGGCAATTATAATAAAGCCTGTTTATCCGATCTGTGCTGTAGGCAGCACAGGAGGTGCAAATGTATATAAACAGAAATCATCCAAGGCATCCATGGAGGCTTGAGCTGTTGACTGCTTCCCTGTGAAGGATCACGAGGTGAAATTTATTCCACTGTGAAGTCCCTATACAGCAGCTAAGCCTTTGGTGCTACAAAGCCTTTGGTCACCTTCAGGGAAAATGAGTCACGCAGTGGAACTAATCTAGTTCTTTTGTTTTCATTCAGGACCTGGGGTGCCTCAATAGAAAAGCAGAAAGAGTCCCAGGGCAATGCAGAGGCAGGAGGCATAAGGGAAAGATAAGATAGGGTGTCTGAAACAAGTCTGAGGCTACAGCTTTCCAGCAGTGAGAGGGCTAACAACCAAGGCCATGTAACCCAGCAGGAAAAGCTCTGGGCATGTCCCATGTCAGGTCACCCTAGAGTAACCAGTAACCGGTGGTCACAAATCACCTCAAAACAGACAATTTGCAGCACGACAAACCGATCACCAGGAAGCCCCAGAAGTTTTGGGCTCCACATGGACACAGATCCTATATAAGAGCAACAGAATAAAATGACTCCTAGTGTTTGTGAAAACCTGCACAGTCCATGACTACAACTGCCACTTGCCTCAGAGGATCGTTTTAAACCTACCGTTCACTACATTAAACTTAAGCTAAGGATAAAGCTGAGGCACGTGAGACAGGAGATGGGTCCTATGCTTTCAACAGGGTGCCAGTTTGAGAGGAGGCTGCTACGAGAGGGGTGAGTGTGGATGATGGTAGAGAGCCATGAGACTGTGGCTCATGGTGCCAGACGTGCAGTATTGAAGGTGTAAATATTTTACTTTACTTGAATTCCCTTTTTGTTGATGGTCTGACACTAGAGAGAAGACATTCCCAGAAGAAAAGATAAAGCTAAACAGATGCTTCTATGAGACTGGCACCTATAAATTCTTTATCTCAACAGAAATTCTGTCCACGTATATGAAATATGTTTTAAAAGATTAACAGCAGCAAAACACTAAAACTTTGTCTTAAACTGCAAGTTTACACAGTGTACAAATAACATCCTTTGGCTTATCAACAACAAATTAAACACATTCCAATCTGTGTTGCTGTTTGGTTCCTTGTGATGCCTTGGTTTCAGTGGTGATCATGTTAGGACCACATCCCGCACCTTAGTGTATAGCCAAAGGAGACTGTCCTGGGTAGGAAAGACTGGTGACCATGGAAAGATGCTATTGGGTCTTAGATGTTGCACAAGGACTTCTTATTTCCCATCAACTTTTGGCAAAACTGCAAGGCAGTGACATAGCTACTATTTTTGTATAATCACAGACCTCTAGTCATATATGTGAACTTAAGAGGAAAAATGGGTAAAAAATGGCACTTTTAGCTAGTAAATATTTGTGAGTGTTGTGCTACATATGAAATTGCTCAAGCTAGTTCAAAATTCACTAGATACACCAAATATCATATTTGGAGATAAGGATCTGACATAGAGCTGAAAACTTAACAGGAAAATATCCATACATTGAATCTTCAAGCTTTCTCCATAGCATGGTCTGACCAAGGTGTAACTATGGTTTTCTTCATTTACGCCCTCCATTAGCACTAAAACATACCATATGCAGACAGGTTTCGTATCTTAGTACATGTTGTACTGATACTCCACCCTGTCCTACCCTCCTGTAATTTCCTGTTCTCTATTTTGAAAGAAGACAGTGAAAGAATTCTTGGTTTCATGGATAAACAAGAACAATGCCCAGAAAAATCACTGTGAGATAATGCAGCTCTGTGTTATTTCGGTTAATTACACAGCAGAACACTAAGCTGATACAAAAGAGGTATATTAGAGAGAGATATCATCCAACACCATTAGAAATTTAAGTTTTAAAAGAACTGTTTGACCTACAATTCATTTTCCATTTAATTGGCTAGATCTTTTTTTTCTCTAGACGTGTTCCAGCGTCACCCCAGTTCTTTTAGACTTTGTGTGTTCCTTTCAATCGGGAACAAAAATTGCATAAATGTATTTGAATGTATGAAATAATTTCTTTACTCCTGCTGATTTTTCTGAAGAATGAAATCCTATATGTGAAGTCAGTAAAGAGGCTTTGCTTTGAGATGCTTAATTCAAAAGTTTAAATAACATAAGGAGTATGTTCCCTTCAGCAGCAAAGAAACATCATACTAAATCTACATCATTTCTTCAAGGAAAGGAAAAAAATGTGTAAGAGTAATCTTTGGTACCAAAAATAAGGGCACCTTCTCATATGTCTTCAAATTTGAAGACAACAGAAAAATTTCTCTTTAAAAATGGATCGATATGGCCTCTGAGCGGTTCCATGTCATGGGTACTGACAGCGGTAGCTACAAAAACAATTGGGACATTAAGGGTTGTGTGACAGCAGGATACAACACAATAACAATAAAATATTTGATGTTTCCCTCCACCCTCCCTCCCACCTTTACTAATTTTTTTCCTAAGACAACTCCATAAGATACATACTTTCAATTACTCATAACATCCTCAAAATCCTTTAAGGGCTCCAATACTTAAAAACAACAAAACCCAACCAACAGCAATAAGAAAAACAGCAACAAAAGCTGAGGTTATAATACAAGATCAGAAACAGTCCTCTGACTGAAGGCATTTACTGATTTGCTTGATCTTATGGACTTCATTTTCTCTACTCAATTCCATCATGATATTTTCTGCCAAAGCCTAGTTTATTTGCTGAAGAATATATTCCATCCACTGAGGATTTCTTCCATGGGCTCTCTTAACCACAGTGGCAAGTCAGCAGTAAGCAAGCTATATTTTTCTTCTTTAATTCATGATGAATGTGTCATTGGATCCTGTAAACACTACTGAGTATACATTCAAGCTTTGTTCTTAGTGAAAGTGGCACTTACTTGAACCCTTCGCAGTCAAGATAGCTTAGTTATATAGCACTTTACAGGTATGATAGCTGGTTATGTACTTCTGATAAAATTCCGTTTTCCAATGGCTTAGCGGGTATTGAAACATATCCTCACTGGGATCCCATTGCCATTCCACAACATCTTTATGATGAAGTGTGTATTCTGTACTTCTTTTTGTACATGTGCTTTATTGCTGTACACATCTCCCTGTTGTCAATTTAAGTGCTCCTCTGTTATGTAATACATACAATGTTTTAAACTCTAATGGCATCCTATGAGGACTGGCATTAGAAAAGTACCGATACTTCAGATCATCATAATAATGATACTTGACTGGTTTTCCATGTAAATCCTTTGGGAATGGCCAAAATCCATACAGATGAATTTCGTCACAAAATCTGGTGGCAAGTGTATACATGAGGAGACCAGTGCTGGGTCGTTTAATGTGGACCTTGTTTGTCAGCCAATAGCTGCAAAGAAAGAAAAAGTACATTAAGAAACTCTCATACAACTTCATGTGAATAAATCCTGTAAACTTATTTTATCTATTAAGCATTCATCTTATACTATAAAAAAGCAAAAGTTTCCTTCTCTCTAAACTGAGATCATAAATGGTGACACTGTTTTGGCACACCTTTCTTGTGCCTAGAAGAGAAGTAAGATCTTGTTTAACACAGTGCTGCAGAAAAGCTCTTAGTTAGGCTTTAACAAGAAGTCACAATGCCTGCAAATCCTAGAAAACTGCAGTTAACCTCCTCAGCCAAATCAGGGAAGAGTCTCTTACTATAAACTTTGACCTGCAGTATCCAATTCACCTCACTGAGTCAGCCCTACACTGAGTACTTGATTGGCCTAGTTCACAGATTGCTTGTCTAAATAGAAAGTAAAGGAAATAATAAATATAACACCTTAAGAATGTAACTTTCAGAAGTAAACAGACGTGAAGCTCTAATTACTTGGCTTGTGACTAAGTATGCAAAGCTTCCTGTCTGCTACCAGCACTCTCCAGAAAAGCAAAATCTTACACTAATAATTTTAAAAAGGTTTTATTTTGTACTAAACAGTTGAGGGATGTGACTGATGCTATGGGACAGTCTTCCTGAGCCAGTAACAACAGCTCAACTCAACCTTGCATGAAAGAAATTTCAAATAAAGTGAAACTAAATGAAAAACAGAGTGCGAGCAGAATATAATATAAAACATTCCTTCTTTCATCAGGAACAATCACTGATACAACACTTCAATAGTTGTAACCAATTCTTCACCACTGTGCTCTGAAACAGTTACAATGCAGTTCCAAATCAGGTGTACTGTACATTGATCTTATGCCTTGTGTCAGCAGTAAATGGATATGATTTGTAATGATCTGGGAAAATGAAATGAACCATGGAGGAAAAAACTATTAGTTGAAAAACCTCTACACCTGAAAAATGTAAGAAAAACAATTAAATATGCAAAAGTCTACCCTGATGAATATGAGATATATCAACTTTTTACATCCATAATCACTGTTAAAAGATTGCCTTGACACTTAAATTTGTCCTAGTGTTTATGGAACCTCAATATTTTGGCCTTTAAAAACACCGAACATGTTTCTGCCAGATCAAAATATCACCTATGGCTTACCCTACAGTCAAAACCACCAGATTTCACTTATACCTAGCAAGATACCTTTACATTCATAAAAATAAAATGCACTACTATCAGTATGATTGCAGAAAAAATGTTAATTGAATAGCATGTTGCTACCATACAATGACTTCTTGCAGCTACTAACAAAAATTAAATTAGAATAAACACAGAAAAACATAGTCATCTGTTTTAAAAATAGTTAATGTTAAAATGATCTTCTGAGAAGACTCTACTACAATCACTAATATATGCAACAATCAATGCCAATCACCATTACATTAAATGGATACTGGGGAATTCAAATGACAATTGTTTACTCTGCTACTGTGGAACAGATGACTTTTGATTAGACTAAAACATAAGATGTGCCTTCCCAAGGCTGTACTCAAAATGATATGTGTCATCTCAGACAAGGAAAACCTGATAAGATGGACTATATTCAAATACCAGATCATTTAGCATACTTACTTAACATCTTTATTTGCCTTATCTACAAATTCCATTTTTGTGTATATTTCCATGGATTTTTAACTCCCTTCTCTGGACAGGACTGAATCTGAGGAAACATCCAACTTATAACCCTGAAGAGCTCCAAAAGACTACATACCAAGCTCTGTTCATTCAGTGGCAAGCTGCTCTCCAAGTAAACCCACTCGTACACGCTTGCCTGTCACTGAAATTCCGTTCCTTCTGCAGCTATGGAGAGAATATTTTTTTAAAAGAGCTTTCCCGCACAAGGAATCTAGAGCGTGAAAGAATTAAAGTTTGAACAATACCACTGAGAGTGCAACAGCCAGCACGGAAACACTGCTGAGTGTTTGTGTAATATCTGCTTTACAGTTGTCAATGTACAGTATTCTGAAATAGTATATACAAACCCCATTTCATTAAAAGGAATAATACACTTTATGAAGAGCTGAAACACTCCCAAAACCTGCCATTTACTTTCTAGCAAACTTAACTCACTACTTGAATGTTAAGGTTATTTTTGAGCGGGGGTTTCTTCCTTTACCCCTTCATCTTACACTGTCCAGTACATTCAAATTCTTGCTTATAAAGTGGATTTCAAGGACCACTCCAGAGACTGGACTCTGCCTAGCAATCTTCCTCAGAAAGAGAAAGAAAAGACCAGTGATATCAATGGTGAATGCAGTCATGTTACATACCTTGCATTGCCACAGCTAAATGAAAGCATGGCCAGCAGGCTGCCATTCCGTGTCACCACCATTGCAGAAAATTTTAACCACTGTGAGAATAGTCTTTACTGGCTACAACAAAATAATTAAGAATATATCAAAGCTCACTTTTACCTGTCTTAAAATGAAATGGTTCACCTTCCCTGGTGTAGGAGACTATTCTGCTTTGGGCCACTACTCTAGCATGATCTGTTCCCAAAGCTGCCCTAACCAACTTTTCGAAAATCACCTCAACAAGGAAAGAATCTGCTAAAGTAGTATCAAAATGTAGTGTTGCCAGTGAATTAAGAAACGCCTGCTAAACTCAAGACCAGTTAAGCCTATGAACTTTTTTCTCTTAAAGAATAAAATCCTCTGCAGCCATAAGCCACATGCCATATATAATACTTGGAAGGATGGGGTAGTAAGGTCAAAATATGAAGGAGAAAGCCTTTAGGACTAATTAACAGGATATGTTTAAGACTAGGAACATGTCTCAACTTCTGTCCCACTTCTGCAATATTTCCAAGCTATCAGAATACTTTTATTTTAACCCACACTAGCTCCTTTAGTTTTCATCTAAAAAAAGAAATTACTGACCTAGGTTTAGAAGGAAATCACAGGATGAATAAACCTCCTTAACCATTTGACAAAAGCATTCACCCAAAGGAAAAAAAAAAAACCATGCTTCAATCCTTGATGAACCAATGACAACAGGTTTTGTGTTAAACCATCATTAGTTTCAAAATATAAAACGCCTATGCTGCAGAGTTCTTGATTCTCCCTTCATCACCCAGGACTTTGAAAATTGCCCATGTATTTTTTGATTTTAAAGTAGAAGGATTCCAGCAGGACAGACAGAAAACGTCCCTTTCCCCAGTAAAGCCCCCAACAGATATGACGCAAAGTGTGACTGCAGAAAACATGGGCCTCAATCTGGTCGGATGGGGGAGGAGGCAAGTTTAAGCCTTTGAAGGTGCTGTGTACCCTGTGCTGCAGTACAAAAGGAGAATAAGAGCCATCATCTCACATCTGCTTAAATGATTTCTGCAGTGCACCTGTGTGAAAACTAGTAACAGGCACATTGCCTCCTCAGAGCACACCTACAAGACCAAGCTCTTCTTACAAGGCTGTGAGAAGGTCTTGCTGTCAACACCTATGCAAAGGTTAGCAATGAGGTACCTAGCACCCTACTCACTACTGTCATGACCAAGCCATTCCAGAACATGAACAGAAGTTAAGCTGTATGACTAAAATTCTGAATGTCAGAAAAATCCAAGCTATTTCCCTAAACACTTACGCCTGTACACAAAACTGCTTGTACATAATGTATTTCAACTGACACCAGATCACTGTCATCACTTAGCCATGAAGCTTTGGTAAATGCAATTTTATCTCCACACTATTATAACGTACACTGTATCTGTGAAATTGCTTAATGCCTATGTACCCAGATGAATATAAAGCCATTCAAAACCTACTAGAGTAAGTACAGAGGCAACAGTTTGTCAAAAAGGAAAAACTGTCTAAAAGATGCTCTAAAATTCAAAAAAAATGTCATGGATTCTATTAGAAACACCCTCCTTCTTTAAGGAGTTGAACCTTGAAATTGCTTGGTTTGTTCCAGCAGCAGGGTAAGCTCCTGCAGAAGAGTCTTTAAGCAACAGGAGTTGCAAACCTTACAATATAAATATGAAATTAAAATTAACCCAAATTTTAGCAACAAAAAATACACATTTATTGCTATTCAAGACAACACAATCAATTAATTCTGCAATTAACCCACAGAAACAGTTGGAATACTTATCTATGCATGTTTTTAAAAGCAACTGAAATTATCTTGAAAAAAGACTACATGTAGGAAAGAAAACAATGATTTAACAGCTAGCTCACTTTAGATTTCACTGATGAGAGCAGTTGCCATCAGTGTAAATAGTAATAGGGCACCAACTTTTCCAGAAGGTCCATAAAGAACCAGACTGTGAAGTAGTATCTTACATTAAATTTCAATCCTCTAGGCTAAGTGAAAGCAAGAGGAGTGCACTGTTGTAACCACACTTCTTTTTTTTTTTTTTAAATACTGAAAGTATTTATATATACTGATGCCCATTGATTCTCTACAGAGACTACGTATCTTTCAAGAATGGCAATCATTAGAAAAGGTGCCAGCTCTTGCCTGGTAGCATAGGCTGGGTTTAGGACTCATCAGAAAAGAATGGCTGCAAATTTTATGTTAGCCATTATGAAGAAAGCAGTAAGCAAGTAACAGAGAAAAAGACAAAAAAGTAATAAAAGTGTGCATATGTGTACTTCTATATGAGACACTGAAATAGCAGTCTTGATGCAGCATATCCTCTAAGAAACAGCTACATATTTTTCATGACAATGAAAACCAAAATCAAAGCAATGGACCAAGGACATTTTAAATGTATTGTGGTAAAGATTATCTCAACTGGAGAATCAGTTTGGAAATCAAGTTCACCAGAGAAGCTTGCAGAATGAAACTGTTTATAACACAATCCAACTGTTATCAGTCTGGGCTTGATCTACTCCAAACTAATTACTGGTGGGAGATCATCATGTACACATTTCCTCTATTCACTTCACAACAACCATCTTCTCATGGAAGATGGTGGGCTGGAATCATGCACATCCTCTAATGCTGACATATTAAGACCTAATTAACAAGTGCATCTTAGAACCTGTATTACAATTCCTGGGGTATTAAAATTCCACGTTCTCTTAATAGCTTCCAGAAGCCAAGGTCACTTTTGTTATTTATTTTCACTAGAAAGGCTTTTTTTCCTCCTTATCATTGGTCTTCCAGATAATTTATTCACTGACATCTATGATTAGCCACACTATATTTTTTTAGCGATGAGGGAAGCTGCATCTTCTCATACTTTATTTTCATGCTTTTCTCACAATGCAAGTCACGTACAGGACAACTTTTAAAATCAGTTTGCTGAGCAAACCTTTTGCTGACGTCTATGGGACACCTTAGTCTTCACGCTGCACTTAACTGCTCTGCATTCCCACAGAAGGACCTGAATGGGGCTTTTCACAGCTCCTTTTCACCTCCTCCTTTCTCAAAGTGTTCAAGCTTTTGGGAAGTCACTTCTCTTTTCACTGTGACTTTTAAACTACAGAAATGACTCACTGTCTCAGGCCGCACCATCAGAGCTCTGTCACAGGTCATCATCTCTGTACCCACCCACAATCAGTCAGTATTCCCTACTGCTCCAAGCACGCTGAGTTTGCCCACACTGTTGTCTTCCTCCAACTCTCAACACATCTCAGGAACGCTGATCGGATGCTTGGGTAATTAGAAAGATTCTTTGTGATACAGCACACTACAGGAGAGAAAGGGAGAGTAAAAGCTACTTACTTACATACCTACTGAAAATCTCGAAGAATACCCACAAATGTATTTTTAAAGTCATTTAAGCTTTTAGGAATCCAGTTACACCACGAGTGCCAAACCTGTGACAGTAAATGTGGTTAGTCTTCTGTTGCATAGAGACTTAAACACTTATCCTTGCTTCAGAGTCATGGAAGTCATGAGCTGACACTCATTCTAGCACAGCACATGCCTCTGCTAAAAAGTGTTGCTCCCTCAATCCATGCAAAAAAACATTTTTAAGAGTGAAACATATCTTCATTTTAAAAGAAGTCAGTTATAAATAATTTATTTAGAGATCAAAGGTGCCCTACGTGTGCACACAGATGCATAGCAAAGGTGCAGTAAAATAGACCCAGAGTAGATTTTACAGACTAAGAAAGCTCATAGATAAACTTCTGGAGAAAAGGTTTTCCTTTCTGGCAAATCAGCTTTTTCCTGAGGTCTGGTGAAAAGAGGTATATATCTCTCAGTGAGGTGTTCCATGTCTACCTTATTTCTGTGACATACATAGACAATAAGATATTCCTGCAAGAAAGAAACAGGGGCAAAATACAGAATTCTATGAATTATAGAATCACAGATTCATTTAGGTTAGGAGGGACCTTTAAAGATCACCTTGTCCAACTCCCCCTGCCGTGGACAGGGACATATTTCACTAGATCAGGTTGCTCAAAGACCCATCCAACCTAGCCTTGAACACTTTAATGGATGGGGCATCCACAACTTCTCTGGACAACCTGTTTCAGTGCCTCACCACTCTCAGAGTAAAATATTTCTTCCATCTGACTTATCTAAACCTTCCTTCTTTCAGTTCAAGCCCATTGTCCCTTATCTTCTCAATGCAGGCTTTGGCAAAAAGTCTCTCTGTCTTTCTTATAATCACTCTTTAAGTATTGGAAGGCTGCAGTAGCATGTCACAGAATCACAGAATAGTAGGGGTTGGAAGGGACCTTCAGAGATCATCTAGTCCAACCCCCCTGCCAACGCAGTTTGCCTAGAGCAGGCTGGACAGGAACACATCCAGGCAGGTGTTCCAGTTTGCATCCATTGCCCCTTTTCTGTCACCACTGAGAAGAGCCTGACCTCATCTTTTTGACACCCACCCTTTAGATATTTATAAGCATTGATGAGATCCCCTCTCAGTCTTCTCCAGGCGAGACAGACACAGGTTCTCTCGGCCTTTCCTCATAAGAGAGGTGCTCCATTCACTTGATCATCTTTGTAGCCCTGTCCCTCTTCTCCTTCTCTTCTCCAGGCTGAACAACCCCAATTCTATCAGCCTGTCTTCAAAGCAGAGGTGCTCCAGCCTTCTGATCATCTTTGTGGCCCTCCTTTGGACCCACTCCAATAGGTCCATGTCCTTCTTATGTTTGGGACTCCAAAGCTGGACACAGTACTCCAGGTGCTCATGAGAGCAGAGTAAAGGGGCAGAATCACCTCCCTCGACCTGCTGGCCATGCTTCTTTTGATGCAGCCCAGGATACAACTGGCTTTCTGGGCTGCAAGCGTACATTGCTGGCTCATATACAAGGATATGTTAGTGTTTCCTTCAGGTTAACAAATTCTGACCTGCTTAAAAAAGGTGCAATCTCAGCTACATGGAAGTTCGTAGGTGTATTTTAATTTGTTTCAGTAGGGTTTGGGTTTCATCCACATAATCTAACAGGAATCCTTCCTCATTACACCTTTTCATTCACGCTATACCCTCTGTTACACAAGCATCTCCCTGTTTCCTACAACATAATTGGTAAGAAATACCTAGCTGGAACTTCACGAACAATTAGTCTGTGTATAATCCAGAAGATAGTTCAGCTCAGTCCTTTCTATGCTCTTCAGGTCTGTGTGAAAGTCCAAGCTTTCACTATCTATCTTTCATGATCAAGGGGGAAGGTGCAAAATACCCAGCAAAGCTTTTCTGAGTTAGAGAGTTTGTTGACTGGAAGGATGCTTCTATCATATAGTCTTACAGACACACATAATAGCTAGTGATAATAGCAATAGCCCCCTCTCAGTCATGACTCGAGACACCAATACATTCAGAGAATCTGAGTTAATGCTAATGCTCATGGACAAGTGAATATGCTAAGCATAATGGGAGAAACACGTTGTGATGCTTTGCTTACACAGTTGTTCTAATGTGCTTCCACTAGAGCGTGTCTCTGCTATTCTAGATGAACACACTTCTTCAGAGAAGTGACTTTAAGTAGTGCTGAGCTGTGCAATTTTCTTTTGTGATTAAACATACATTAGGGAATATGTAAACACCTCTAAACTCATTGTAATGGGTTAACCAAATCAGACTTCTACACAAATCTTTGGAGACTAAAGACTGGAGCACCACTATGTCTCCACTCCTCAATCAACAGTTCAACATAAGCATAATGCTTACAAAAGTTAAGCATACTGACAGTGCAAACTGGCAGGAAAAGTAGTGTTGGATTTCCATTCTGAAAAGCAAACTAGGCCCAATCCTAACAAAATAATTATACAAACAGGCAAAAGAAAGCAATTGCATTTTAAGTAAATGGGGCTAGAAATCTAAGTATGCTTTAGAGGGAGTCAATTGCTTTTTTTCCTCATATATATTGTAAGTGTTACTTATTTTCTTCTCTAAAAAAGAGTATTGGCATTAGTTTGAGTTAAACAGAAGTGCGAAGCAAAGGGATGAATGAGAGGAAGAGAAAAATCATCATCAGATTGGAGACGGCATAAAAATATTTTAGTGGTTTTAGAGAAGGGACTACATTTGCCTTCATGACTCATTTTCTATTCAGTAAAATAAAACTACCTACCAAAACTCTGTCACACACAGAAACACATGTAGACTTGGGGGAAATAAGGCAGAACAGAGAGTGAAAGTTATGGAAATGTGATAGACAAAAAAACAACCATGTACTGTATAGAAAACATGAGCATTTCCTAACAGCCAAATGAGAAGGCAGTCATATAAGACAGGCATTTTACTTCACTGAGAGTTTCAAGTTTTTAGGATACTTACAACCTAAATTTATGTTTTGACTCACGATCACGCTTGGTCTGTTTTTGAAGCAGAACTCCCTCCTCCACTGAAGGAAAAGCTCTGCCCTGAGAGGTAACCACTGCTGGAAAACCAGCCTTTACTCTCCACTCATCTTCTGGGGTGCCCTTCCCATTCAGAGGTGGCACAAGAGACAGCACCGCTGCTCCCTGCTGCTGGCACATTTCATGGACCGATGGAGCTGATCCAGAGCAACTGTGATGGTGGGCTAGCTTCCCAGGCAGAAGTCTGTGGCATCAGCACGGTTGATACCAGAGCTCAGCTTTCAGTTGAAGGGTGGAGACACAAGCCCACACTGGGACGCCTCCTATTGCTGCAGCTAAAACTAAGAAATCAGAACCCAAGAATGCGTCTAATTTGACCTGGCCCAGAGAGGCAATTTTAACAGGCAAAAATTGTGCAGAGTGATAAATCACCAGCCTGCTTTCTACCAGCCGTATTCCCTTCCTGAGAGAACCTTTATTTCTATGTCTCCGAGTAGCTCTTCAAGCCTCAGAAATGCTATTGAGGCAGTTCCTTGGTAGGAAACCTTGATAATGGGTTGGGTTATCAAAGATACTGCATCAAAGAAAAGAATTTGACCCATGTCCTGCACAGTAACGATGAATCCTGGCATAAATGCAGAAAGGTAATTTTCCCGTTGCATGACTATTAAATATCTATTAAATGATGGCAACTACACAGATTATATTTCAAGTACAAGAGAAGTTAAGTCATTTTAAATTTAGATTAAATTGAAATAATACATAACATGTCATTGAAATAATATAGAATACAACATAATCACATGTTCATGTTAATCTTGAACTTATGTACTTTGTCAAACTGTGCCCTGGGGTCCTAACTTTTTCTGGGGATTGGGTTAGGGCATGATGAACTGTTCATTAAAAATTACCACATGCAAAGCTATCTCCCTTGTCAAACATGGGTAAATGGAGTGGAAAAGGAATTTGGTTTGTAACAATACAAGAGTGGGACTGATTGGACAGGACTCTTCAACCACATCACCCAATGCTTCTCTGGGACAGCCAGGTCAAATTAAGAACAGGGAAAATCTTTTGTTTGAACTAAGATAACTATTCAGCTAAAGGCTAGTAAGGGAAAAAGAACAATGTAGCCTTACTGCAAAGTTGTAATAATAGTAATGTGCAGCAGACTGGTCAACTTAGCTACGTGCTTTGAAACACATACCCAGGTAACTCTGGCTTAAATTTATAAAATACTTACTTCAAAAACCTGCAGAATTCTTTATCTTACAAAAGCATTACTAGAACTTACAATTTATTAGCATTTTTCCTATGAAAATTGCACCAGAATGTTACTGGAGTGGTGTAATTAAAGTTAATAACTTGCACTAATTCTGTCTTTCACCATTAGATGTAGTCTTCCTGACTGATGTGAGTATCTGTTCTTATGCTAGTGTCCAGTAAACATTTTTCTGTAACAGATTAACTAATTTTCTCTTTTTTCAAAACAGCAAATGCTGTCATATTCAGAAAACACAAAAACTAATATATGAGGAGTAAGATTAAAATGCAGTGTATCCACTATGCATATTAAGGAATTAGGAACACAGTAATGGAAGGATCTACTTGAATTGCTAAATTCTGCCTTTGTCACTTCAGAAGACCCTGGAATAATTTATTTGTTCCCCAGAACATCTATTCCACAGGACTGCATTCTTGAGAAACCATTTTCCAGCACTTTACGTCAACTGTTAAATCTACCCTAAAAAAGACAAAAAGACATAACTGTGGGACATTCTGCTCCCTGCTGTGTATTATTATATTCTGTGTCCCTACAATAGGGGGAAATTTATAAAGACAATCCCAGGATGACAGCTATGCCCAGTACCATGTAGCATTTCATTCAAGGCACTAATACTGAAACTGGTGTTGAAAAATGTAGCCTGTGAACTTGAGAATACGTTCAGGATGCTCTTTCCTCATTGGACTGACAAACAGATTAAAACTGCTTTCAGTTTGTGCCCAACTTCTCTTGATGGCTGAAGTCAATAATGTCTAACATCAGCTCCAGACAAATACAGGAAAACAACATGTTCAGTGCTATGTTACTTGTTAGACTACCTTATATTATATAGAAGAAAATTTGATGTATTTTGATTTAATCAATATGATCTTAAGTTTCCCTTTTAGAGATTATTATATGAAATACCCATTACAGGCCCTTAAATTTGATCAGTGCAATGAACCAGAGCAGATTAATCAGATAAAAAAGCTATTGATTTTACCATAATAAATCCCACAGCTGTCATTGAATTAACCAACCAGAAGTGCCAGGCTTCACACGAATAGAAGTAAACTACTTCAGTAAAATAAGGAGGTAGAAGTTACTTCTTAGGATCAAGATTACACAAAACCTTTGAACATTTAAAAAGCATTCACTGAAGCATGTGCAAGAACATGATTGAACAGAAACAATTTCCTGCATATCAACTTAATGTACAGCTCAAAAGCAAGAGATTGCCTTACAAAGTCTATTAAACATGAAAAACACAATAATACATGGGAGTCCACATACTGCCACGCCGAAGGACCAGTGCCTTTGAAGAATGACTGTTGCTCACTTTTCACATCCTATTAAGCTCTAGCTTCACTGCAAACAATGCCAACTGAAATGCCAATTAGCAGCAGTAAGTTTTGATTGGAGTTCTGCCAAGCCCACCAAGTGGTTTCACAAGGACATGCAATAGACCAAGCAAAAACTGTTTTCAGTCACTACTACAATTGGGCAGAAACGAATATATGACACATATATGAAAGTCCCACTACTGATTTAACAAGCAATAACTTCCCAGCAGAAATTCCCGTGGTTTTGAAGTAAGAACATTAATGGCTGTTTTTCCTCCAGAAAGACTTCCTGTCTTTAGCTTGCATTCCTACATGATTTTGCTGATAAGACAGCCTTCTGCATCAATTTCTCTTTCCTACTACATATTTCAGAAAGGAGCATAGAGAAATACGACAATATGACAATCAAGACTGTTATGATTGGCTAGTATTTGCCAAAAAATTTAGAGATGTGTCCCCTCTGCTGTATAACTTGCTTTATTTTCTATGGGTTTCATGCACTCTAAAATGTATCAATAGAGGCACCCAACAGGTAGGTGTCTACTATTACCACTGTTGTTATAAATCAAATAAAAAAGAAAAGGAATTATGACAATCCCAAAACAAATCAGCTAGCCAGTTCACTAAACTGTACAATTACAATAAAATAGAAAGAGGGGAAAAAATGAAAAGAAAAAAAAGGCTGTGTAAATGCATTTAAAAAATTCTTTTAAAAGAAAAGGGAATACTTGTCACTTTCTTGATTAAAGCCTCTAAGCAAAAACTGAACTGTCTTACTATCGCTTACTTACTATTATGCTAAAAGTCATGGTATATTGCCAGTAGCTTTACTAAGTTACCATCAGCCATGTAATTAACATTAATTTGAAGTGAGATCTTCAGTTTGAATTCAAGCTACTCAACTTCAAGTCATCAATGTTATAGAAATGAAATGTGTT
The DNA here is from genome assembly GCA_002844005.1 of Limosa lapponica baueri. NCBI lineage: Eukaryota > Metazoa > Chordata > Aves > Charadriiformes > Scolopacidae > Limosa > Limosa lapponica. The sequence goes on from KZ505808.1 coordinate 631,471, forward strand.
TACACATTGGCACATTTCCCAGATATTTCGTGCCTGGAACTTGTTTTGCATATTACAAACAAGTTTATAGAAATTGAAAAGAAAAACAGAAAGACAGATTTCCTCTTCTCTTTCACCTCTGTTTCAGAGGATGATCATCGTACCGAAATAGCAACAATAGTTTAGCAATCTCATGAGTTAAAACCAGGAGATTTCAGGCAAATTTTGTGCTCTACAACTGCCTTTCTGCATTACCCTTGTCAGTGAGGAGCCTACTGTTTTCTAAATGGATTCAGTAGGAAAGGGACAGATGTTCACTACTAACAACATCAGAGAGCTGAGATTTCCAAATGCGTGAGCCAAATCTTCCTATACTCATATCATCTCAAACCTGTCCTTCTCCCTTCCCAGAATTGATTCAGTTCACCTTCTAATTGACTCCACAGCCAGCCAGCGTCAGCTCTATGGATCTGCTCCCACTGTGAAACATCCCTGGGGACTCAGAGAAACCCACAAACTACAATGAATCAATTCCTCTATGAAAACCGACGACAAACCCCCTGCAGGCAGCAGCAATCCCAATTGCTATCAGTGGTCCACAGGTCAAGCCCAGCGTTTTGTTTCCAGTGCCAGTTTACAGCAATCCCCTACAGCCAGCCACACTGCACCATCTCCTTGGCACAGTCTCCATAGCATGGCTCACAGCTACGCTTGTGAGGTGTCATGCAGTGTCCCAGCCGGTGCAGGCATGTGGACCTCACTGTTTAGAGAGGAGAACACACTGCAGCCTTGAGGGAGGGGTTCCTCCCTGGGTCCTGTCTTTATCAGCCCTCAGGGTTTTACTTTAGTGATTTTAAAATGCCTGCTAGATCTGCGAAAGAAGATAAAAAGAAGCACTGAGATTATCTTCTAAAAGCTTCTTGTCATTCAGAGCTGTGTTCTGTAGTCTCTGCTGCATCTTCTTCTATACTTGGTCACTTGCAGACTAAAGACGAGAAAGGCCTCATCTGGAAAGTTCATGCCAAACATGAATCTTTCAAACAGTTTGCAAAGCCCACAGATGAATTTTACGTTGTAGGAGCAGTCTGGAACGAACAGGAGGATACTGTCTCTTAGCCCTTCTACACGTTACATTTCATCTGAAGCTAAAGATTTTGATATAAGCATCAGCTGTGCCACCTGTTGGTTTCAGTATGACTCTGTTACACCCACTACTTCCTCTCTGCCAACACTTCTGGTGAGTGTGCCCACATTTACACTGAAATGGAAAAAATAAAACCAAAAAACCCCTCATGAGCCTCCAAAATGTTCTGAAACCAGCAGTTGCGCTTGTTCACGGTATGGTTTTATCTCAGATCTTTTTACAGGTCTTCTTTGCTTTCAAGTTATAAGAGAAAACGCTTACTCATTCTGGTTGGAAATTCCCTTGTATCCCACTGCTAGCCAATAAAGTACAACTAAATTTAAAATAAAAAGCAAGTTCTAGCAATAACTTTCTCTAACTCAATTTTCTTTGACTACTTCACTAAATATATGTTCAAAAAATGCAAATGATTACTTTTGCTCCCACTACATACAGAATGGAAAATGTAAATAAACTGTCTCCAACAATGCTCATGAGGTATATCAACTATTATTTCAATACAGAAATACTGTTTTTTTAAAAAAGTTAGAAATAAAAGTAGTGGGATTTTACATTTTAGAAGTAGCAGTTATTTTCTTAATTTTTCCTGTGGCCCATTAATTCACTTGTTGAAGACTGAAGGACAAATTTCAAAAAAGGACTTCAATATAGCAACCTTACTGTATTAAATTCATAATGTGAACCCACGCACAACATTCATCTCCCACACATGTATAGACATGTCTCCATGTCTACACATGAGCATAAGGGCAGCAGGACATCCAAGAACAGGATTCACAGAAACAACCTCTGCTGAAAGAGATGCGTAAGGCAGAATGCACAGAGGGGCAGAGACTTTAGTCTAGCCTAGGAAGGAAACGAGGACTGGCGAGAGATTTAAATCTCATTCCATCCCAAATGGAGACACCTAGCATCTAACAACTACAGGGCAGCTTCTAACCCCAAAGAAACAGAAGCCAGACCCATCGCTCGAGGAATCAGTTATTTTCTTTCAAAACATGTCCTGTGCTTAAAACATCACCGGGCATCACAGTGTGACCTAACCACCTGGACTCTTTATCTCGCAAGTGTCTGAAATACAGTATGGCTCACCCTTTTTCTCACTTTCTAACTCAGCCTTGTAATGCTCTTGATGTGAACTGGAACAGGCTAGCAGGCTTCCCTTAGTTTCTGAAAAGGCTATACTTGGCTGACGTAGCAAATCCTCACGCAAATTCCTTCCTCTACATGGTGGGTTGACCCTGGCGAGCAGCCAGGCACCCACACAGTGCTCTCTTGCTTCCTGCTCCCTCCTCGGCGGGACAGGGGAGAGAACAGAAGAGCAAAAGCAAGAAAACTCATGGATCAATATAAAGACAGCTTACTAGGTTAATGAAGGAGGGAGGAAAAAGGCAATGGCTCACCACCACCCACAAGGCCCACCTTGTCCTTCAGCAATGGCCACCCTGCAAAACACCCCCCCCCTTCTTCCTCTACCGCAGTTTTATTGTTTGCTGAGCATGCTGCTACATGGAATGGCATTTCCCTTTGGTCAAGTTCAGGCCAGCTGTCCTGGCTGCGTCTCTTCCCAGCTTTTTCCCCACTAACATCTGCCATACCATAGAGCATATAAAACTATAGCTTAGTTTGCTTATTTCCCCGTCACCTCAGTAATTAACTAAGTATTTGAAGAAATTTGTTACTGCCTGGAAACTCAATACAACTCATCACAAAAGTTCAGTATGACCAAAGCCAAGTGCACGTCTTTGAAAACTCTTGGTAGGCATTATAATCAAAACAAAAAATATCAGAATTGTATTATAAGTCGTACCTTAAAAATACCACTTTAAAAAAAGAAAGCTGACTGAGCTTCCTCATGCACGTGTGTATCGTACGGAATCAACAGTCAGCTGTCTCACGTGGCAAAAAAAAAAAAGAGAGAAGCTACCCTCCATCCTATTAATACTACCTGCCTAGCATTACTGTCTATGGACTCCAGCCCTGTACTCAAAGACAGACTATCAAAACTGTTTCTGGGTTGCTTCTCAGCTGCACAGCTACAATTTTTGTTACAGGAGTACAATATGGCCAAATGAGAGTTAATTAATTTTGCACATTTTTATAGTTTAACGAAACACAGGAATTAACAGTTTTTATGCAAGGAAAAAGTATTAAAAAAAAAAGCCAAACCACACCTAAAATTGAAAAATAGTAATAATTCACTAGCAAAGTAATTTTCAAAATACATATAAATCTGCCAATACACTGTATGAATAAACAATGTATTATTTATTCCATACTTAGCTGCAAACAGTCATTAGCATTAGGTATGGTACTGTTGCTCCTAGAAGATAAACTAAGCAGCAAAACCTGAAATAGGGCAACTTCATGACTATTTTTCCTATGACAGATTCAGTTGCTCTCCTCTGATTGAAACCTGAAATTCAACCTTAGAAGAGTAAGTCTTAAAAGTCTCAAGTATATATGTTGCTGATAATCAGGAACAAAGCAGTTGCCACAGCAAAAGGGATGAAAAAAAAAAAAACAACAACCAACCCCAAACTGAAATCTCTCAAACTAAATTTAGTGATTTTATTATCAAAAGGTAAATAAAAATAAGAATAATGGTTCTCCACCTACCATCATGACTAGGCTTTTCATGGCCTACTTTGTGGAATGGATTAGGCAATGAAAAATATAGAAAGCAGACACTTTAGAGAACATTCAGTTTCCCCCTTGAGTCCTCCTCTACTTCAATTGTGTTTGCCCCCATTGAAAAAGCTCTCCTTTCTCCCAAAAACTGACGTATCTCTTGACAGACCTTACTAAACCTTCCTGAAATGCAATAAAATAGGAGATCTTGTGCAAAGGAAATAAAAGCTCATCCTGAGAAACTTTGAACCAGATGAGGAGGCACTCTCATGAGATGCTCAGGTCCCACAGCCCTGGTAATTAGCTGCTAGGCTGAAAGATCAACCCCAGAGCATCTCCACTTCAGAAACAGGAGCACTACCTCCTGCTCTACTATTATGACAGGATCCCAGGATCCAAAGAATGACTTCACACAATACAGTAATTTCTGAAAATCCAAACTAATGAGCATCTGCTTTGTTTGTGCAATTTATCAAACAAAGCCAGCTCTACTGATATGTTGCACAAGGGTACTGTAATATAGAACTCCTATTTTAACATCCATGTATTTGAAAAATGGGGTTGTACTCCACTGAAAAGTAGGAAAACGTGCATTTTCCTCCTCATATTTTGAGTATTTATATGACACAATGCAAAACATGTCCATTTTATATCAAGTATAGTATTGTATTTTTAGCTTAATGGTCATTCTTTCAATATTTTGTTTTCCGCAGTGATTATTTATTTATCCATGTACTCCAAAATGTCTTAAGAAATATATTTTAGCAGTAAAGAAAAAAGTGAAATCTGTTAGCAGTAAGAAAAGAAACAGAAGTGTTTACAATATAGATTGCTCCCAGCAATTGTTTCTTTATTAGTACAGAGCTGCTGGAGAACTATTTGACTTCTGCATGTTTGAGCTTCTCAAAGTACTTTTTTTGTAATTCCCACGGCAAAGGACTCTGGAGCCATGGTGAAGTTGTGTAAAAGGTCACTATATTCAAACAGCAGCTGTTTGCTTTCACTAATAAAGGAAAGAAGACTCTCCACTGAAAAGCATCCATAAATGGGCACAGCATACTCTTTACACAGGCAAAGCACAGAGATTTCAGGGGGAATTCTGCTATGTTTAATGCAGGATCAACTCTAATACCACTCTTTCAAAGGCAGTATCAAGAAGGAAGTAAACTGAGCAGAGGCAAATCCCACAGGATGTGGAACGCAATCGTTACATACCCAAAAGATGGGAAGGAATCTTATGTGAAGCGATTTCAGCGATAGTGCTGCTGAGTGACTAATAGTTCATGGGATGGCTCCAAAAGGGCAAAAAGCCAAGAAAACATTCTTACACATGAAGACGAGTGTGAGAACTTTGTTTTGTGGAGCTGGGAGGTGAAACATGAGAAAAAAAACTTCCCAGAGAACTACCATATTATAAAAGACTGTACTGCTTGACGGGGTGGGGTGGTAGTGTTCTGCCTCTTCAGCAGATGTCTTCAGATATTCACCAGCAGAAGCAGAAGAGCAGCTGTGCAAGGCTCTGAGAGTTAACTCTGGCCTCCACCTAACGCACCAACACCACACTTAGTTTCAGGATCCCTCTACTCTCTTCAGGGAACTGAGAGGCAGGATCCACAGCAGAAAGCATCTGCCGATCCTACTTTCAGGTTTGGTTGTCTGCCACGACTGGAAGTAAACAACAAGATCTGGACTCTTAATCCCAGCAGGTTCAGTTCCTGTTTCCCTACCGGTTAATGCATATTCCATTAGAGCTCTGCTACTGAGACCAGACTCTATATAGACACTGTCCACACCTCAAAGAGTATCATCTCCCTTGGAAAATATAATTGAAAATAATCCTAATGAAAGAGCTCAGTGTTAAATCTCAGGCCTATTAACAAATCAAAGTTTCTGAAATTTGTTGTTAAATTCGATTTAGGAAAAAAAAAAAGTTTTGTGGTTTACTTATTATAATTACTTTATAATTAACCTTCCTGGCAGTGGCACTAGAGAGCAAATAAATCCTCTCAATCAGTCAAGCTCTTCATATACAGATTCTAGCTCCATCTTGAACTCTGTTACATATTGATTACCTCAATTATTTTGTCAATAATACGTGCTCAATTACATTAAAAGTTCCATAAAACAGCTTTTTGAAACACTTCTTAAAAAAATCACGCAACTCTCCCCAAATCACTTTCAAAATCCAATATCCTAACTTGAAATGCAAACTTGTTGATTAAGAAGTACAAAGGCAAAATAGAGAAAATAAACTGCCACATGAAACCACTTGATCTAAATCTACTGAAGTAAAAAATGTGAGTCCAACAGCCATTTAAAATATGCTACTGATTCAAAAAGTATTTGTCATGTTGGACTTAGTATCTACATGATCTGTTTTAAAACTTCAAGTCCCTCTGAGTTTTTAAAGGAGTGCCCATCCCTTGCAGATGTTTAATATGGCATGAAATCTGCAGAAAAGTAATTTCTTTTTCCAACACCACATTACCTTTTTTCTGACCCAAAAAGTGCACAAGTGGACAGGAAAAAATAAAGTTTTTCAAAATTGTCTCTGCATTATTCTACTGTCTGATCAAAAGCAACTCCCAAATACTATGGGGAGCTTACAAAGTTTATTTCATTAAAAAATAGGAGAGAAAGAAAAATAGGAGACAGAATTTCAGTGTCGTAGAGGATTACAGTGGAATTGCCCTGTTATTATGTAAAACATTACATAGGAATACAGAATGTGGCCTCACTAGATCAGAAGTCTAAGGAAGTTAGTGTTCTGTCTTTAGAAACTGCCTATGCCTTATGCTTTAAAGACTGATGAAGGAAAAACCTTATTTGCCTTAACAATTTGGCAGTGTGATACACAACTACATTTCCATATTTTTAATAAAATTCTAGGTGCATTAAAACAAAGAACTCTTGATACCAATATAAATTTATGCTGGGAATTTGGGCGTTTTTCTCCAATTAAAAAATCGACTTCATAATTGTAACTTTTTAGAATAGACGACTTCTCTTTTTAGGCAGTTCTCAGGCCTGTAGCAGAGTGTTTTACATTTTTAGATTATGAATACATGCAGTTGCAATATAATACATTAAGGTTTCCAATAAAAGCCTCATGAATGATATGGATATAGTATAGACCTGTTGTACACCACATCTACAAGTATATCTAGCTCTTTCAAAGCAACTTAATGGAATCTTTTAGCTTATTAAACATAAATTTGCACCTTTTATTTGTCTCCATAAGAATATGCTTTCAAGTTGAGGTCTGTTCTTCAGTAGACCCTCCTGGTATTATGTCTTTGGCACAGCCTAACAAAAATGTCACTGTGTTTAAGCCGTTAGGAATACAGGAGGGTTTCAAGAAGTAAAAAGCAACCTAAGACCCTCACTGACTGTCTTGGCTGATTCTCTTATCATTAAAGTCTAATTTAAAACAGCTCTAACTACCTCCATATAAATTATAATTTAATGCAAACTATGCATACTCAGAAAGGCAAGTCAGAATGCTTTTGAATTATCAAGGCAAGATGTCGGAAACAAAAGAAGTGAATATGTACTTGTGTGCAGGTTAAGAATTTTGGGATGTTAGAAATATTAATACAGGATAATGACTGTAAATGCTACATTCACCCGTGTCTGCTCTAAGCTTTTGTAGCCTTTAATGAAAACCATTGAGCTATTTTAGAGCACAAATGTACCACTACCTGAGAACGCTCACAGTCTACAAAACAAAGGTTGCAGATGCAAGTAGTTTCCTTGTGTAAAGTAAGACAGTCTACAAAAACTGCTTCTAACAGATCAGCTTTCCTTATCGTGCTTTCATTAATAAATCAAACTCCATCTCCTTTTTACAGTGTAAGAGGCTGAAAGACATAGCATAAGCCTTGCATTCTCATGTCTTGCACATATATATGCTTAGGGACTCTATGAAGGAGATTAGATGCTCTGCACAGATCTTACTGTGGGTTTTAACATGCAGGTTTTGTGGGTAGATTTCCTGTCTTCGCTTCTCATTCAACTAACAGCAATCTTCACATTCTGTTTATTTTACGCTTTCCATTTTGCAGCACCGCAGGCCTCAGCTAGGTCATCACTGCTAAAATGGTCACAAAGACTTAACCTTGCAAGCAGAGAGCTTGCAAAGCATCAGATATACAAGCAAATATATCAAAACAAATTCACAGAAATAGTTCAGATTCATAAAACAAAGAGTGTTTTATAGGAGTTCCTTTTAGATAGTCCTTTTAGGCTCATAAATCATCAGTTTACATTGAGTTTGAAATAAACATAAGCACAATAGATAGCATACAGCATTATGAAATTTTCCTTAAAACTAAGTATGTAAGTTGCACACATTGTTTCAAATGGCATCAAACTTAGCTGTCCATTAGTTTCAAACTGTAGTCAGCAGTTGCTTAAACTTCCCCAAATCTTACTGCTCAAAATAGACTGATTTCATAACCACGTTATGCAGCTTTAAATTTTACTTTATTTTTCAAGTTACTTTACTTATTTGTAGAAAATATTCATTTTTAGCTCAGGCACATTTTAATTTAAGAACAGATTTTGCTTATTAATTTCTCTTACTACCATGCTATTCCATTTGATATTTTAACCTAACAGATCCGAGAGAGATGCAGTTCCACCTGTGAAGAAATTATACTCTTTCCCTGGATTTAACTTTGCTGTAACACAAACCTCATTATTATGGGCTGGTGTTGTAAGACTGCCATCTAAGATATCTAAAGAATATTTGTTCCAAATATATACTGCTGACAGTATCACTTCCAAACTTGACTCACAAAGACATATTCACCTCAAGCACCTCACTTTGTATTAGACCAAACATAAATTTGCCTTCTTGTTTTGTTCTTACTCAAATTACAAAAAAAACAAACAAACACAAACCCAGTAAAGACTACATAATGATATTCAGTTACTTCCCACAAGAACAAAAAAGGAGAAGTGAGGCAATTAAACGAAGTTTGAAGTAGACACCACTAACTAAACAAAGTTTAGAGCACAGATTCAACAACCTGAACAAATCTATGGAGTCATATCAAATGACACTGCTAGGTAGAATCTGAAATACAGTGTGGTCTAAATTTTCAACACCAATTCTGACTGCAGCGCCTTTGTTGCCTTTCTTTCAGAGAGACAATGTAGGTGCTAATTCTTTTTTTAAGTCAAAGGCCCCTAAAGGACCTTCAAGTTGACCAACTAAAAGACTGCACATTCTGAATTACCATTCGCTTTTGGCAATTTTGCCCAGATTTAGCAGATGGGAATGAGAACAGCTGTTTGTAAACTAAAAGTAGTATTTATTCGGATTTATACGCACACACAAACCACTACAAAACCCACTACCCCTATCCATGTATCTAATACATTTTAAATACTTGAAAATTCCACATAATCAACGCCTACAAATAGCAAAAGTGTAACTGTGTAACAAAACAACTATCCAAACAACTAAGGAAACTGAGGAACTCGGTAAAAAACTAAAGGATTTCCAAAAGGAACAAATCATTTCTTTTCTAGTGCCAGAAGTTTACCACATGAAGAATACAGCAGTTAAGCTATTTGCGACATGGCAGAAGGAGAAAAGCATATTCAAAAGTCCTAATATCCTGAAGAACAACCTATTTCTAAGCTTTATTCTCATGCTGTCATACTAGATTGGGGTAACAGTTCAAACATCCCCTCTGATCTTATCTCTGCTACTGTAACAGTGACAACTTTTTAGGCAGACACATAATCAGTAACCAGTGGACAAGCCAGTACCAATACTTTAAGACATCTACCAAACCCCCACAAACTGACAGCAGACAGTTCAAGGAACTCAGGCTGAATAATATCATACTCTTATAATTCACTGCACAAACAGATACTGCACTACCATCATCTTCTGAATGTTCTTCATGCATATATACTCTATATACTCTTAACTTGCAGTGACACAGACACTGGAGCCTTCATCTGACAGTCTTGTTTAATTATGGGGTTAAAAAAAAGTCTCTGCACAAAGCATGGATGCTTTTTTTTCCTTTTTAACTGTTTACATTAATGTTTTCAGTGATTCTGATCAATGTTTCTGAATTGCCCAAGCATCAAGCATTGTATTTTTTATCTCTCTTAGTCTTGCCCAGAAGAATATATGTAGCACTTTGTCCCCTGATTTGATGACTCTCAGATATCCTTTGAATTCAGACTATTTTTTCATTAATATATCGCTATAATGACCATTAAAAAATTTTGTACATAGAAGTGAAAGTGAAAAGTTATTGTGCTAATGCATTTCAGTTGTTTGCATTAAAGCAGGCTAAATGAGTAGATGACATTAATATCAAACGAGCTTATTTTATCATAAATGCAATCTGTTACAACAATAATGGAAATACTATATTCCTTTTAACGTTTTACTTGAGCTTTTTTCTGCCAGCTAAGAATTCTAGTTATGAGCTTCATTGTGCCAAGGACAGACCAGTCTTTTCCAGACACTTACCCTCTGACAGCATGAATAAGTCTCAGTGATGGATAGGCGGTTCGCACTTTCAATTTATTCTTAAGGATTAAAGCATTAACCCACTCCACATGCTTCTCTCCGCCTTTGACCATGAAAGCAGGGATCCAAAGGACACTGTCATTCAGCATGGATAGTCTACGGACAAATTTTTCTCTGTCACTCTCATTCCGAAAGCCTCCAAATGCTCTTTGTACAACTGATGGGTTCATGGTAATAAAATCAGATTTAGTTCCCACATCGGCAGCAAACTCCACCACAGGAGCTAGATTGCACCTGAAGAGGAAGAAATTAATGGAAAAATGAAAATAAATATGAAACATTAACTCAGAAAAATGTGTGCATGAAGGGAAAGCTGAAAATGAACATGCAAGCCCATTTCAATTTAACATGAGAAAAAAATACCAGTGATAATAGGTATGATAATACTTAGCATTTTATCTATATCAGACACTCATTAGACAATTTTTTTAAAAACATTAAATGTACATAATGCTGTGAGGAAAAAAAGGTTCTTTGTACATTTGAAAACCATGTCATCATGCTTTAAAACGCATCGACAGCTAGAGTAGCACTTACAAATAAGTGTATGCTTTCTAACACCTATTACCTTTCATTAGTGTTCATTTGCCGTTGTGTTACCAACAGCTTACACTCTTAAAAGAAGCCACGCCAGCCAATTAAATTATAATTTATACAGGTTAGTCACTGAATCTTTTTTTTTTTTTTTTACAATACAGTATTTAAATATGATTAACAAATGAACTTTAGCCCATGTTAAATGAGTTTTTGGTAGTATCACTGCAGCTGATTGGATATTTTGAAATTTAGTATTTTAACTTAGAAAGTAATTTTATGGAAAAAATAATTAATCTTTTCAGTTTTCCTTCATGTCTCATTTTCAAACCTTATTTAATTTTGAAGTAGCTTTGTGGCTTTTTCTAGGCTTGAGAAAAGGATCATGCCTTTTTTCACCAATTTTTTACCTCAGTTATATAAACACATATGTGTGTAATCACACAAGGGCAGCATTCTCCATGGGCAGTGTTGGATGCAAGTGACAAAAATGTGACCTCCACAACATCCTCAGTGAATTAGCCTGTAGCTGGTATGCCCCAAGGAAGTATCCTGACACAATATTTTCACAAAATTCAAATTTCAATATTAACAAACTGCTTTGTTGAGGCGAAGGATGCTAAGAAGCAATGTCAGAACTAGGTCCTTCAAAACATTTGCATGAGATTATACTCCTCATACAAATAGTATTCTACCAGTTCTGCAATTCTTTTCTGGTACAGTGAACTTTTTACTTAAGCTTAATGCCTGGCATCTTCTAATGGCCATATCTCCAATGTTATACAAAACCGAAGTCAGCAGGCCAATATTGATTAACACCAACTGATGACATAGTCCTTACGGATAATACTAATTCCTCAGAACATCATTTTCGCTCTGTAATTATCAACTAAAGAAGTGGTCCTATCTTCTTCAGAAATACGCGTTCTGAGGATCATAAAGCCAATATATTCTTAGGAAATAAAGCTGTCCAAGTTTCTGATGCCATGTGGGCAGATGTAAGCTTTCTTAGGAAACGGATTTATATTCTTCAGTATTTTATACATCTATTCCACAGACCATCTGCACGTATTACAGGCTGCTAAGGGTAATATCTTTCAGAAAATGGTAGTTAGGGCACAGGAAAAACTCCCACTGATTTCAATACTGGCTTTTAAAAATGTATCTAAAAACCTTAATGCATGAACCTTTAACCTGGAATTGTCAAAATCTGAAAATTTAAAAAAAAAAAATATCAACCAAGGACTTAAAATCAACCAATAAAATTCATTGAATTACTGCTGCTCTTGAAAATGCGTCTTTTAAAGGCAGATTGCACAACATAATGCAGGATTCTTGCACAGCAGGGTCTTCTTCAGTAGTGACACATACATCCACATGATGACATCTATTACTTACAAACATAAGGCAGAGCTTGACACTGAAAACCCTGCTCTGTGTCCAATTTTGAGAAGCACCTACGTACCAACACAACCTTGTTTAAAAAGCTGTACACTATATGCAAAGTGTGTACGTATAACATAGGCTTTATGCTTCTAATATGATTCCTTGTCTTTTGACAGCTCCTGATGTGCCAACAGCATCAGTGCCTAACTCTTAAAAGTGTATGTAGTTTGAAAACAGCATATAAATGTAATTTCACCTAAATCCTGAAAAAAAAAATCATCATAGGCATACAAAATACTAGATCCACCTACCTTGTATGTCATTACTGCTTCATCTGTAGTATACATAATATTAAATACTGTATTCTAGGAAGGCACACAGCATAAGCAGTATAAATTCTTAACATATTGCATATTCAGATTTTTTAAGTATAAGTTCAGAAAGTAATGAGCAATCCAAAGGCACTCAATAACAATAGGGTCGTCTATGAACAGTTATTTAAAATATTAGTCATATTTTTCATGCTTTAGTGTTTCAAATTAGACATCTGATCTTAACCTTTGATCTTGTAAAAATTCAGTTATATAAATATGGATTAGTAGCAGTGCTGAAGTTTGAAATAATGTGATAAGTACATCTGCTCTTTGAGAGGCTCTGTTTTCAAAGCAGTAACTAGATGCTCTTAGCAGTACCCTGCTAAGATTTTTATTTCAGTAGAACACAAATGTAAGACAAGCTCTACACAAATTTCTAGCTCCGTTAAGGAAATAAACATTACTAAATTACTTGTAGTTGACCAAGTTATAAAAATATTACCCTTATTAAGCCACTTCTCATTTTATTAGAGGTTATTTCCTTCAAAGAATGACTCTAGTGCTCATTAAATTGCAAGTGTCAATATTGAATATTTACTCGACATCTAGGCACAAAGCTAGAAAATATAAAACACCTGCTAAAACACATAAATTAAAATCAGCACATTCTTCAGTAGGGAGTAAATGAAGCAGACATGTCAGAAGTGTTTCCATACAAGTTCAAAAGTTTATGTGCTAGTGATGAACTGTAACACCCAAAACTGCTAGTACCAGATAATTTCTATTTCCATATAAGTTCAAGAAAAACTCACAGAAAGGTATCATAGAATCATAGAATAGTTTGAGTTGGAAGGGACCTTTAAAGGTCATCTAGTACAACCCTTCCTGCACAGAGCAGAGACATCTCCAACTACATCAGGTTACTCAGAGCCCCATCCAGGCTGATCTTGAATGTTTCCAGAGATGGGGCATCTACCACCTCTCTGGGCAGCCTGTGCCAGTGTTTCACCACCCTCATTGTAAAAAAATGTCTTCCTTGTATGTAGTCTAAATCTTCCCTCTTTTACATTGAAACATTACCCCTTGTCCTGTTGCAACAGGCCCTGCTAAAAAGTTGATCCCCATCTTTCTTATATGTTTCAGGACTAATAAAACTAGCTATTGTGTATTTGCATATAGACCTGAGTATATGTAAATAGCTTTTGTTACCTGATTCAGAGGTTTTATCTTAACCTTTAATGCATCTTTATGCTACGTCATAGTTTCATACAGTTGTTGGAATTTTTAAGTTTATTTTGTTAGCAAACATCAACAGTCTCCTGTCAATTCTCAGGACTCTGTCAAGAAAACTTCGTATTCGGAGACCTTCATAAACATGTCCTTATTTTCTTTTAAGTCAAATGAAGAATTTGACTATTATCTGAACAACTTTGAAATAGGCAATGCAATATCCTACTCTTGCTATATTTTTCATTATAGCTTATTTGTTGTAAGGCACAGAATGCTGAATATATCCACAACAATGATGAGGAGGTGAGGGGGACTGCACCAGCACCTTTATCATTACATGCCTAGGAATTTGTACACAACAAATGAAACCTTACTTTTTTTTTTTTTTTAAAGTTGTGATTGCTATATCAAATCCATCAGGAAGAATAGGTAGAAGACTATAATTTACTGAGTTTCCTCTTTGTCACATGCTCCATTATTGATACCTTGCACCTACACAATTGCTTAAAATTTGCTTCAAAGCACAATTTCACAGTTTTCTGCAGCGTACCATCATTCATTCATTCTACAAAAACTTCAGTATTGCCTTCACGTTAGTCAACCTGCAAATAAGTGGGCTGCAGGTCAAAGCTGAGCAGGACAAACTTGCTATGAGGTTACTAACACTGAGAATATGAGAACAGGTTGTAATTAACAGTCACACATAGCATGGAAGATTGATTTCAGCATTAAGCAAACAGCTGTAAATATGAGCACTGAGAATATACATCACATCATATAAAAGTTTGTAAACCTCATTCTCCTGACCCCAAGCTATTGACTCTTTCCAGAGAAAATGATGAAATGCAGCTTGCCCCAGCAAAAATAATTTTGCAAAATAATGGCTTTCATAAGTTCCTTTGGTTTCTTTTTTTTTTTCCATTAAAAAAAGAATATCACTGTAAGTGTATTCTTTAAAACTAACAAGCTTATTTTTTTCTATATAATATTGTTTAATCAGAAACTCTAGCTCCTTGTTTTTCCCCTTGCACTAAACTACCAAATAGAGTCATTATTTGCTCCCTTACTTCTTCTAAAAACTATCTACAGTAGAAGTGTTCAGAAAATGGTCTAAAGAGACAAAGACTGGTATATCTGGGAGAAAAAACTTAAGTCGGAAATGTTCATAATCTATATGATTGGTAGTATCATAGGCAATAATATGCACAATATCTCCAATGCTGCGGTCCCTGTTCTTCCCATAGCATCAGCCCAGATCATATCCAAAACGTCAGTGCAGCGATTTCAACAGGGTAGTTAGTCTAACCTTACTATCAGGCATTAATTGTATGATTTAGGTAAGAAGTAAGTTTACAGGGCCATGTAATTTACATGGTATTGATGTATAATCATGACACTGAAAGGCAAATAGATATATATAAAATATTCATAGTGAAAATGCAGAGATTCCTTCCTACAAATGAGCTTTCAGCCTGATAGCAAAAGATGTTCAACAGGAACATGCACTGCAATGCTATCACTAAAGAGAGATCTGGGGTAAAAGGGAAAAATAAGTTTATGAGATATCACACGGTATTTGAGTATCTGTAGAATAACTGAGATGCTAAAATACACAGACCAAAATGTCCCAGTGATTGAAAACCTGCTTCTTCCACAAGTTTTTGTTGCATATATTAGTTACAGTGGGTTATATTAAGAAAAAGTGTGGGGAAAAAAGAACAAAACTGCAAAGGCTGGAGTTGCATGCCATGAGAAAAGACTGAAGAATGGAGTAAGTGCTGCAATGCCACACTTACATCAAAGTAATCAACCCTGGGTTTGCTGTGACACCTTTATGGCCCAAATACATCCACAACATACTGTCTCCTAGAGAGCAGTGTTTAAAGAAAATAATGAAGTCATATTCACAAAAAATACACTAAATGAGAAGTTTCATTTTTTCCACAGAGATTCAGTGGAACTTGCTTGGTCACTAATAGACATACAGCTCATGTATATGCACACAAATGTCCAGTACATAATATTTATAGGCCTTATACTGGTATTTTCAAGTTGATTTTAAATAAAAGCCATAAAAATTTGCTTGGGTAGAAGTGATTACTATTTCCACTTTACTTCACATTGAGAACTAAAAGAATATTCCTCATACAGTAATAATGCAAGAATCTCTACATTTGTTAATCCTTTAACCATCTGTGCACTTTTTTTTTTTAAAGTTTACAAGTTGAAATAAATATTTAAAAACCACTCTAAAACCTAAGCTGCAGAAAAGTGCAGTAAAAACACGCTTTATTTCATTAATATCTTCTCCTTGCAGAGCAAAGCCAAAAAATATCCATCACACAATATTAACCACATACACTCTGAAAAGGCAAAGAATGAAAATTAGATTAAACCTCTCTGAAACATAAGGCATTACCTAAACTAGTATCAATAATGGACACTCTTTCCTGAATAGCTCACAAACTTTTAGATTCAGGTTCATATCCAAATTCCTGTAAGAACCAATATTGCAATCTTGAATTCAAAGATTCCTGTCTTTTTAAGAAACACCTGGATGTGAGAGTAACATTCAAGGCTCAAGCACACAGGAGTTTAAAAAAAAAAAAAGTTAAGTTCAAGGCAGCACACAACCTGACAGTTGGAATACTCTACTGCAAGTCTACTTGCAGGAAGCACATCACACTAATACCTGTGTATATGTAGCACATCATTCACGTGGTTCTTCAAATAAAGCTGTACAGCAGCACTGTGATAATTTTCACATACACCCCAAAAAAGGGAGATTTAGAAAAAAAAACACATGCACAAACCCCACATATCCCCCTGCTAAATCTAATGATTACTAAAACGTATGGATTCTCACACGTCCTGTATACTTGTTTGCCTCCTGATAAAAGTAGAACTGCTTCAAATTAACTATAGGGATCTGGATTAGCAGGGAATCCCCTGACAAATCCCACTTCATCTCAGTCCTTATCTTCCACATAGCAGAACAGAGAATGTCTCAGGAGAGCTGCAAGCTGTGTAGAGGCTCAGGTACAGCATTAATTACGGATCCCGTTCACACACAGGAATTACAGCTGTCTTTTAACTTGTGCTATGTGAACTATAGCATTATTGACCCGATAGCCTCTTTTTAACACAAGTCCACAAGAATCCTAAATTTATGACTGATTTCACTCTAGTTAGAAGACGTATTTTTGTAACATCATCTGCTAATAAACTTCGCTACTTCTTGTTACCCAAATTAGAATCTGTACTGATAATCATTAAATTATTTCTTCCCAGCATCTTCCTTAACACCAGTGACTGAAATGCAAGTCATCCTCAACTGACAGAGCACAGTGAAGTGACAGAAAAAGTTTAAGTGGTATTTTAGAAACAGTGGCAAAATACATTATTTACCTCTGTATTGTGAATCATTGCTGCAATGTCACCCATGAATTACAGAGTTTTACTGTTCTTTCTAATACCATTACTTTGACACTAAAATAAAGGAATTTCTATCACTGAAAGTTTGTTGCATATGGAAAAAAAAAACTAAAGAAGTGAAATATTGAGAATGATATTTTAACGTAAAAAGCCCCTGAGAAACAGAACTTAGTAGATTCCTGAATACCTGTATCTTTCCCTTTTTATGCGAAAATACCCCTACACATTACTGTCTATAAAGGGCATATTGTACAGGGCAATTATCAAAATACAACAGAAGTGTTACTGTTCTGGTTATCAAAAACTTTAGAACAGTTCTGCAACACTGTGAGGACAGAAAGTGTCAAAAAAAAATCATTATCCTTTGAATAAATTCAGGCAAAATGATTGTTTTCATTGTTTCAGAGAAGCACTTTGGGGTCGTGAGTTTGGAAAGCAGAAAAAAAAGCAGTAGATTGAACATTCAAAAGTGGGGAACAACAAAAAAGGCAATGTTTAGACTAAGACTATTCTGAACATTGCCAGACCTCAATTGAAACACTCTGTCGTGGTTTTGCCCGGATTGACCAACCAGAATGACAGATGGCCCCTCCCTCCCCCCTCTAAGGAAGAGAGAGGAGAGGAAGAGGAGGAAAAAAAAAAAAAATTATGAGTTTAGAAAAAACTAAACTACTTTAATGAAAATATAAATAATGAAATAATCAATAATAAGAAGAAAAGGAAAAAAAAGGAAAAAAAAAGTATACAGTATATACAAAACCGTACCAAGCCCCCAAGATGATCATCACATCACCAGCAGCATAAGGGAAAGTCCCAGGCCGGACTCGGTGATGGACAGAAGCTGGATTCCGGATCTGGAGTCAGGAACGCTCAGACTGGGATCAAAGGCAGATGAACAGACAGGATCCTCCTCGGATGTCGGCCATTGAAGGAAGAGAGTTGACCCTTTGATCCCTCAGCATTTATACTAAGCATGATGCAGATGGGAAGGAATACCCTGTTGGTCAGTTTTGGGTCACCTGTCCTGTCTGCTCCTCCCTACAGGTATGACCCCTCTACACTTTTCCGCTTCTGACCCTAATAATAATAAATTTGCCTGACCTTGGTTGTTATAGCAGTAAGTATAGGCAAGGGCCTGTGTGCATACCATTCCTTGGTATAATCAGGTCCTATCACTGTAAGACTAAACAGTCTCTGAACAATATGCTGTTAATTTCAGAGCTTAGTTTGTTAGAAAAGGCCCAGCTGAAAAAGTAAAATTACAAAACAGAAAATTAGTTCTGTTTTACCTCAAACCAGGACACACTCTGTAAATGAACAAATGGATTAGTGAAGCTTTCCTACATTTGAAACTGTTCAGAAAGCTACTAAATTAAAAGCTCTGTATTATCAACAGTAGGAGTAAACAACTTTAAATAATTTTATCCTATTATCTCAGGATAATTATAGAAAGAGTCAGGCTAATCCTATGTGCTCTACATTTGGATGCTCATAGGGCACCTATTTATTTAAGAAACCACTTTGGAATCTTCAATCATTTGTAGATGGGTTTACAGAAGTAACTTCTTACTGATGTTTCCTTAGCCTTCTAAACTTATGTTCTTAAATCTCTTCCCGTATCACCCACTTAAGAATTAACTTCCTTTTTTTCAAAAAAAAACAAAAAAGTTGCATCAAAGTTGGAATTATAAATATTTATGGAGGGTACCCAGTACCGTGGCCCACCAGAGTAGATAGCACCATGTGCTATGTACTGACTGAGCAAGAGATTCAGCTCCATAAGAAGACATTTCTGTATCAGCTCTTGCCCCATAATGGGCTGCTTGGAGTAGCAGTCACACAAGGACCCTTCCAGTAGCTGAAGAAGTTGTGAGGTGAAGCCAAAAAGGGAAAAGGTGGATACAAGAAGTCAGGCCTTCTCCAAGGTTCTCCTGACGTGGACTAACTTGACTGGAAACACCAAACATCTATACTGTCGCACCCCCTTTCTCAGGCAGCCAAATCATGGAGCAAGAACATCTCAAGATGATGGCTTTCTGGCTTTCTTCTGGTTTCATTTAACGTTTTGAGATAGTGTAACGATTTGCAGGAAGAGACAGAGGACAAAAACAGAGCTGCCACATTTCAGAGCTAAAAAAGGCCTGATGAGCGAGTCATGATATATTCAAAAGTAATTTTTAAGGATAGAATCATGTTTTAAAATAAGTCTGTTAAATTGGCAATTTCACTTTCAAGAGATCTGCTGGCTCGGAGCATCCAACTCTACTGGCACAATGGTTATGCCCCATGCAAGGTGTATTAAATAAATATTTGAACATTTGAATGAATATTTGAAACCAAAAAGTTCCAGAATGTAAGTACATTACTATCCCAAATCTTTTTATTCCAACAAATTTATGACTTTTTTTTCCTATCAGCTGAAGAACAACACAGAAGAAACTGCTACCACTTCCTGCCTACATATTAGTATAAGTAGAGAAATATAAGTTGTTTTCCTGAAATGAGCAACCACATCTCCATGGAATGGTTAGAAGGTCTGTCCTTTTCTTCTTCTTGAACAGATGCACTGTCTTCTGCTCATATCACAATTTCTTGCCCACAAAACCAAGATGTTGGGGAGAAAGTCAAACACATTATCCTCCTCTTTGTATAGGATAAACCAACAAATTTATTAAAGGACTACAAGTTTGTTCTGTGTCAACTTCAATAACCACAAGAATTGCCAAGTTAAAAAATGAAAGTCAAAAGACACTGGAAAAATAGGAACTACATTTGCCCAGCAAAATTTTATCACCAATGATGGCAAGAACATTCAGCTTGATTCCTAGATGTTGACACAATTAGCAGGAGAACACTCCAATGGGAGAAAGAAGAGTTGTAACATATAAACTAGGCACTTCAATCCAAATAAAGACGTAATTAATATCTTCTCATGGCTGTTCCTTGTCAGAGCAGCCCTAAGCTAGTCAAACTGCTTCATTCAACGGGCCTGTTCTCCACATAGGCCAACAGAAGCAGCTTCACCACAAGAAAAAACACAATATTATTTACTAAGTTTGGGGGATTTTTTTTTGGTTGGTTGGTTGGGTTTTAACCAAATAACTCCAAAACTGTACTTGCCTCTGCTTTTGAATACTTCTCAGCATGAACATTGAATTCCATTAATTAAAAAAAAAAAAAAAAGAAAAGAAAAAGATTTCTTCTGATCTTTGGTGTTGTTCAAATTCTGAACCCAAAGCTGGACTGAATACTTTTTGGCATTTTCTGGCTGCCAGAAGTAATTCCAGGAATCTGAAATTTATTACTTGGCAATGTTTAGTATGTTATTTTACATTTACCCAAAGTACATAGGACTTCCTGAAAAATGCAACTGTATTTCAGAAGTACCACTGCATTTCAAAATGTACCACTTACTATAATGAGTTCACCTGTTCTGTAGGACATAAAAGCCAACACAGCCCTGGCACGAGAATTTCAGCATGAAAGCATAGACAAGGGAGGAATAAGATGTATTGCATTTAAATCTCACATAAAGCGAGCACCATATATCTGACTCAACAGCTAAAGAAGCAGCTAAAAACAGCACAATGCAAAAAACAGCTCCTGCAACAGCACTGTGCCATTTATACATTTTAAATGCAATCTGGTTAATTATCTCATATTTTCATTCCGATTTATTTTATGGAATCAGAGATTCTGGAATGCTTCGGACCCTTTCTGGGTGTAGTATCAAAATGCAGTATGCTTTAACTGACCACTACAAAAGTAGCAGAGGTGAAAGGTTGAATAGCGTGTAAAAACATAAAAAGTAAAAAGGAAAGGAATAAAGGAAACAGGAAATAGTTTATAGCCAGTACAGGTTTTTTTAATAGCAAAGAGTCTCCTTGCTTCCCATTTTAACTAGATGGGTCACACTTTCTACTGTCAAAATAGGCATGACTTCACTAAACTTGTGGAACTAATCCATTTTATGCTAGCAGAAGATATGTCCCTAGACTCTTGATTTCTGATGCCATGTGAACAAAGTAAAGCCTTCTGTAATCAAGTAATTAAAACCAAGCCACTTTTAAAACGTTCCGTAAACAAAGTAAATCTGCTTACGCTGACAAGGTATTACCTTGCTTACAGAAATGACCATTATCTATGCACTTTCAGAGATGTCTAAAGAAGAAGAATAGTATTGTTTTATTTATAAAATTTGCTGACAATTATATGCTGGCTTGCAGGCATACTTACTATTTGACTCTAGTTTAGGTGGCTATTTTTAAACATTTGTCATAACAGAAGTATTCTGATTATCTGGTGTCTCTGTCGGATCAATGTTCTTTGAGAGGCATTGCTATGCAGAAGGCACTGAATATGCCGAAATGTCTCAAAGGAAGATGAACAGTTATTAGTAACTTTGGATGACTTTCAAAGACATTGACAGATAACTATCAAACTTAAATTATTAAAGTGCTAGGTACTGTCATTCTTCTTTACCCTTAATAAAGCATATATTCTGTGCCTTTATCAGTTATTACTAACATCTTCATACCACCTTTATAGGACCATTAAAATCCAGGTTATTGATTTTATTGTACTGTAATGCAAAAACTGCTGGATGTCTGTGGTGTCCACTTTCACAGATCTTCACTATCAGTTTTATCATTAAACTAATGGTACTGTTGGTGTTAGATCTAACACTAGAACTCCTGCTTTAAGAAATAACTAACAAAACCACACACTTTTGTTTCAGATCTCAAAAAGAACATATGGTACTATCAAAATCAACTGGATAATATATTTAACCAAAGCATACAGCCATAATGCACTCAGCCTCAGGAAAATTCCACAAAAATGTTGTTCATCAGCCTATACACCTAGCTGCACACAGTACATAAAAGAACTGCTTTTCAGAACACCATCAGATGGCGAGTAGAAAAGAGTGCATTTTACTTCTAGAGAAATTATCTGAAAGCAGAGAGTAACAGAGCTTCATGGTACATTTTAATACCAGAATCCTAATAGCAATAGGTGAGCTGTTACCACGTACGCCAGTACCATTAGATCATGAATTTACATATCATGTTGTGTACATTTTTTTTTTTAAATGGAAGAGGAGGGATGTAGAAAACTGGAACGCTGAAGAATCCTTTGCCTTTTTCTTTAACTCAAAATACAATCATTGCTATTTACTTTAAATGGATATTATGTACCTATGCATCCATTCAGACATACATAAATAAATATAATTTAGTTTAACCTATGAAATAATCTGTGAACTTCTAAAATGTTTTAACTTTGATTTGTAAAGCCAAAAATTTAACTGTATCAAAACGCTCTGTAGGCTGCAGGGTTAAGTATTCTGTTCCCAGAACCTTATAAAGATTATCATCCACAGTATCATCAGACCAACTAGTTGTTACACTGATCACTTTACTAGTCAGGTACCACATGAGACATGTTTCTCCAGTCTAAATAACTGATTAGCAACAGTAACTTCCTGGTGTTCCTATTAAGCTTCACCATTCTTCTATTATTCATACACAAACCTTTAAGAATATTATCTGTACTCCACACGGCTTGAATTAGTTAAAATCTCCTATCAGATATCATCACCTAATTTTATGACTAGTTAAAACATAAAGATGCTCTCTCTAAAACAACTCTATGCTCTCTTAAACAAGAGCATAGAGATGACTTCAAAGAAATTTTGCACATGATTTAAGTATGTACCTTGCCTTCTGAAAGAAAATTTTAATCTAGAAAATTTAGTATCTAAATTTTTCTGCAGTCCTTTTAAATTAATCACATTTAATCTGTGAAAGAGCACAAAAGCGTGCCATAGGCTAACTGTTGCTTAAAAATGTGGTATTTATTTTTGGAATCCTTCTGCAATAAGGATGCTAATTTGAAAGACTAGTGGTACAAGAAAAACAAAGGAAAATGAAAGAGCGGTGTGTTATTGTTTCAGTTGCCACTTGCTAGTACACCTGCCAAATAAAATGCAACTTTCTTGCATAAATCCTGTTTTACGTACTGAAAAACTATAATTTTTCTTTTGCATACCCTTGTGATATTTTTTTTGCCACTATCTTTCTTCAAGGTGAGAAAAGAAAAAGCAAATAACACCCAATGACAACTATTTCTATATCTTCTTGCACTGCCCTTCTATTTTCTGCCCTTTCACCTTCCTCAAACCAAACCAATTGAAACTTCTGCTTCAAAAGCAAAAGGATCTATCTCTTGCCCAACCCTCTCTATATCCATATAATGCCAGGGTGTCAAATGAGCCCAGATATTCCTCTTTATTTCCTATTGATATGTGAAGTCCAAAGTTATTCTATTGTGAGTGTTTGAAGAATGAATAAGGTGAAGCATATCAACATTTTTGCCCAAACTGCAGGGATACATTTTTAGAGCAATGTGAAGGGATTTAGATGTGTGACTTCCAATTACCTTAATAGCAGCTATCTATTCAACATCAACATATCACCCTAAAATTTTACCCCATGCTGCACATAAGTAATTTAGTAATTTACCACAGGCTATCTTTATTGGTCAAGAGCTATGAAAGAGTATTTTTGAAAGAGAAAACATTTTGCATTTTTTCTACTAAGGCCTCCACTAGAATATTTATTTTGTCTGGAATAAAAACAACAAACAGCAAAAATAGGTAGCACAAACCTCTCTCCTCTGGCCCTTGTTTTATTTTCACTGTAAAAATAATCTTCTTGTCAACAACACAGGCATGTATTTAAACTTGGGGAGTCACACAGTGAAGGATACTGTTTCAGAGTAATTTCAGGTAATTCTTGAAATCTATATCTCAGATTGAAACAATTCTCCCAGCTTTCCTCCAAGAAACACAGCAGGCTGTATCTCCAACAGCAGATGAGAACTCACCTTATTACAAAGTCATGGCTATCAATCTCTTTTCCACATCCACTGTCCAGAAGGATGCCAGAATTCCCAACAACTGCACAGGTTTTAAATCGGCGATTCTTCATTGGGGAAACTTCAGGGAGAAGGCTGTGCAAATCTTGAGAAATGTTTAGAGTGCGGCGCCTGTCCAGTACGTAATGGATTACATCCCCTGGCTTGAAGCTGCTTTTGACCACTGAGACATCTCTTTCAGCATCCAAGAATCGAAGAATGTTCTTTCTGGGTTGACAGAAAAATGCACAGATAAAACACAACACTCATTGCTCGCATGGAGCTTGTCTAGTAGTAATACAGACTGCACAGAGCATACAACATAAAGCAGAGCGTAGATAGTGTCAGACAGACTAAGGTCATTTCCCATGCTCTAGGATGACATTAGAGTAAAGCTGTTAAGACAGAGTTCAAATATTGGTTACAATATGACACGTAAATGCTACAGTGACAAAGCTTAATGACTTCCTACAGAAAAAGGCGCTGAGAGACCAAAGGAAGATGACTTCGGAAATTAGGAGTCATACTATTTTTGAGTATTTTACAAAACTTTGGAATAAACACATATTTGAAAAAGGACCAAAGCAGTTTGTTTTCATAGAAACATAGTTAAATATATAAGATATTTATGATTTAGGAAACAAATGCTTCACTGGAGTCTCATCTCCCACAAATCAGCTTGGTTCAAGAACGGCCATACTTTCTTACAGATTCTTATTTCAGCATAAGAATAATACACTCAGTTTAACATAAACTTGTTCTTAATTAAGTGAAGTTCAGCCAAAGTTACCCTAATTAACTTGAAATAAGAACACCCACAGTCTTTTGTACCAATTTAAACAAAGTCAGCTTCAAAACATACAGCAAATTAAACTACTGCAGCTGAGGGTCTAGTCAAGCTGTTAGCTGAACTCATAGAAACACTTATGAGCTCTATCATTGCTTTAAATCATGTTAGTTCAATCCCTTATCTTGCTTCTCTGCAATTAATTGCTTAAACTATTAGCCTGGTTCAGACACCCATGACCAAGATATGAAGGTTTAACGAGCTACCACGGGTCAAGTGAACTATGGTAATTGAACAGTTGTATTCGCCCAGTCCGTATCAATAACAGGTGAAGAATGTTTGCTTAAAAGTCAGCTGAAACAGTTAAGTCATGGTAATTGTACCTGCTTATGGGGGTGGGGGGCAGGGGTCTAAAAACTGACATACTTTTAACACGGAAGTTCAAAAAAAGACTCTTTTAATGACTGCAGCTATCTAATGACTGATATCTGCACTGGCAGTGCCAAGCAGTTTTATCCTTGGCACAAAAAGCTGGAAAGGACTCCAAGCCAGAGCTACAGGAGCCACTGGTAGCTCAGGACTGCAAATGAGTAAAGCCTTACAAGCCTGTGTCCATCCCTGCTCTGCAAAGCACGTACGTTTGTGAAGAGGCATAAAGATCACATCTGAACTTAAGCACGTACTTAAGTACAATACACTTATGGAACTGACAGAGAGTGCTGAGCTGGGGCGGGGTGTTCACTACACATTAATTTGAATAGAAACTTTTGCCTCTGCAATTCTAACAAGACAAGAAGAAAAAAAAACACCTTTATATTTTCCACTGCTGTCACCAGGTAAGGTGGAATTTAAAACAGAACAGACATTTTGTTGAGTAAGAGAATGCTATTTTTTAGTAATAATCTTTCAGAGCTGAACTTCCTTAGAGCAGATCAAAACAGGAAAAGATAACTAGAAATGCAACTCTACCAGCTGCAACACCCACTGAGAGACATAAAGGGGAAATAATCCCCCACAAGTGAAACGGGATGAACTACAGGAACACCATGCTCACCAGCTAGCTCTTTTGTCAAGAGAGAAGAGTGTGTCTGAACCTTGCAACCCATGACACAAAAAACTCACCATGGAACTGACCTTAAAAGCCATTGGGGAAGTGAAACTTGATGAAAATATTTTTTCAAGTGTTTCCTCTAATTTCTTAAACCAGAAAAAAGAAGAGAAAAAAAAAAAAAAGGAAAGAATGTCTTGGGCTGTTTCTTGCAGCTGTCATACATAAATGAAGCAGTATCAGAGCACAGACAGCTTGTGCTGAGGCACATGAGGGACTCAGAATAACAGAGTAGGACAGAAAATGACAAATCCTGAGTGGCTAAAGCTTCGGTAAGGCCAGGCAAGTTAGTTCTGTAACAGGAAGATGAAGACTTCACTTCAGCCTGTAAACTGAAAGAATTTAAAATCTCCTTGAGTATGATAAGCTTAATTTGCTGGGTACTCTGAAACATATATAAATTGCTACAAAATGAAAAAGAGCAAGAAAGAAGGATTTGTCTAATCTAGCAGTATTAAAAATGACTAAAATTCTTCACTACCTAAGAACAGAGCTACCAGAGCTGTGGCTGTAAAAGACAAGATGAATGTATCAAAAGTTAGCAACAGAAGCAGTCAAGTTACCCGAAACTCACTTCACACGCACTATGACATGAGAAGGGGTGACCACAAAGTCTCAAAAAGCAAAAGAAATTATGTGAAATGTTCAGAAACCTAGGGCTCTAACTAAAAAAAGTCACATGTGACCACCAGAAGATTCAGTTTAGTAATTTAAAGCACGCATCCCTGATACCTAGAATGAACAAGTCTAATACTGTTTCTGTTAGCAAACAAGTAGCAACATTTGTGCATGAATAGTGTATCTTGTGTATTATATTAAAACGTAAGAGGAAGTCAGTGAAGTTATGCAAAGAGTGCAAAAAAAATAAAAGCACTTTGGCTTCCACTATTAATTTGGTTACTTACAGTCAAAGCTTATTTATCAATCTATATCGTTACATATGCTCACAGAAGTCCTCCAAAGGGTTTCAAATGGACCTGAATTAAATTCAGATAACCAGCCGCTTATTTAAGAGAGCTGGAATTTCCAAAATGTCTAAGGAATTTGTTTATCAATAAAACTTTGAGATGGGCAAAAGTCACTGAATCTTATTATCCTCCCACATATTTAAAAACATTTAAAAATGTTTTCTTATATGAAGTTGTCAGTAGCATATTCAATTAAATGTATGCACAGGTATTGCAGTACCTATAAGAATCCTTCTGTAAGAGATGTGTAATAATGCTAACATTAAAATATTTTAATTGATTAACCTGACTGTATCCAGATATCTTTTAATAATGAAATATGATTAAGAATGCACAGTTCCTGCCATTGTTTTAAGTTCCTCTGTGCTAATAATTCATCTGTACCATGAGGACAGCAGTACTTCCCATTTTAATGTTAAGTGCTATGAGAAAAAAAATTTACTGAGGAATATGACAAAAATGGAAAGTACATGCATGAGTGTCTCAGTCAGTCCTGATGCTGGTTAATAGTAAGAACTTGTTTAAACCTCTATTCTGTCCCACAAAGAGCACTGAAAATAGCACAAGCTTATTCTGATTAAACACACATGACAAAATAATTTAAAATAAGTGCTAATCCACATCCAGCTGCATATAAATTTCAAAATTGAGATCAATTACAGGAAGGAAAAAAAAGCAGCATGATTTTTAGTAAAACTTGAAGCAAAGGTGTTCTGCAACCATAAGTTAAAATGTATACAGAAACTGTTTTTATTTGAGGCAGTCTTCAAGGTTTGTTTTGATGAATAGAACTGCTATCTGGGGTGTGGCCTGAGCCCTTTGTGGGCAGGTGAGGCA
The DNA here is from genome assembly GCA_002844005.1 of Limosa lapponica baueri. Lineage (NCBI taxonomy): Eukaryota > Metazoa > Chordata > Aves > Charadriiformes > Scolopacidae > Limosa > Limosa lapponica. The sequence goes on from KZ505808.1 coordinate 659,304, forward strand.
GATGTGGCTCGCTCTTATCTGAAGCCAAGCAGCTGTTTGCAACATGTTCACGTTACTCACAGAAACATGGTGTCACAGTCTGTGGTTGACCTAGGGTTTTTCTTTGAGAACCAGAAACAGATGTTCATAATATTTAACTATCAATTAGAACTCCCAGTTAATCTGATAACGTGCATGTAACAGACAGCATCGTCTCTGAAAAGCCTCCCAAAGATATAAATATGTATTGCTCTGGGGCAATATGGTGACATTTTTCTATTCATGTGCATTTTTCTGGCTTTATTTTGTACTGTAGTCTTGTACTACGATGGCAAAATCTCCCTCATCTACCTCAGAATTGTGTGGATTAAGGAAAGAAAATAAATCACCTAAGCATTTGACTTCTAAGATTACAAATAAATTCATATTTTCAGATATTGTCAAGAACACTGAAATATGACCTCCAGCACTTTTCCTGGGAAAATCATTCCTTTCAAGCACGGAGTACAAGGAATCCTCGCTGCTAGGGCATCTGGACTTGTCTGGACCACAACCGTGAGGGGAAGCCCCTGAAGTGCATCCTCAGTACCCAGGAAGATGGGCTGACTCACCAGCAACCACGCTATGAAAACTGAGACAGACAGTAAGATTACCTAGTCAACGCTCTGCCCCCACTAAAGATGTGCCTTCATCTACATCACCCCCAGCCCATGTTTATCAAATACATTCCTAATAACCTCCACGGTGGGGACTCAGCAAACTCCCCATGCAGACTGCGTCAGTGCTTCCCTAGCCTAACCAGCAACACAATATTCCTCATTCTAGCTCCGATCTTCCCCACAACTGAAGCCTGTTCTTATTGCTTATAGCTTGCCTGTGGAGGACAGACTATTCCTTACTCTTGGCAATAGCCTTGATTTACCTGAGGCTAAGAAGCCATCCAACTTTTTTTTTTAAACTTTTATTTTTTAAATGGACAGGTCATGTGTTGTAGATCTCTGACCACTCTTGTTGCTCTCCTGTAGACTTTCACTGACTGATACACACAGGTCTGTAAACAATCTGATTTTCTAAGCCTAGCAAGTCCTGATGCTGCTTTGTACTCCTTAGTTGGAAGGAAGGCAGCAGCTGTCAGCCTTTAAAATCACCAAGAACTATGCATGACCTAGGTAAAGTATACTTTTTACCAGCTAAATTAGTTTAATGAAAAAATAAAAATAAAAAACAAAAACAAAGCAAAACAAGAACAAACTGTGGTAACACAAGGTCACAGACTGCCCTTATAGATGGCAACAGCCTGTTGGCCTCCTGAGGAGCCACTGGGGACTGTGAGTGTTTGCTCCTTTCTTGGGTTTGGTTTTAGTCTGACTGAAAGGGAGATTTAAGAAAACCTGTTCAAGGAAAGCAGCATTTAGAACTATAGAATAGTTTGGGTTGGAAGGTGACTTCAAAGGTCATCTAATCCAAACCCTGATTCGGATTTGTTAAAAACACGTCTAACTGCAACTAACTATGGAAAGGTTCCTGGCATTCCCCAGCCCATGGAGGACAGCACAAACAGAAATGCCGTATTACGGAAAGTCGCTGTCTGGCTCTGTCCCCATTCTAGCCCTCTTCATGCTCTTCAGGGCACCCCACTCTCCCTAGACCAGAAAGGTCACTTCAGTAGCTGAAGCTCATGCTAATCAGGCAGAAATCTTCAGTGGCCATGCAAAAGGAAAAGAGGGCTTTTAAACAGAGAGTGACTCAACTACTGCTTACCATAGAAGGCCAGCCACACGTCAGCTTTTCATGAAGTTAAACAAGTTAGAGTCAAAAAAAAAGAGTCAAAGGAACTAAACATCCCAACTGACAGAGAACACTGAGTTTTCAGTTGAGGCAAGGGGTCTAAGGAGGCAAAAAACCCTTAAGGTTTATCATGACTAAACCAGACTAGAGAGCCCCAGTTTGCATGTCTTTGAGACACAGAAGATCTGAAGGAAACAGTGCAACTGGCCCCAAAATGTTGCTCCAAAAGTTTCAGAGCAATTGTACTGCTCAATTGCGAGTTTAGTATTTACTGCTTGCACTTCAGGGACTTATCACAGCAGTTTCATACTAACTTGAAAGATAAACAGTGATAATAATCTCAGCCTTTCTAAGGGGGAAGTTGCACTTCTTTTTTTTTAATGATGCTGTTAACATCTTACAAGTTCTCACACCATTCTGACAGGAAATTTCCACTCATGAAGTTCTCTGTTACCTTGCAAAGAGATAAATACATCCTGAACACACTTTTTTTTTTTTTCCATTTTGCCTTCCTACAATTCAAAATCTTCTTCTGCTTTTTCCAACATAAAAGACCACACTTAATCAAAAAATAAGTGGAAGAAGAAAGTCACACACTGAGACATCAGACTGTAGGTCATTTTTACCCAGGACACAGATGTACTGGCACGAGTCCTGCTTGGAAGGCTTCCCCAGACAGGTTTGTACCAGCTCTCCCACATCTTTCTGAAAGTATGGCCTTCAATACGCCTTAAATTCCTAATTTCCATAACTGGAAAACCTTCACATTGCTACAGAGAGCAAAAAGGACTTAAGACACAAAACCCTGCAGTGAGTGGGTTCTCTCTCCTCTTCATGATTGAAATCATTCAGACAGAGGGGGAGCCAAGCAAGCAGTCCTCTTCCCTTAGGCACAAAGAAGTTGTCAGCAATCAGAAGGTAATATCAGTTGGAAAAATCACTCTCCTACTAGACCAGTCATGCTTGGCAAGGCAGCAAATTTGGCAAAGTCTCAAGTAATTAATAATATCCATCATTTCCACCTCAGTCACAGAAAGTCTAGCTCTTTCTTCTAATACCTGGTTAACATCTCCAAAGGGCTGCCACACCCCTAAAAGAGCTGCTACGCTCCCTAGACTGCCTCTTCTGGCTGCAAAGTCCCAGAGAGCATCTTGTAACACCAGAAACCCAGTGGAAGCTTTTCATTCTCCCACAGGGTTCTGATAAAGGAGCTTTTTCACTCATTGACTCCTATCAGAGGCTGGTCTTACCAAAAATTCATAGGACCTTTGAGGCTGATAGACTAACTGATCTAGTGTTCACTAACCTGACAAAAATATGATGGCCAGAGATGATGTCCATGGTCAACAAAGCAAACAGTCAACCATAATATTCCAGCTGCCAGCCAAATCGGTTCAGACATACCATTGATGAACAGTCCTCGTACAAAGCAAAACTCACTATCAAATATCTTCTATGTTTTAAAATTGCTATGCAGGTGTAAAGCTGACATAAAAAACAAAAGTAGCTATCATTTACGGGTGATTATAAGCTTTATGAAATTTCTTTATGCTGTACACTAATGGTTTCACAAATTATTTTTCCACTGCTAAGAACTGATAACTTTTTATACATTATTCAACAGGCTCTAGCTTTTTTTTTTTTGTTGTTGTTTCTTTCTTACTGTTATTTGCTATGGTCAACCTCACACCATTAAGACCACAGCCGCTCACATTAACATTTGCAACAATAGAGTATGAATCATCTTCATGGTCTACACAGTGCATGTAATGTACTTCAGAGGGGCTGAACAGTTAGTTTAACCATGAGAACACTCTAGGATATTGCTAGACACATTTGAAGTTAGTCCTGGTAGGTCTGTAAAGTGTAAAAATATTTACAGCTAAGATGCTTCTTACTGCTGTGACAGGGAAGAAAGGTGTATAGCAAACCGCCTGTAAAAGTGAAAGAAGAATGCATATTGTTTAGTCAGCATCAGAGTGCAACACATATCACAAGGGGCTGCCTGTGGCTTCCTCAAGGAAAAACATGCCAAACCTCCCTCCCTCACCGCTGGGAACCATAACTGAATATGCTATGCGCTTTAGCAAACAGGATTTTTGGAAAGAATGTGACTGGCTGGTAGCACTAATTCCTTTCATACAATTTATGTCAAATTTTGGCCCTAAATCACATCAATCTAATATCTTTTGCTGGTTCAGTGAAAACAGCTGCTCTCTGCCCCAGTGTTCATGATGGTAGCTATTTCATCTCAAAACAATACTAGCATCGTGGACAACTAAATAAACTCAGCTTTATGCTCTCTACTGTACAGTAAATCTTTACACTGATAAAATGGAATCTTTACTGCTTAACCCAGTGTATAAGATACACATCTTTATTCACGGTACTACTGAGACGAAAAAGCATTCTTCACTGTACAATTTAGAAAAAAAACAAACAAGACATAATCACATCATGGTACTTCTTAAAAGCACATCAGTAATTTATAAAATGAGAAAACTTCCCCCCACCAGCCAACAGTAAATCAAAACACTGATTTTGAAACTCATGATTTAAGTAGATTGAAATGATACACATGTAGTAACAGGCTTAAAAAATTCTAAAGCATTCTATTCTCTGCTGTCTTACCTATTTGTCTGAACAATGTATTTTGCTTTTGAAACAGATGAAAAATGAGCATAACCCAAGCTTCATTTTCTTTCTTAATTTTAATCAAAAAGTTCTTGTAATATTTTTACTTGTTTGTTGTTTGGTTTGAGCCATTGGTTATAAATGGTTCTGAAATATGACACTTTTCAAGAAAATTACTGAAAAGAGTTACCTGTCTCTACTTATAGTCACTCAGTGGCTTCCAAATCAATTTTCTTCACAAGTAAAACTGTGTGCTATTTTCTCCTGTCAGAATCATAAACTGTGACTTGAAGTTTCAACAGTATTCTTCTGAAGTTACTCTGTATTTCTCCAACCTAAACTGTCAGTTATATGCATATCAATTTTAAATACTGTTACTGATATAGAAAATCTGCTTATATTTCCTAGACTACCTTGGAGCAGAGCTTAACCTTTACCAAACAGCCATACACAGGTCAAACAGGCTGTATCTGAACAGATGGTCCTGGAAGAAACTCCATTCCTGAGCTGCACTTCAGATGCATTTTAGGGGAACTACCAGGTCTTCACCAGTAGGAACCCCAGGTCTCTGGGGAACAGCCAAGTGCCCGAGAGTCCCTTAGTCTAGGCAGTCAAGGAGTGGGAACTCCACAGAGCACTGGCCAGGCAGCTGAGCCACAGCTACAGCCTGCAGAGTATTAATTTGCTGCCTACCCAAATCTGGCCACTCCTTACATCCCTGACATTGTTCCTTGGCTGCGCCATGTCCATCATAGCACAAGACTTCCAAAACATTAGTCCTTTACTACAGCTTTAGTAATATCTGAGCTAGCTGTATCTTCTGCATGTTTTAGAATTAGGGACATAAAATAGCAGTCATTTAAAAAATAACCCTAAGTTCCTCATTCAGAGAAGCCATGCTTTCTTACATGGATATATTGCCCGTTTAAGAGTTTTGTGAGCTGCCCTTTAACTAA
>KZ505808.1:671026-700996 GCA_002844005.1 Limosa lapponica baueri
GGGGTGCCTGTCTCCCCCGAAACGCCTTGTACCCCGGTCGCCTGCTGGGGTGTCAGAAAGTTTGAGTGAAGGACTGCCAGCGCAGTACCGCTTCTTTTTAGAACCGACACGCTTCCTTTTCCGAGAAGGATAAGGGCTTTTCTTAATTCTTAATTATTATTTTTTTTTTCTTCCTCTCTCTCTCCCGATGGATCGGTTGGAGCTTGAAAAGGGCATTGGAGGTTTTTAGGTTTTTCCCAGCCTCGGAGCACCGCCTCGGCAGCCCTCTCCCGGCCCCGACACCAGCAGGAGAATGCTTGAGGGGGTGTGGGGGGAGTACCGGCAGAGGAAGAGAAACCGCCAGACCCGTGCCCACCCCCCGCCGGCGGGGGGGAGACCTGGAGCCTGGCCAAATCCACCGCCCAGGGCCGAGGTCCTTTTCATCTACGCGGTCTCAACATGGCCGTTACTTTCTTACTTCTGCTAGGAAATGCACGAAACAAACCCCACACCCAAACAAACAAACAAAAAAAACCCAACCCTTTAAAATGCATAATGCAACATGAAAAAATAAATCAGCAGCTACATTCTCTTTTCTCAGTAGTATTTTGACGTCTGGGTTGTCCTGGAATATCCTTATTCTGTGTGACAAGGATCTGCCCACAGCCCTTAAGTTTGCATTTATGGAGCAGGCTTCAACACCAACATCACTCTTCTCCCACGGGAATCAAGGAAGGGTTTGTGACAAATCTAGTGTGACTTCTCTCCTCTTAACTTAGGTTAAGAGCGGGAGCCCATGGGTTGACAGAACCTTCCCTGGGTCTATTTGGTCTGATATGCTGTCTCCAGAACTGTTTGGTAACAGACATTTAAACAGCAAGATGCAAGCAAATTTGGAGATAAGCATGGATTTTTCTTTCCCCAGAGACTATTCCCTCACAGGCATTAAAAGTGAAGAAAGGTTAGAGAAATCCTTGAGACTGTCAGGGCTGCTAATGGTTGTTATGTTCTAAAAATCAATTTTGTTTAATAGGAAAGGTTTAATTCAGCCTCAGTGGAGTGGAAGGGAGACTTTACAAATTCCTTCCACACAAGCCAGATCAAGCTGTTTTCTGTGCTCTTCTCTGCTGAGGCTCTGATAACCTAGTCTCAGAAAGTGACCTCTAAATAGCATCAGCAGCAAAAGGAGAAAATCCCATTCTATCTGTGAGCATGAACTTCAAATAGTTTATGTCAGACGGCCTCTTCAAGAAAAAAAGTGGATTCAATGCAAACCTCTCTTTAATACCATTATAAAGACTGCATCACTTGTGCAGCTTAAAAGTTAGGATTCCCTCAGTCTTGTCAATCCTGTTGAACATCTGTAATACTCCCTTTTGGACATTATATTATTTTTGTACATTAGATTATTTTTATAGTTAGATGGGCTCATCAACAACATATATTGAAACTGTATACAGAGGATCCCAAATTCACCCATCTTCATTGGTGGTTCCACCCACAAATACCAACGGCAGCTTACAGTATCGGTTAGCCACAGCAGCTCTTGGTTTCATGCCAGGCCTCGTGTACATTCAGAACTAGTGTGCCTTCATTTTCTTCTGTCTCATCTTCTGCTGCACTTTCTTCGCCCTGAAGCTTAAAACCCAGCTCCCCTGCTGCTTCATATGGACTAAGCCTCACCTCACACAAGGAATCCCTGCTTATATCCAAGAGACTTTGAGGGTTGATGGAGATGGGTATCACGAGGTGCCTTGCCCAGCAGTGCACTTCTCTCTCTGCTCAGTCTGCTTACCACCAGTCTGCCTGAAACTGACCTCCATCACCCAGAGAGGCCAAAAAAGTTGACTTCAAACTGGCATTATGTACAGGTAGCCGCAGCAGCCTCATTCAGACAAGTGGAGACTTTCAGAATTTTTTTTATGTCTGTGCAGTTTTAAGTACCATCAGCATGCTCCCAGCACTTTTGAGGAACCTAACTAGTATTGTAACTGCAAGCTCTAAACTATCAAGACTCCAGAACTTTTATTCAGTTATTAAAATGTAAAACTGCCAGTTTACACTTGGGTAAAATATGGAGAAAAACACTTCTCCAAAAGCACACATTGATAATCTGTGGTCATTTTCCTGAAAATTCAGGCTGTTTCCAGGCCTGCATGTCATTCTGCGATCATGAAAACACACAGCTGTATCAGAAGAGGACTATGGAATCCTGAGAGGTAACCCAGAGCATCACCTGTCACAAGGCAGGCACCTGACCCATATCATCTAAACTGTTCTAGAAGACTTCTGGTGTTGGCACCTTTCCCACCTATTGTCTCCATCGACCTGATCCTGCAGTGATTTATCATCTTCACCTTCTGCACGTGCTATTCTGAGGTGTGAGGTTATCTATGTAGGAGCATCCCAGAGTCACAGGAGTTGCTTAAAAGTTGATCCAGGGCAAGTTCCCAACTTGTTCAGTGCTCTCCCAAATAAACCTGATTTCTATTTCAGAAATAACCTTACAGCTGTGACTACAGTGAGGAAGACCCCTCCCATAGCTGTTCTGACAAGTTTTCCCTCTGAATATACTCTTGTTCTCTCGCTCTCTGATTTACTCTAGTAAGAGACAGACACATATAGTATATAGGTATATAGCATATATATTACATAGTTAAGCCAGGTGGTACATTTCATTTGCAATGACAAAGTTTATTATAGCAAAAAATGAGTTTACTGTATAGAGAATTTAAACATTCATATCTAGTACTTCACCAATTCCCTTAATTACCTTTCTTTAATGTATCATCAACAGCACTTCATAACTCTAACAATCTATCTAAATTATGCCTTGAAATTATTTCCTTTTTCTCATACAATCTAATGATATTTAAATAATGAATAGAGTTTATATCAAATAGTATGGTTTATTTTATATGAATTAAAGGAATGGTTTAGCTCTGTGAACCCAGAAACATGTTCAGTAAATCCTATTTCATGGCAGCTGGTGATGACAGTAAAATTTCTTTCATGAAGACTACTGGAGGAGCAAAAATGTGAATAATACAAATAATCATGCATTTAAGTATTTCACATTTCAGAGTGCTAATTAGTTCCTACGGCAAAGAGTTCTTGAAAGGCTGCATTTCACGCTGAAGAAAGTAGCTGGAAACTTGAAACATTTACATTTGTTAAAACCTATTACCATATAAAGTCCTTTTTGGATTAAGAGTATTTCATGTTATGTGTGGGTGCCTAGAAATATCTCCTGACTTAATTCTGTCCTTGTTATCACTGAGGATAGAGAAACAGTAGAAGAGATTGCCTGGGGAAGATGTTGCATTTGCATGACTCCATGTCTTTAGGACCAAGTTACACAAATCTTTGGATTCTTAACTCAAGGTGGAAGGATGGATGAGGTAACTTTCTCAGGTCCCATCTAACTATTTTTTTAACATGTAATTTTAATGTAGTTCTGCTCAATTTACAGCTAGTAGAGCTTTCTGATTCCCATATAATAACTTTTAACAGAATACTCAATATTGTGGAAAGGTCATGTGTTTGTACATGCTTGTGTTTCAGGAATAGGAGTGGCTGATCCTTCACTCTTGCATCTGCTTAACACTTTTAACTCTGATTTGGTCCTATGCAATGTGTTTAATAGTATTAACTGTTTGAATTTCATTGTGAAAAACAGAAACATCAGTTAAAACAATAAATTATTCTTTTAGAAGTTTTTAAGTACCACTGATCTGTTTTCATACAGGCATCAATATCCTTTGATATTTTCGTTGGTGGCTCAAGCAAAGACATCACACATCCCCATTGTTTGCTTAATGTTAATGTGCACAGAACATTAATACTTTGTAGAATTACTCTGACAGCCAAAATTTTGATATCTTCTATGCCTCTGTCATCATCCATACATACTTTCATTAAAATATCTTCCTCTTTGAAATACAATCTACTTGCTATTGTAGTAGAAGTGTAGTCCTGTATTACATTGTTAGCATTACAGGCATTGCAAATAGCAGCATTTCAAATACATCAGCTTTATAATGCTATAGCTTTTCTATAGGCAACAGAATTAAAGATGATGCAGTGAACTGCATTTTTGTATAGTTATTCCACTGTATATTTCTCAAGGATTGGGTTGGTGGTGCTTAAATTTCTCTTGATGTTCAGAGACCCAAAAAGCAGGTCAGAATCCGTATTCAGATTCAACTCCCCTTTCGTTTTGTGACAACATGCAATGATGACTTCGAGTTTGCAAACACCTTGCAGAACAACCGCAGGATCAGTAATGTGGAGAGAGCTGCAATAAGCTTACCTGAATTTCTCAGCCGTTTCTTTGTGTGTGTGATAGAAAGAGAACATCTTTTTCTCTAGAAGAAATGGTACAGCAATTCATTAGAAAGCATTGGAACTAAATCCCAATGAAGACATCATCTCTGTCTTACGTTCTCTTGTGCAGTAATGTATTTATCTGGTGCAGAGGTCCCCAGATGAAGTTGCAGTATAACAGCAAGGAAGAATGTTTACTTTAGGGGTACACAATGTGGCGGTTGTTGCATTTCAGACTTCCTGATCCAGGCACACTTTTATATAGCAGTAAAATATAAACTATATTAACATTTCAAGGAGAGTGATCATGCAGAGGCCAACCTAAAAGAAGGCATTGTCAGTTGTCATGATATCCTCTTTACTTTTGTGACATAGGACATTGCAAATGTCGCATAAACGTTGGTTATAAATATGCAAATTTTCTGCTAATTCAAAATGGCTAACAGCAAGTATACCTTTCAGGAAGGCTAAAACCTCACTGCTTTAAATCAAAGTGGCTATCCCATTCCTACAGGCATGTGTGAAATTTGATAATGATGAGCTGCACTACTTCCCATATTTTTTCAGTGAGTCTCAAGATAGTCTGCCCTTAGGGAAAATAACCATCCTGTATTTTTTACATAATCATAGAATTGTTTAGGTTGGAAAAGAGCTTTAAGATCATTGGGTCTAACCCTAAACTTAACACTACAAGGTCCATCACTAAACCATGTCACTAAGCACCATATTTACAAGTCTTTTAAATATCTCCAGGGATGGTGACTCTACCACTTCCATGGGAAGCCTGTTCCAATGCTTGATAACCCTTTCAGTGTAAAAATTTTTCCTAATATCCAATCTAAACCTCCTGTGGCACAACTTGATGCTATCTCCTCTTGTCCTATCGCTTGAGGCTGTTTCCTCTTGTCCTATCATTTGCTGCTTAGCAGAAGAGACCAACCCTCACCTAGCTACAACCTCCCTGCCTGTTGTAGAGAGTGATAAGGTCTCCCCTCAGCCTCTTTTTCTCCAGGCTAAACAACCCCAGTTCCCTCAGCTGCTCCTCAAAGACTTCTGCTCTAGACTCCTCACCAGCTTCGTTACCCTTCTTTGGACACACTCCAACACCTCAATATCTTTCTTGTAGTGAGGGGCCTAAAACTGAACATAGTATTCAAGGTGCAGCCCCCACAGACGGACAATCGCTTCCCTAGTCCTGCTGGCCACACTAGTTCTGATACAAGCCAGGGTGCTCTTGGGCTTTTTGGCGACCTGGGCACACTGCCAGCTGATGTTCAGCCTGCTGTCAACCAACACCCCATGTCCTTTTCTGCCAGACAGCTCTCCAGCCACTCTTCCCCAAGCCTGTAGCGCTACATGGGTTTGTTGTGACCCAAGTGCAGGAGCCAGCACTTGGCTTTGTTGAACCTCATACCACTGGCCTTGGCCCATTGATCTGGCCTGTCCAGATACCCTGAAGCAGGTCAACACTCCTGCCCAACTTGGTGTCATCAGCAAACTTACTGAGGGTCCAGATCATTGATAAAGATAATAAGCAGAACTAGCCCCAGTACTGAGCCCTGGGGGATGCCACATGTGACTGGCTGTCGACTAGGATTTAACTCCATTCACCACAAGTCTTTGGGCCCGGCCTTCCAGCCAGTTTTTTATCCAGCAAAGAGTGCGCTCGTCCAAGCCATGAGCAGCCAGTTTCTCAACAAGAATGCTGTGGAAAATGGTGTCAAAGGCTTTAATAAAGTACAGGTAAACAACATGCACAGCCTTTCTCTTATCCACTAAATGGGTCACCTAGTCACAGAAGGAGATCAGGACCTGCTTTTCATAAGGCCATGCTGACTGTGCCTGACAACCTCGTTGTTCTGTACATGCTGTAGATGAAGTTGATCTGTTCCATAACCTTTCCAGGCACAGAGGGCACCCTGGCAGGCCTGTAGTTCCCCAGATCCTGACAGGCCTGTAGTTCCTCAGATCCTCCTTCCTGCCTTACTTGTAGATGGGTGTCACATTTGTTAACCTGCGGTAAACTGGGACCTCCCTGGTTTTCCAGGCTGATAAATGATGGAAAATGGTTTGGTGAGCACTTCCGCCAGCTCCCTCGGTACCTTTGCGTGGATCCCATCTGGCCCCATAGACTTGTGTGTGTCTAAGTGGTGTAGCACGTCCCTAGCCATTTACCCTTGGATTATGGGGGCTTCATTCTGCTCCCCATCCCTGTGTTCCAGCTCAGGGGCCTGGGCACCCTGAGAACAACTGGTTTTACCATGAAAGACTGAGGCAGAGAAGAAATTAAGTACCTCATCCTTTTCCTCAGCCTTTGTCACAATGTTTCCCCCACATTCAATAAAACATAGAGATGCTCCTTTAACCCTCCTTTTGTTGTTTATGTATTTATAGAAACATTTTTATTGTCTGTTATGGCAGCAGCCAGATTAAGTTCTAGTTGGGTGTTAGCCCTTCTAATTTTCAGCCTGCATAACCTCACAACATCTTGGTAGTCCTTCCGAGTTGCCTGCTTCTTCTTCCAAAGCTTGTAAACTCTTTTTCCCCCCTGAGTTCTGGTCAAAGCTCTCTGTTCAGCCAGGCTGGTCTTCTTCTCCACTGGCTTGTCTTTTGGCACATGGAGATGGCCTGCTCCTGTGCCTTTAAGACTTCCTTCTTGAAGAATGTCCAGCCTTCCTGGACTCCTTTGCCCTTCAGGACTGCCTCCCAAGGGACTCTGTCAACCAGCCTCCTAAACAGGCCGAAGTATGTGCTCCGGAAGTGTGTGGAATGAACAGAAAAAATGAGGAAGCAGAAATAAGGATTAGAGAAAATTGGAAAACTAACAGAAGAGAAAGGGAGAAGAGGAAGTAGATCTAGAAGAAGGATGGTGATTAAGGGGTTGGGAACCGGCAGAGAGGGTGCTGCGGACGGAGTGATTAACTTCACTAGCTAGAGTGAGGTAGTGGAATATTTATTAAGGTGAAACAGTGATTTAACAAAATCAGTAGTAAGTGCGGTAAAACCAGTAGTAAATGCGATAGTGTTTTATGAGATTCGATGTCAAGGTACACTCTATTATTTACTGCATAGAGGACAGGGTCAAACAAGCTGCCAGGGAGACCCTCCCGTTAAGTCACAAGATTCAGAAAGGACCCCCTTGCTTTCTAAACTCCTTCTTAGAGAGGAGTCTAGGTGCAGCTGGATCCAATCCTAGTCCCAGACTTGGTCAACGGTTTATGTCTAAAGGACATTACTTAGCTAAGATTTCAAAGTTTAGCATGCTATTAGTCACTTACTGAGAATCTGTTGCGGCAAGGAATCTCTCAGCCTCGAGGAGTAGAACCTTAAGCAAGCGTCCTCACAAAAGGGGAGATGCTGGCATGCAGCCCGCTGCCATACAGGAGAGCTCAAAGGGCTCTTGGGCTGTCCACTATTTCTAGAGTACGATAATTGACCTATAGCCATATTCTCATGGGAACAAAATTTCTCAGTCCCCAGTCCAGACAGTATTTTGACTATGTTGCCAGCCATCCCCCAAAGTCTAGGTGCAAGTTATCACAGCTGATGTTGTGATGGCCATGGTGGCCAAGGCCCGAGCAGGAGCCGGGGGCAGGAACACGAAACAGGGAGAGCACACCACCACAGAGGGAAACAGCTATATCTGGTTCAATAAAAGAAATGGGAGAAAAGGTTGAGAGTCCAGAGAATACAAAAGAAACTACTTGAATGGAGCAGCATGACTATCTCAGGCCTACTGAAGAAGCTGAAGTAAGAAATGATACAGTTGTGTCTGCCTTTTGTCTTGATTTGTCCTTCTTGCGAGAACAAAACCATTGTCTCCCTCACTTAAATGTGGCTGAGCCTGTGTTCAAGCCCTAAGTTCACTTTAGCATTCAGATACAATTCTCTTTTAGAGTCTGAATGAAGAATTTATCTTTCTAGAATATAAAGCATGGTTCTGCTAGGAGACTGCTGTTTACTTAAAAGTTTCTTTTTGGTGAAATGAAAGAAAGTCAAGAAAATTTCTGGCCATATTTCCATCCTTGCATTTTAACTGTCTGTAAGTTACAAACACAATTAAAACATAAGTAGATAAATTATTACAACTCCAGAAAGCACTCCTCTTTCTGATTATACCAAACGTCCAACTCCTCTCTTCATAAGGGCAGTAAGGCATCTTTTCCTTCAGACTTTGAGCCTGGGCCTAATGATTTAAATATTTCCAGGTAACACTGCTCCGAGCTAATCAAGAAAACCTTTACTACTGTCCAGCTCCACTGAGACTTTTGTTATGAGTTATGGGAAATTACTAACAGTCTAAAAGGACTATGAACACCTTCTTAGGATGTTAATTGAGCTGTCCACATTGCAGAAGGGTTATCGTCATTAGAGTTTAAGGTTATGGTCATTAGAGTGAGTGTTCGGTTTAGGTGGTTAAGGGCTAGGGGTTACAAGTTAATGTTAGGGTTGGAGTTAGTGGTTATGGTTAGGTTTAACACAGCTGCATTGAGTTTGTTCTGGCTTTAGGTGTCCTCAGATCCATGATTCCAGTAGAGTCCTTTACTACATGGGACACCAGGAAGACCCCAAACTGTCTGCCTTGTATTGGTCCCATGGTGTTTCCAATAGGTCTCTCAAGATAGGAAATGGGATCAGACTCAGGCAGATCATCTCTGTTCTTGCATCCTTTCAACATGGCACAAAAAGTCCAGGTTGGTTTAGATCAAGCTCATTCATTCTCTTTTGTTCTTCTATGCTTTAGGCAAGCTTCTAGACCTTAAAAAACTGGGATCATAGCAAGGTGAATTTAGGTTTCCACACAGCCCAAACCAATGCGCAAAATATTGCACCAAGATACTTATTCAGAATCAATGTTGGTTTGATCTACCTGAAACGTGAAGTCCTGCTTTCTGCTAAGGGGCAGTAGGCAATCACAAGACAGGGAACAACATGATTAACTGTAATTAAGACATGTTGGCAGCACACCTGCTATTAGACTCTTCAGTAGTTACTGCAGAAATGAAGTTTAAGGAAGTGTCTGAAAGATACATAATAACACTTGCTATACATCTATTAATGTAGAAGTTGCATATTGATTTCCTTTTTTTTCCCCAAGTGAGTAATCACAGTTATAAAAGCAAGGGAGATACAACATTAAATGACTTTTCCCTTTATTTGAAAGGCTATACTTTAGTTCCAGATATTTATAACACTTCGTAACTCATTACTGCATGCAGAGTAATGTATTTCCTAAACACATTGTAGTGAAAATACAATATGAGAGATTACTGCATGAATTTTCCATGTTTGAGAACTGGAAAGAGATTTTCTGAGAAGCTATATGGTGGATTTGTGAGGTTCTACTATATTTTAATAACTATGAATGATATCCCAGTGAGAATCATCATTTTACTAATAGGTCCCAGCAGGATACCCACCTAGGCTATATAGATTTGGAGGTGGGGAAAGAAGCTTTTTGTCTGAATTCAAACCACAGCAGGAGCCATTCACTCTTTGGGAACTAATTCCCATTTTTATTATTGCTATTTTTAATTTTGCTTAATTTAATGGTGGTTAAGCTGTGTATAGATAGATACTATGAAATGGCCTGACTTATATTGCTTAGTGTTAGATAAAGTCACACAAAAGAGCTTCCCATATGCCTTTAGCTATATTTTCTTACTTACCTCTTTTGATAGCAACACTTCGAGGCATTTGCTGAGATCAAGACTACAGCTTGTTGTAATTTTTTTTCCCTTTTTTTTTTTTTTTCTAATTGGAAAACTGTAATTCAACAACACTTTCATGGCATCTTTACAAATTTCAGCAAAAGAAAATATTCTCCATGTCCAAAACCGAATTTCTGGTCAGTGGAAGAGGTGAGACCTCCCAGCAATTTAGTCTGTTCTGCACTCACCTGGCATACAAAGGATTTGGGCTTAAATCCCTGACAGAGAAGGTTTTTGGTTGTCTTCATTAGCAGCTTATAGACCTGGTATGGGCAGATGAACAAGCAAGCCCTTTTTGTTGACAGGTAAGCTATATCAACATGGTCTCATCATTGCTGCAGACAAAAGCACGTATGCAAACTGTTACTATTTAACAACCAACAGATGCAGTAATTTCACAGTGTACCCTCTGCTGTGGTAGCTTGCTTGTGAAGCTGTACTCTCAGCTTCTGTTGCTATGATCAAGTTCTTTTTTAATGACAGTTCTCAATGATGGTTTTACAGTATGAGTGAGAGAAAGAGGCTTACACCATTGTGTAGAGCTTAGGACAGGTCAAAATCCCCATCTACCACTTTCCAAGTAAGATCTTTAAGTAATAGCCTCTTCAGGGCAAGTCATTCTCTAAAAGTGCAGTAAGATTATTTTTTTTTCTCTCTCTTTTTCTGTTTTATTTCTTTGCAAACTATGATTCCAGTCGCAGATGATCAGGGTCCTCGGTATTTAAATTCCCACGGGAAAGCCCATCTCAGAATTTACAGTCCACACAGGAGATTCTGGCACCAACCAGGGTAAGAAAAACCCACAAGGAAATGGGATTTCCCTATATGTCACCCAGGTCAGAGGGCAGATATTTGAAGCAGATCTAAAGTTGAGTTTCTGACTCTGCTGAAGTCGATGGTAACATTTTAGTTGACTTCAACAGGATTAGGAAATCAGCTCTCCTGCCTTCCAGTTCTATACTCAAAATAGGAAGCCACTAAATGTAACAAGAACATACCAAGATATTCCCTAATTTTACTTAGTGTATGTCATTAAATATTATCTCTTAGGCTAAGAAGTTTAATAAATTACAAAAGGTACAAATGTATCCTGTAGAAATTGCATTAATAATCTAATCCTATTACTTGTAGTCTGCTCAAAGACAGTATAGAGGGAAATAATTTTTTGCCATATTTTGATGACTCAGGAAAAGCATACAGAATCCTAACCAGTCACAGTTATAGAAGTCCTTTAGAAGCTTTTCAGTGTTAAGACTTTTTCATCTGAGAAGATACAAAGCACTATATCAACTTCAGAGACTTTTTCTTTTGACTTTTAAAAATATGATTTGCACTAATTAAAAGGCAGAAAACTTTTTTATTTTTGCTTAGAATACTTTATGGTTTAGTGCTCTTTAAAGGCAAATATGTCACAAAATCAAAAATAGCTATATTTGATGGAAACAAATAGCACAATAACTATTTTTATAATTCAGAGAAATGTGAAAAGTAAATTTTATTTACCAAGCTTATCACAGACTGTGAACTTCAACATTAAAGTGAAAGGAATCCTTGGTTTTGAAATCACTGGTTCACTCCTGACTGTAATAAAATAATGTGTGAAGGAAAGGAATATATATATATGCACACATGTACAGTGCTATAAGTCATAAGATGTAAATATTCTCTAATTACAGAGGAAGGGACAAATATGAGCGTGAAGTGCTTGAACAGGAAATCACCACCTATCTGGACAGAACTTTGAGAACTTATTTTCCCATGTCTATTTTGGCTGACCGAAGAGTAGGAAAATATGTCCTAGGCTAGACAAAAGCATATACTTAGCATAGATTTGTGCCCAGAAACAGGTCATTTGAAATGCTTTTGCTCAGCTGCTGCAAAGTCCTGTAGTCTGGTTGTGTGTGCTCAGCGGAGAATTTGCACAGCGCAAAGCATGGTGTACCATATCTAGGTCTATGCTTCCTCTCCATGTCCTTGCCTCAAAATAAAAAATTTCCAAGCAGAGGGAAGAGGAGCCAGAAGAGAGCTGCAGTGTACTATGTCAGTCCTCCCCTGGCAGTAGCTGGAAATTCTTTTGGAGCCAGCTCCTACTAGCCCAAGCTCTCGTACAGAGCACAGAAATATTCCCTATTCTCAGGGTGAGGAAGGGCTTAGGAAGCTCTTTTGGCAATAACAGTATAATATTTATGATGAGTTCCAGGTGGCACTTCCTTCCCAAAAATAAATGACTTGCTATTTTATAGTATAATATGGGAGTATCTCTCAGTATGAGTGTATTGACACTCAGCTTTCATAAGCGCCTGTGATGCATTAATTAGCCTGTTTTGATCACACCATTGCAAATGGACTTTAGCAGCACCTTTCGCAGAATCTTTGCCTGGATAACTTAATACTGGATGTGTCTCACATCTAGGACTCCTCTTAGCATTTCTGTCAGGATCTCAGATTATCAGGATTTGAGCTGTACATCTCACAGAGCAACATTCTTAAGGCAATGATTTTAGAATTCAGGCTGATGATTTTCAAGAAAAACATGCTTATTTGCAGTGAACTTTTTAATTTTACGATCTGAGGCAGCAAGCAAGTTGGTGATGGATGAGCTCGGGCTTGCTGCAAAAAAATCGTTGTTCTTTGCTAGGTTAACTTTTATCCCAGCTGTGCTATTCTGTTGTATTCCCCTGTGAAATTCTTTCTATAGGGCAACCCAAAAAGCAATTTGAGGAAATGTACTCTCTCCAGATGAAACATTGTTGTGTGTTCACAGACCTCTTTCTCCACTGACAGATCCTACACCACACAAATGCTGGGTTTTTTGTCCTCAATAGATACATCTTTTCTGGCAGGCTACCAATTCTTTGGGTTTGTGTACAGAATGCTTTTTTCCTTTGTCCTGACTCCTCAAATCTAGCCAATTACCCACTGCATTGCTTGATTGTTTTCCTTTGTCTGCTCTACAGCATAGGAAGTTTTTCTAACAAATTGAATTTTGTGTCATTTGCTCAGTTTCAGCTTTAGATTTTGCCTTACTGGTGGCTTTCTAAATGCTGGGGAATGTCATCAAACTCCTACAAAATGAATTTGATCCTTTACCACTTGAGTGAAAGTAGAATTTTCATAAGGTGAAACTTTTATAACCATGCTGAATAATACTGCTTAACAATAGCGTCTTGTATTTAAGCGTAGCTCGCCTTTATATTTCACCGGGGACACGAAAGTAGAAGTGAAAATACTACATTTCAGCTTGCTGTGCAGCAGTCCTCTTCACTCACATTGCGCATCCTCTATAGGTGCTAACCAGCCCATGCAAACTCTGCTACATCTTTTTTTTCCATGTGGCAGATAATGCCCTGGCTTGCTGGCTGTCACAGCCTGTATATCTTTATCTTCTTGGTTCTGATCTTTACATTTCTGGATCAGAATTTTATTGTTTAAGCCAATTTGAACTTGCAATCCTTGTATCAAAGCACTCTTCATTCTTATCTCCAAGCTTCTTCTCGGTCCAGCAAGTCTTAGTGGGTTTGTAGCCATCTGTTTTAACGGGTTTCTCCATATTCTGACTACTATCATCTCTCTCAAGAAGGACTTATTTTAATCAAGTAAGACTGCAAGCCGCTCCTTCAGTCGTTTTCTACTTTTCAGTTAAAAACTATTACTTTGGTATGTTCCCTTTTCGTATTAAGTAACGCAGACCTTCGATTTCTGCCTCAGGTCCTAAGTGAACATTAACTGAAGCCTCCGCTTCAGTCAGCCCCTTATAATTACCACATCTGTTGCTCTGCTGGAGCACTGACCTGCCCTCTCTTTCTAGCCACTGAATTTCTACATGTTCTGCGGGAATGGTCATCTCTGGACAGTCAGTCCAAGGCTGCTCTGCCTTTTCTCATACAGCAAGAGAAGTCTACCAGTCTCTCTGTAACTTGTCTTGTATGTTCCTGATGTCCTTCCTTCCTTCCTTAGAGTTTCTGTGTCTGAGAAGTGAAACAACATAAAAGCAGTGTTCCTGACTGAAGCTGTACCTACCTTTATGCAGTTGATCTTCTCAGCTGTTTAAATGAGTTTGAAACAGGAGGAGAGGTCTCACAGCAGCAGCCAAAGTGAGTATCTGGGCTTTTTCTTCCTTCTAAAAAGAAATGGAAGGTGGAAAAGAAAATTCAGCTCCTTTGTTCTTTTAAACTTGCTTCAATTCCCAGTCATGTCCTTCAGTACCCAAACAAGGCAACCTTTTGGATGCCTTTCTCACTAAGTATCTGGACCCTGTGACTAAGGAGATCTGTAGGAACAGATGTTTAATTCAGCAGTTTTCAGTAACAGAGGTAACACCTTATGCCATGAGGCACTTGGCAAAGCCCAGAATATTAGAATTTCTCTTCTTGTCTTCACTTGTGTATGTCACATTTTCATTACATGGTTTGAGAAAGAAAACAAACACTTAGCAAAAGTGAAGTCAAGCCTCCACAGTCCCTCCCACATCTGTCAGTCTGAGCCTCTGCAAAGCTTTTGTTTTCTTCTTGAAGCAAATCACAGTGTAAAGAAATTGGATGTGTGAAATCCTACACATTTAAAGATTCAGGAACCTATGATGTATTGCAACAAGACCAGGGAAAAGAAAAGCTAGACTAAGTTATTCAAAATTTAAAGAATTCTTTGATCCACGCATAAAGCATTGGTTCTGGGGGAAACTGCAAGATGCCCTGTAAAACTGCAGACACCTCTTTCTACAAGCCTGCAATATAGCCAGGTCATATGTATTTGAATATCCCAGTCACAATTTAGTCAGTGACCACATTCTGCATGACATAAAAGGTAATATACAAAGTTGGTGAGGAAAGAGACTTGCCCTGCAAATGCCAGCAAATGTCTTCAGGGCCAGAGAAATCTATGCTTCACACATTCTCACAAAGCAGCGGAAGAAGGAAACTTAATGTAATTAAACACAAATATCACAGAAAAAGCATCATAGAAGGGTAAATCACTGACTGAAACATGCTGTCTGTGCAATAAATGGGACAGTTCTTGAAGCAAAACGTCCAGGCATGCAGGACAAGAAGCAATACATCACACAATCAGTGGCAGCAACATGAAAAACGTGCTATTTAAATAAAAAAAAACTACTGATGAAAAAAGCAAAGAATTTAAGGTTGGTAGTGATGCAGAATCATTGTTTGTCAGGACTCGTAGATGTACAAAGATACATCCTATAATTAACTCTTTACTACAGCAGACTAAATAACAAGAGATAGGTTTCAAATAAAGACAGCGATAAGCTCCTTGAAGAAAGGCTATCCACCAGGGACTGCCCAGTGAAAAGGAGGAAATGGAGATGGTCAATTTTGCAAAATATTAGGAAAAAAATGTCCTGTTCTCCTTCATTTAAAGCATGTGTGTTGTCCTAAGATCATACTATGCATACAGACGAGCCCATTTTGAAAAGTTTTGGACTCACTTGGGGTTCTCAGGGCTTTACAGAGCCAAGACTTGAAGTCCTCATTTTCCTGGATGCATTTTACTTTTTGGAAGTAACTTGAGCTATTTTATCACTTAGGAGTTCAAAATCTTTTAACAACAGGCAAAATAATAGTTTGATAGAACAGAGGCCATTTCAATAATGTTTACTCCTGGTAGACCTAAATCAGTTTAGCACACAAAAGATTGAGCACCATTTGGAAAGAACTTCTGTTTTAGGAAGTACCTTGCCCTAAATTATCTTTAATGTGCTAAGTTATCTTTGGCCCACCTGAAAAATCAGGTCCATTCTCCTGCTAAGTTTTTTATATATATATACACTAAAGCACAGATTTACTTTTGTTGTAACATTTTTGTCTGAGCAGTAACTGGATCTCTAAAAGCTGACATGGTTGGAATCTTACCCTGGTTGCCTCCATTTTCTCACCTCGTGTTTTAGGATTCTCAGGAAAGCATCTCAAGCTTTTTCAACCTACAATGGCACAAATTTCAAACAATAAGAGGCTGGATGGGTGGCGAGGGAAATATACTGACACTTCCCTGGATACATTCGATGTTTATTAAAGAGACTTTTCAGAAACCGTTTCCAGACGACTGGCTTTGTGGATGCACTTACTTATCTTTAGGCATTCAATTAACAGCATATTTATGGATATGTAAACATTTATCAGACACTACAGTTAGATTTTATATACTGACCAGTGCTTGCAAGCGTGTTATATGGAGTGATTCATGTGTCGATATCAAGGATATTCTTTCCTGCTGTTTATAATTGGCCTATGAACAGTGTGACAGCTGCTGTCTTCTTTTGCAACTCGAAGTGGTGCGTGACATACTTCTTCAGAGAAGACTCTACCACACTTTGCAGGCAGCAGAGGAAATCAGACATATTTCATCTTCAGTAGGGGATGTCCTCAGGACTTTTGGATATACTTACAAAATAGCAAGTGCTTAAAGGAAGACAGACCCAAGCATTGCACTGTGGTATGTAGTGGACTGCATTTCCTCCTGTACTACTTTAGAAATTACATTCATAATAATTTGTTTGTATTTTGGATAAGGCTTTTTTTTTAATCTCCAAAAGTTTGGAAGGGTTTCAGATTAAAAGACCCCGTTAAGGATGCTCTTTAGTTCTTACAGATATTATTTGTATGTTTCTGTGTTTTCTTTGGATTCATTCTATTTTTTGGTACATCTAAGAACAGATGGTGATGTTTTTAAAATGGCATAGTTCTATTCATGATCTAAAATTACTACCAGGGTACATATGTGGCCTAATATTTATAGAAATAAATACAGATTAAGGAGAAGTGCCAAGTACAGGAGGTGTTTGGAGCATGAAAATCCATAATCAGGTTCTGTGTTTGAAAAAAAAAAAAAGTAGATCTAACGCATACACTGAAATAAACAGGAGACTACAGTCATCGTGTTATTTTCAAAGGCTGCACTTTGGAAGGACTTAAACAAGGCAAGATTCACTCTCACCACTCTCACGGTGCAGATATGTAAACAACATTCTATATTGAACTTATTGAACTGCTGAATTCTTTAATACCATCCCTCCATATTTTCAATATGTCTTCTCTAGATATATTATTAATTTTTAGACTGGTAATGAGGAACTACCATGTCAATAGGTTGTAAACTTATACTAAAATATTATGTGTTGTCTGCAGATGTTCTTACTCTTTGAAGTGGTAAAATAGGCAAAGGAGAAAGGTTTCTTCATTTATCAGCTTTGGCTGTCTGATAACTGCAAAAAAGAAATTCCATTGTGTTTTTCAATCACAGAGTCACTGGACTGATGAGACTTCTGGTAGGTCATATCATCCAGACAGTATTTAATCTTTGATATTTGAACAGAAAGCAGAAGGAAAAAAAAGAAAAAAGAAAAAAGAAAAAAAAATAAATGAAGTACATATCCTAGAGTTCACTAATAAACTTCAATTTACACATAAATACCAAATTATGTGCAATATCTATTTTTGAATAAATGTTATCTCTAATGACATATGACCTGTAAGCCTCTTCTTCTTTCCTGTGCTAAAAATGCTGTAAATCGCTTCTTCTCTTAGTGTAAATCTAGAAACATCAATGTGTACACACATTGACAAATGGAAAGAAAAGGTTATTTTAAACCTTAGCCAAGAATCAGAAATGAAGTTAGCACTTCAAAAGTCTATTTTCAATAAAAGAAAAAAGAAAGTTTCTTCTTGCAGTAAAGTTAAAATACTATCATTTTTCTGGGACGTGAGTAAAACAGACCAATCGTTTTAGAATTTGTCAGTGTCTCAATTATTCCTAGCCGTTATAATAATCGGCTCTCAAAGGGCAGACCTGCTAAAGATGAAATAAGATTGCTGAGACCTATTTTGCCTTTCATTTATGTGAAAGTAATTCTGACTTTTCTGAATTTATTTCTGGAATTACGACATTATTGAAGTATTAGGGGAGCAATTTTAAACACACAGGCTCAGGACCAGAAGAAAACACATAATATAAATGGGACAAACTTACAGTTAAATCAAGTCAGCTTCTGGACCCTATCTTTTCTGGTAAATTACCGTTTTTACCATTACAGAGTTTTTCTCTAAATGTTCTGCACTGAATATGAGATGGAGTCAGATCTTTAAATTCCAAGCCCAGCCAATTTGAATACATTTAATTTATCCGAAGAAGTCTCCTGTATCTCCTTTTCCTATTCTAGGCAGGAATCTCCCTCTTTTGCCTCCAGTACCATTTGGCCTATCCAGCTGCACACAGTTAGAAAATGGAAACACTGTTACCACACAAAAACCTTTAGCACTGGATTGTATGAAAACCGATTAAAAACAAACCCAAAATATCTTTGCTATGCTACTGCATGTACTAGCTTCCTTTGAAATAAGCAGACACCAGACTTTGGGTTTTTTTACGTCTACAGGGAGATCTGAGGTTGGGTGAGAGTGTTGCCACTAATGAACACACTAGAAAAACTGAAACTTGTCCTTATTACTTACCAAGCTAACTGTCTATAAAGTGATATTTTAAACTTCATAATAACCCTTTATATATATGTTATACAATTCTCATTTTAAAAACTGCATTTACTTCCGTGACAATGAAGTATAAAAAGATCGAGTGCAGTAAAGCATCTGTTTGAGAGATGCAATTTGAGAAGATGCAGTCATGACACAGTTTAATTGCTTTACTTTCATATAACAACATGTCATAAACTTAATACATTCCAGTTAATGCTCTCCTTATACTTCCATTGAAAGTTACTACTATAGGAGTATGATGTGCATATTAAATATTGAAGATATTCCAGTATGGATCTCAGGGCCAGATAAGTGATAACTGCTGGAGCTAATAAAAATATTTTTTGGGGAAAGTTATATTCTATGCAATTTCCACTTTTTTTTCTTCTCTAAAGATAAAATGTTCAGTAAAATTTAGAAAATTTCAGTTAGAAATGTTACTATAGTTTCTAAAATAAATAAAGACTCTAGGGACCCTTTATTTGTCACTGGTCAGTGCATTATTGTCCCACATAGTCAAAATTTGCTGACCTGGACAGTGCCTTCTGCATTATACCATAGTCTGTCTTCCTTAGTGAATGTGATACAGACTGAAAGTCTGTTTCTGTTATTCCATGACAGAGGTAGTCCAGTTTAAAAAAATTACATATTTATGTATATAAAGATAATTCACAGGTACTTTTAATGGCAGACTAATTTTCACATGGAATTTTCTCCAGTGTTTGGCCAAATATGAAGTGATAATTTCTTTGCCAGAGAACTAATATTTTTCCAGTAGCAAATAGTTTTCATAAGGGAAGCCAAGTAACTGAAAATCCTTTCAGGGATCAAAAAATTTTTGATTGAAAACATTATATTGTCTCAAGCTAGTATATCACTGTTTGTTATTTATATATCAAAAAAAAGATGTTCAGAAATCATACAAATGATATTTCCAAATAATCAAAATATACTTTCAAAAATAAGCGTTGGAAAATGCACATAAATGACAAGCTGGTGGGGGCAGGAGAGAGAAAAATATATAATTTCACTGATTCCCGAGGTAGGAGATTGAGTGAAAGGTGAAAAGCCTGTCTTAAGAAAAATTAAACTACAGAGAAATAATAAAAAAAAAAGATTGGCACTGAATTTCCTGGACTGATGAGCCTTAAAAACAAAAGGTCTTTGAGGAATCAGTTACTAAAGGAGAAGCAAACTCTACAAATACATTTCTGGAACACAAAAACAGTGTCTGCAGAAACAGAAAACATGCAGGCAAAGAGAAAATATGAAGGACTATAATGTCAAGCTTTTTGGAGTAAATGAATGTAGAGAAATAGGAGATGAAAAATCAAGTAAAAAGAATAAAATCATAATGAAGTTATGAAGGTAAGATGGCCTTTTCTCAAAGAAATCAGTATTAATTATAATTTCCAAAGCAGAAAAATTACTTATGGTCTAGGAGCTTAATGGTTTTAAACTGGGTCTAAGCCATAAAATTGATGATGGTATGAACTGAACAGCTATAATTATGAGATCAACTATCAACTTAAAAAAAGCCTTTCAAGCTCAAACCAACAATTTTATCTATTAAAAATGTCAGGCATCAATGAAAGAGCACATTGATGTGCACAAACATGGCAAATTTAATGGGAAAATGTGATGTAAATTGCCACAACTGGGATGCCAGAGCTGTAACAGCAGTGCATCTGATGTCAGGACTTGTCTCAGAAAGCACTGCCCCTACAAGGTTGGATGGATGTTTCCAGTTTGTTCCAGGACAAAACAGGATAAGCAATTTTAGGAGAAAGTACATACTGGCTTTGCATGCTCCGTTAATATAGAAAAATATCATCCGAAGACCAGTTTCAATAAACAATTTCCAATTTGTTGTAGAGCTGGAGGGAATGGTATTGTAATCCAAACAGAAAAATGTATGTGCACGTTGCTGTGTGTTTAAGTAGCTTAGCTATACAGCTTGCATAGTTAATACAGAGGTAAGGAAACAGTTTAACAAGAACACAGGTGATAACCTCAGCATGACACTTTTACTATTTGTGTCTGCCATGAACTGACTGAAAGTCTGACAGTTACAAGACAAACAACAAATGACTGGAAAGAATATGTGTTTTATGTACTTTAAAAGGATTACAGCTTTTGTTGTATTACATGAACATTATATACACCCACACTTTCTCTCATGATGAAGTTAGTATCTCTGCCAACCATTAGAGTTGAGAGAGTGTGACGTTGAATTGTAAATCAAAATTTGCATTTCATTGTTGTCATAACTCTATGTGTTACTGCTACCAAAATTTAAGCAGATTGGTCATTGCACTGAAATGGTATATTTAATAATGATAACCCTAGCATATTTCAACAGGAACAGTGTATTAGCAGCCAAATGAATACAACAGCTGAGTCAGTTCACATGTTCAGCAGTAACTGCACAATAGTTGGGCTTTGCGAAAGTAAATGATGTAAGAAAATGGCAGGTGTTTTCAATTTACCTGGTTTCATAAACTTGTTTAGTCAACCAAAAGCTAAAATTAAAGGTAAACATTCTCAATTTAATTACTGGTTCAACATTAACTTGTGGAAATGAAAGCTGGGAATCCAAAAGACACCAACATAAATCTAGTCGCCAGAGAAAAATACTACATGTTAGAAAGAATGTGATTTCAACACATGCTAAGATTATCAGAGAGCTCAGCAGTTCATTACTCATAAAAAAATGGTGGGTATATTTGGGATTTATTAAGAATAAGGTATGAGTGTCTGGAGTGAAGCTATGTAAATGGAGATGATTGAAAAACTCATTATGTTGAGTAATATGTAGAGAGATAAAATGTATGAAATCAAAAAGAAGGAAAGGGAAGTCCAAAGTAGATAGGGTGAGCTGAGCTTTATTAGTGCCATAAACGATAAAATGAATGTGCAGAAAAGTTTTAAATTCCTTTTTGCGATCTTGTTTATACAATATACATTCATCAACCATCAGACTGTATACTGAAAAATAAACTGAAGCCTACCATTGCAGTCAATACTGTATCTGCAAACACATCCAAACTGGAACTAAAAAGTGCCATGACAGATCATGTGCGGAGAAGCAAACAAAAATTTTGAACTGCTCCTCAGGTACGGCTGGCTCCTTAGTACAGTTTCATTACTTGTGTGACTTCGAAGAAATGTGCTGATTTACAGTAGTGTCAGAATCCCATACCCTCTGACGAAGTTCTTTTAGATATTCCATGTGTGGAGGGGTATCTTTTAAATTCGCTTTAATTTATATTTAAAAATTTACTTATTTAAGGATTGCTGATGTTACATGGTGTTTATGATGTAGCAAAGTGATACAAAATATGCTGAAAACACAATACAAAGGTAAGTTGCATTTAGCAAAATATAGCAATTGCAATACACAGTTCAGTCACAGTACCAATGACCAATGTCATTGCTATTACTTGTCTCCATAACATGCTCACTGACGTGATGCTGGGCCTTCCTAGTCACTGGACATATGTGGGTTGAAGCCAGCCCAAGTCCATCATTCTCTTCAAAATTCTTTTGCTAGTTGCCCGATTTTTATACTCTATGTTGGTCTGAGCCATATATTCACTCCGCCCATGCTGGTCTGGCTGAAACAGTGAGACTTTCACACTGCCTTAATGAACCCAGGGAGAAACATTTACATCACCAGCTGATCCACACTACTGCTGATAGCTGTTTACCTAAAACAAAGACCACCCTGTGGTCTCATTTGTGTTCTGATAAAGTCAGCTTCTTTACAACAGCTGTGGTCAGTCATGCTGTGCATTATTCTCTGAGCTACATGGGCATATCACCCTTGCCCATACCCTCTGAGCATTCATCCATAAGGTTTTATTGGTCAGAAACAAGTAGCTGTAGAGTTGGTACTTAAATATTCTTTTAATACTGGCCTCTCTTGCATTTTTTTTGGGGGGGGGGAAGGGAGAAGGAAGTAATGAAAATAAAATGTACAACTAAGGCCTACAATTTATGAACAGGAGACAGATAGAGAAAAGGAGGTAAAACTGAAAGACCGTTTTCTTCAGCACACATATACATCAATGGAACTAGGCCAGGTCAGGCTACTCCCTACCTTTTGGGTTTAAGGACTGTTGTATTGGTTCAGACCATCGGCCACTAACATGCCTTCAGCAGTGTCTTGCAATGCCTGCTCTCTGAGGCCAATAGAGATGCATCTATCAGATGCATCTGCTGGCACTCCTTCCCAGGAATCGGTGGTTTCATTACATCTTGAGTTAGGTGATTGCATTTAATAGTCCCGATGGACTTCTGTTAATTTGCCTAATCTTTTACATTTCTGGCCTCTACAACCTTCTGTGGAAATTAATTCCATAGTTTAATACTAAGGACACTGTGAAAAAGCATTTCCCCTTAAAAAAAGCTCAGAAAAAACTGCTGCCTGCTCATTTCAGTGGATGCCTGCCAGTTTTTTGTGCTAAGAGGAGTAATGAACAGTCACCTTCTCCTTACCATAGCTGATTTTGCAGAGATCTGTCATCTCTTGCTTTTGTCTTTGCTTTTCTAGGTTGAAGAGTCCTCGCCTAATTAGTTTCTTTTCCTGTAGAAATCATGCCATAACTTCAGTCATCCTTGTTACCTCTCCCTGTGTTTTTGTACTTCAGTATTTTGAAATAGGATTACAAGGCCTCCCTGCGTATGGTGTTCAAGGTGTGATAGTACAATGTTGATATTTTCTGGTTTATTCTTTGTTTTTCCCTAACATTTCCTTGGGTTTTGGATTGAGCATTGAGCTCATTCCTGGATGGCAAAAATGCTCTTTAGTCTGGAGTTCTTCACTGTCAAAGCAGCACCCAGGGTGCTTTTCCTGGCGTTCATCATTGTGCGTTTATCAACCCTGCTTTTCATGTGCCGTGTTATCCTGTAGTCAGCTGGCATCTGCAACTATTTGTAGAGATTTCTGGTTTGTCTGTTCTGAATAATTTTGAAGCAGCAGCCAGCTTAGTCCCTGCACTGGGTGCCCGTGGTGAGGTGTGGGCAGTGGGTGGTTGCTGGGTGGCCTCTGTGAGGAGCAGCCAGGGCTGCCCCGAGCCGGACACAGATGGTTCCAGGTGGCTCCAACCCACCCACCGCGGGGCACGGCTGAGCTCCGTGGACAAGGTGGTGCTGCCTCTGTGGAAACACATTTAAGGAAGGACAAAACATGCTGGAGAAAGATAGGAGGAGGAAACAAAGTAGGAGTGGGAAACAGAGGCACTACGGTCAGAGGAGGAGGAGGTGCTCCATGGGGGAGCAGGAGCTCCCCCTGAGGGGACGGCAGCTTCCAGAGGACCCGCAAGAGTGGTGCAGAGGAAAACTGTGAGACACCAGGAGCAGCAGAGAGAAAGGGCTACATCCTGATGCCAAACACCCTTGTGGCACTCACGGCCTCACTGAAGGGACTGAATGTACAACCTGTGGCACTGACAGGGCGAGGAGAGGAGTCTGCAGTGAAACTGAGCCTGGGAATGTGGGAGGTGTTTTTCTCCCAGTGTGTTTTTATGGTTTTGTTTCCCAATACTCCAACCAGTAACTAAACATGTGATTTATGTTTAAAGTCAAGCCCATTCTTCCCTCTACAGTAACTGATAAATGATCTCCCTGCCTTTATTTTGACACGCGTGTTTCTTCAATCCTGTTTTGCTCTTTTACCCCTTGCCCGCAGAGCAGGGGCCTGGAGAGCCAGCAAGCGCCTGTGCTGCTGCTTTGCTGCCAGCCAAGGCCAGCTCACTATACTTGGCTCACTTTCAACCTCCTTCAAAGATCTTACTCACTTTAAAGTGTGGATTGAAATGTCAGAGACAGGTGGGACAGCCTCCAGGGAACATCCTTTTGTGAAAACTGACTGTACATTTCCAGCTTTATAATGACTCCTAATCGGTTGTTAACACATAAGAAGATGGTCTTTTTATCCTACGAAAGGTAAGTTTTTTCTTAACTGTCTTTAGTGATGTATATGTTAGAATTTTATTTAATATAGGAGCAGTACTGTATCTTGATCCTCCTTAATTGCAATGAATTCTCCTCTTTTTTATTATCATTTCAAACCATTTGCCTAGAATAGAAACCAGACTCAAAAATATATTGCTCCATGGTCATCCTAAAGCTCTTTTTAAGGTTCATGAATACAGTTTTGTTTCTGTTCTGGCACTGAGGCTTCGTGAAACTACACAGTGGCACACTCTGGCTAATAATTTTGCAGTTTTGTATTTGAATTTCTTTCCTACTTTTGAGAGTCTCTTCTGCTTTGGATACTTGGGATTTGTTACTGTGAATTTCACTGATTAGGTGTATCTAATTAATTTCATTCATTAGATGGTGGCATTGATTACGTGCCATTCGCTGTTCAGTTTGGGATAACGTCTTAGACTCTTTCCTCATAAAAAGTGGTTCCAGGGTAAGAGTTTGTAAGGCTGCTTTCTATATTGTTCAAATACAAAAAAAGGTTTTAAACATCTCATCCCTTCACTCTGATGCCTGCACTTCTCCTCTATTTAGCAATTCAGTCTCTAATGTGACATAATCTTAGAGTGGAGAAACACCAGGTTGTGGACCATGCAGTCCGCAATATCCAAGAATGCAAAGATGCCTACCAGCAGGCATTTGCAGTACACAGCCTACACTGGGTTATGTGGTTTGCCAGTTCTTCTTTTCACTGTAAAGCTAAGGGAACATGTCCTGCATTCCTGATGCCCACATTTTGTAGGCTCCAGGTATTCTGTAAAAAAAGAAATATAGCCCTGTATTCTGTGGAGGACAGAAATGAAAATTCTTGTCCTCTTTCTTCTACAGAAGAACAATGAAATACTAGCGACATGTTAAGTTTTCAAAAGCTGATAAGCACAGAGATTAGTGGAGTCAACAGATAGTACACTACCCACACAGATAACAGGCAAGCCTAAAATGAAAGAGTCCTTCAGCCTGAGCTCAAGTTATCAACAGAGTCAGAACATTGGAGTATACTTGTTATTTCAAAATGGACCTAAACTTGCTCCCTCATTTATCAAACCTGGCTGAATCAAGTCAGATAGAGCTAAGATGAGAGTTAAGGACCATTCCCAGATGGACTATATGTCAGCCAAAAACAATTGGAACAGTCTCACAATCAGCCCAGGCCTCTCTAAACATAGACAGACAGTAAGACAGCTAGAATCAAGAAATATAAATGGAAAACGGGCAAGTAAAATAATCTGGCATGAATAAACTTGCTCTAGAGCTTTATATTCAACTCACAGGGCAGCCTTATTGAATACTGTCAGTACTATATTCCCATTTACTACCTTCAGATCAGAATCCCTCTCGACGTGGTGTCGTTCCATCCAAATAAAGGACAGAGAGCATCTCATACAATGTGTATTTGTGTATACTTCGTACAGGTCTTAGTATTCACTTCCAGCAATAACCACTCTACTTCATCCTACTACCTGCAAAACAGATTGTTTATGTGCAAGAGTTACATTAAAAATAAACAGACATGCTTCTGTAAAAAGGCACTCCAGCTAGAATCAATGAAAAAAACAATTACCAGTCCTGCTGTGGACACTGCAGAAAACTATGACAATAGAAAATGTAAAAAGATAAGCAAACCTGTAACATCAAATGAAGGATTATGCTTATTTGTGAGGAACATACTCCAGAGAAAAATATTTATAGTGTTAACATTTAAGGTATTCATAAAATAACATCTAAAATGCTAGTACTCCAAAACAAACTCCTTCATGCATAGCAAAATCTCTTGTCCCTGTTTAAGGTCATATCTAGACTGGTTCTAAGTACCTGTGCAAGATACTGGAGTGTCATCATTTTCCATGACCTACCCCTTTTCTACACTTTCAACTCAGCAGCATGCAGCATTTGTTCCTATTTCGGATCAGCTCTGAAGCTTGAAAGCTATATTGCTATGTATATCTGTACATATCTGTATATGAAATTGCATACACAGACATATGTATGCGTATTTGCATGTATGGTGTCTTAATTTTTTTTTCTACAAAGCAAAGAATTGGATCCAAAATGGAAACAGATGCCTTGTGACTCCTTGTATTCTGCTAAAAAGGGGAGAGATGGCTATCTTTGGTGGACTAGAAAGCTCTCTGAAGATTTTGACAAATGTTTCCTTCTTTCTGTTTGAGTTTAGGTGTACAAAATTTAACAGAAATGGGGGAAAAATGCTGCTGTAAGAGTTTGGGTGATTATCTTAAACCCAATTTGCTACACGTTGCCTTATAGTAAGGAAACTCACTTTTGAAGCTGTCACTAGGCTTTCAGTTTCCAAAACAAGGCAGGTAAGACCATCTTTATTTGCAGATTTATGATGTAGGAAGGAATTGTTTAAACTGAGTAAAGTTCCTTTGAGCAACCTGGTCTAGTGGGAGGTGTCCCTGCCCATGGCAGGGGAGTTGGAACTCCATGATCTTTAAAGTCCCTTCCAACTCTAACCATTCTATTATTCTATGATTCTATCAGGAAACTGCATTCTCCCCCCACCAAAGTTAAACATTGACACCATTGTTATGCCAATACCCATTTTTAGAGTTACATAAAGTTCTCTTTTTTGTAAAGCTGATTACAATCTCTCAGTCTGTGCTCAAGCTTGATTCCATTCTTATGCTAAAGTGAGTACAATGTAACAGTTTTCTGCCTACTTCTTAATTTCCTTGCTGATTCTCACACCTTCACAAGTTAAAAATTATACCAGTGATTTCAATGCTTATAGAATGCAAGGGGCTTGTAATGAACTTTCCTTTGAGGTAAAGACAACAAAGAAATAGATGCAGCAACTATGAGAGTGATCCCCTACAGAGGTGATGTACCACGCATTTGTAAAGAAATTTAAAAATATATAAAAGTCTTTTAATTTTATTTCCATTCAGTCCAAATCCCTCTGAAATGATTTCTTGATAAAGAAATCAAAGACCACAATGTTATGTTACAGGGCGAAGACTTTTAATAAAAGCTTCTTCAAGAATACCAGTTTACTACTCAGAAATCTGAAGAGTAATAATTTATGACATTTTATGACATTTTACATGACATTTAAAAAAAAATGAGTATCAGTCCCTGCACACTTCATTTTATGTTTGTAAATGTAAGTTGCACATCCCCAAAATATTGTAAAATGTCTTCTGAACTGCTTTGTTAGTTTAGTTGCCTGCATAGTTTTTCCTCTTTTTTTTTTTGTTTTGTTTGGTTTTTGGTTTGTTTTGGGGTTTTTTTTATTGGTTTGGTTGGGGTTTTTTTGTTTTTGTTTTTTTAGTTGGGTGGGTTTTTCTGTTGTTTTCTCTTAGCAGCCTAGTACAAGATATAAGGCAGGATATCTTTTGTCTAAGTCCATCAGAATACAGCTGATATAGTATAGATACAGATATAGACTATCTGCCTCTGAAAGAAAATTAATTGAATGATCAAGCTACCAGAGTATATGATAGTCTGAAATTGTGTTAGCCAGCAGTTAGGTTAGGACCAAAATATCATCAGACAGAGAAACAGCTTCCAGCAGCTGTTTCACTGTCTTTTTTGTTTCACAGTTGTCACAGGAGGCAATTTCCATCATCAGATCAAAAATATTGAAATAATGGTATCATTATTGAGAGAATATTATTGTTTTTGTGAAGGCAAGCACTCTAGAACTTGGAAATATAACCATCAAGTTGCTTCCACCTTAATCAGGTCCCATAGTGTTAGGATAGACAAAAGATGTTATTTATTCCCTAACCTTTTCTCCTATGTCATTTGGTGTGTCCTGGTTTCATAGAACAATGGAACAAATGAAGCAGAACATTTTGCGTGAGAATGGGGCAAGAGAAAAGCTGAGCTCTGATTA
Organism: Limosa lapponica baueri; assembly: GCA_002844005.1. Classification (NCBI taxonomy): domain Eukaryota; kingdom Metazoa; phylum Chordata; class Aves; order Charadriiformes; family Scolopacidae; genus Limosa; species Limosa lapponica. The sequence goes on from KZ505808.1 coordinate 699,376, forward strand.
AATGACTGAACACTGCCCTGGAGAGCTAGATCCTACCCTTCCCTTGGCCCTAGGGTTCATTCCAGTGAGCACCGCCTTATTTCCTGGGAAATGTAGTCAAGATCCTGTGGCTATGCTGGTACAGAACATATCCAAATTCACAGGGTTATGGCATGAGCTGAAATACTGTCATGTATTAAAAGACTGACGGCATCATACATTGTAGGGTTTGGCATGGGCTGACTGGCACTCTCTCTGTCAGTGCCAAGGAGACAGCACAAGCCAAAGACCACTCAGAGTGAGTGGTAGGGACGGGGGGAACCCTGAGTATTTTGGAAGGGGAGAAGAAGAGGAAAGAGATCAGAGGGCCCTTGAAATTACAGACTCTGATTTGCATCGTCAAGCACTTGTAGAAGTCACTGCTGAAGCCACCAAGAGCTGTACTTCTAATATATGTACACAGTGGTATAGTCAAACTCTGGTCCTAGCACTTCAACCTTGGTAGCTAAATGCTGTGGCCAATTCTGATATGGGATTACTGTCACTCCCTCACCTCAAAGTCATGCTGTGAAAATAATTAATTAACATGGAAATCACAGGGATAAATACCACAGCAATTTCAAGAGTAGGTTATTAACATTGTCCACAGAGCATAGTTTGAACAGGAGATCATTAAAAGAACAGTATCTACTATACACTGAATGAAGTAGGAGGTCCTGTGGAAAATACAATATAGCACTCAGTCAGGCTAACTAAGTTTCCATAGTTAATACTCGTTCTACTATTTCCTAACTTTCAAGTAATTAATTCTGAAATCCCATTAATTTTCTTTTAACAATTTTGTATTTGTTTAATAAGCAAGCATACTACAACTAATACAGAAATTTCGTTAAAGACATGACAGCTTGGGAAAAGGCACATGATCAACCGCATCTGTACTCTACAATTGTGATTCAGATTACCCTATTTACTGAATACATAGTTCCAGTAAAAATGCTTGTTTCTTTTAATTATTTCAAACTATGAGAACGCATAAGCAATAGAACTCATGCATTATACATAAATCTATACCTATTCAGCCAAAGATACCTGTAGAAGTTAAACCTTACCCACAACTGTAAAATCAAACTCATCTTTATTTAAATAAAAGGATTTACTGACCAATTTAGTTAAAGATATTCATCAGTGACAGAAAGAAAAGCATGGTAGCAATTTGTAACATAAATTTATTTAGGAAAAAATAAATTTCTTGCAAAGCAACAAAATTTAATGCAGACATATAAATACTTTTAAGAAGCATTTCATAAAAAAAACCCTCCACCGAAACCCAAGGTAAAAAATAATAAATGTTCCCTTACCAGATCAACCACCACTTTCAATAGCTGAAAGCCTAAGCAAGTACAAAGATTGGACTAAATATTGTCCCACTAAATATCAAGCAATACTCTAAGGTGATGTTTCCCTTAAAATGTGATGGCATAGCCCGCTTTCTATTTTAAAAGTGGTTTTGTATGAGATTCAATAATATTCAAGTGCTGAATCATAGGCAAAGAGACTTAGAGATGTAAAGATTATTTTGTAACAGAAAGAACAAAATGTAAAATTAAAAAAAAACAAAACCACCAAAGGGACAAAACTGAAA
>KZ505808.1:701270-782109 GCA_002844005.1 Limosa lapponica baueri
AAGAAAGAAAGAAAGAAAGAAAGAAAGAAAGAAAGAAAGAAAGAAAGAAAGAAAGAAAGAAAGAAAGAAAGAAAGAAAGAAAAGGAAAGGAAGGAAGGATGGTACAAAAATAGCATAAGTGTCCTAATCACTAGAGCTTCTTTAAGATGTTTCTTATTTATTTTGACAGCACTCTTCATTCTGGCAAAACTTTTTACTCCTTAACTGAGAAAAAATAAAAAATAAGTTTTTCTTGATTAAAAAGTCAATCAAAATTCAACCAGACTTGGGGTTTCATTTGTTTTATTCCAGAACATATAAATATTTAAGAATGTGTCATGAAATGGAATGAAAGTTCAAAAGCCATGACTATTACATTGCAATTTCTGTTTTATTTCAGAATATTTGCATGGTTATGTTTTATGAGATCAGCATGGATCTAAAATTTTAAATTTTAATCAATAATTTTCAACTACTGAATCATGTTGTGACACATATAAAAATATATGCACTATTATAATGACTATATTGTAATCTATTAATTTAATTATTGTATTATGTCCATGTTAGTTTAAATGTTAAGTATGACCCACTGAAACAACTTTTTCAGAACTGTGCCATAATCAAATGGTCATAGAACAAATTCTCCAAAGAAAAACAAATTGTTTTGGTTAACACTTTGTGGTTAGCTTTGACAAACATAAGGTAAAACCTATGGCAGAAGTCTATTGAAAGGCATCTTTCATGCACAATCTGACATTTGAGAAATAATCATCTTTACTTTTGTGGGGGTTTTTTTGGTATTTTTGTTTGGTTGGTTGGTTTTGGGTTTGTTTGTTTGTTTGTTTGTTTTGTCCTCTGCTAACTGGTTGTTAGCTGAGATCTTTAAGTCTAGCAGGCAGAAACATTTTTCCACTTGGTATCCTTTCCTGGTGTAATCCTTTCTGAGAAGCATATAAAGAAGCTGTAATTACCAGACAAGTGTTTGTGTAAACAACTGTCAAATAATGATGATTGTGGGCTCAGTCTCTCAGTCATTCCTGGTCTTTGCCTCTTTTCATGGAGAGTCTGATACCCTCTAGGCTGCATACTGTATCAAGCTTTCCTTGAAGACAACCTCTTCTTTCAGCTCAACAAATGCTAAATTTATTTAGTGTAGACCAGTTTCAGCAAAGGAAGTCAAGCAAGAGCCACCCCAGGAAGGTGACTAAGCTGCTAATCAGAAGCTGTTTGTGATCCATATGCTATAAATTCATCTTCAGCCATTCTTTCAAAGAACAGAGGGAGAATCATAATTTTCAATACTGCTGTTGTAGTCTGGTTTTGGTGGCAAAGTACCTCCTTTCATACAGCACTTCCTTGGCAAAGCTTTCACCCGGACAGTGGGATCTGGATTGAATTCCCTCCTCACCTTGAGGAGTTCAAACAGACACTCTTGGCTTTTGTGACAGAGCTCTGACAGTATTACTGTGATTGACAAAATCTCCTGCTGAAACTGTCATCACACAGAAATGATTATACCAGAGTCAGGAGAGAACGTGCTCAAAATCACCAGAGAAGCTAAGCAGTGTGTCCAAGGCAATGTTTTTATACTTTGGTACCTTTTCTCTGCCTGTAGTTCCACTTCAAGCAGCTTTCCTTGGATCTGATGCTAGCTTTGGTAACTTAGATTGAACTTGTTATGTAGCTGAGATGTAGCTTTCTTATATATTAAACACTCTGAGTAAACTTTTAACTCGACTTCTGACCCCATTAAGTCTTGTTCCTACATTTATTAAAACAGCAGTTTTATTCCACTGAAGTCTCTGGAAGACAACAGACTCAAAAGTGGTCAGTATTAGGGAGATATCAGTGCTCAGTTGTAAATGAGAGCATAGCTGCTGCTCGCTCATAAAGACTACAGCAGTGAATGATCTTTGGTTGTAGAATGGTACTTCCAAAGTTCTTCTGATGGAAAACCATAATACCTTTAAAATAACCAAATAAAACCAAAGTTCTGTATTAACCTATTTGGTTATCAAGCTTGATAATGCTGCAGTTTCACAAAGCAGACAAAGAGTTCTTGGAATGGTTTTTCAAGGCCCAAAAAGAGGACAGACAGACTTTACATTAGTTTATATTGAAGATTCACGTTGTATTGTGCCCAGTTGATGCCTTCCCCAAGTTAAAAGTCTTTTGTGAGTTAAACACACACTGAATTGCAACAAAGGTAAGTATCACATTTCTTTATCAATATTGTAAAATTTTGTTTGGCTCTTTTTTCCTTTTATAAAGCAGTTCAACTCAAGTTCATATTTTCAGGCTGCTTTTAAAGCAACATCCAAGAATTTCTTCCTTGATAAATTTGTTCCAGTATTATTTAAATGGAAGTAAGTTAATTTGTATTCCTTGTGGAGCTACTCAGACTTATTTAACACATCTTTTAATGCTCAAGTATTCTTTATTTTTTTCAGGCAAAGTAGGAAGTCTTAGTTTTCTTTTAATGATGTACATTTTCCTGTTTGTTTGTTTTCCCAAAATTTCTATTTGCATAGAAGCTGACAGATAATGATAAATTAAAAAAAAATAATTCAGTGGTTCTCCAAGGCTTTAAATCTGTGCCTTTTCTAAGTAAGTCTGCTACTCTATAGATTCAGAGACAAAAATCTGACATTCAATGATTTCTCGGCATTGCCATGTGGCTATGAGTTTCCTTCCTTATCTGTCAGCCAAAGGCATGGTTACAAACTTTTCATACAAATTTCCCTAGTCCATCAGGAGATACTAGCTTATTTTATCTAGTAGTGAACATATTGAAGTCTTCTTATCAAAATCCTACTGATTACTGGAGAACTTGCCAAGCAAGTGAAAAACAGATCCCAGGATCAGAGCATTCCTTTTTTTTTTTGTTTGTCTTAAAAATGAGGTTTTACCTTAAATCTTTATATCTTAGATGAGTAACTTAATCATCAAATTGCTGGTTGTATTACTCAAAAACAGTGGGGCACGTAAATATTTTGCATTTAAAACTTAGATCATTCACCAACTACTCTAGATTTTTAAAATCTTACTAATGCTATGGAAGTAGAAAAGCTGATTTTACCTGCAGTTTTCCAAGCCAATATTCTTTTTCTAAATATTTTTTTTGCCATACTTTTCAATAACATTTGTATTAGAGAAATTTATTGCCAAATTCCAAAACTAAAAAGGCATTTATTTGTTCAGAACAGAACTCAAATTACACTCTGATGAGATTTTAATTTTTTTTTTATTTCCATTTTTCATGATGATGATTAGAAGCAACTTTTCATTTCACAAGGACAGGATTTTCTGCATGCTTTAAAATTATATATGCATAAATAATTTTTAAGTACAGCAAGGAGTGTTTAGCCACTTACATTTTTTCATTATGTCTTTTCCAGTTTTTAAGCCCATTAACCTATCAGCAAGTATATATTAACTTGGTAAAACACTACGACTAACTGAAGAGACCACCACTTACAAAACAGGTGAAGACCAAGTTTAATTCTGAATAGGTACTGAAATTAGAAGTATTTAAGCAGCTAAACGCACTAGTGATCCTAGGATTATATCACTGAAGACTCAAAATGTATATAAAAACCAATAAGCTTTCCTCCCACCCCTACCTCTTCATAAATACAAAGAAATGATCTAATTATTTAGCACTCTTGGTTTAACCAGGCTAAATGCAAGCATATATGTTAGGGTCTTGGGCAGGCTGTTTGAATGCTCATTTCCTTGCAGTATCACAGACTTCCACAAAAATCAATTATGCCTAGATCCTCCAAAGACTATTTATTTGCCTGTCACTGATCACAATATCAAACACCCTTGACAATACCAGCTTTACAGAAACAGCAGCAAATGGAAAAACACCACAATGATGCATAGGGTTGTTAAATATACTACATACGGGATGGTGCACAAGTGGGGGGCAATGAAATATTTATGAAGCATGTACAAATGAATCAGAAAAAGGTTTTTGGTTTTATACCACAGATTAACCAGTACATATAAAGAGTAATATAGCTCCACATTCCTGAATTCTATTTCAAGATCAGAGAAGAAAAGAAAATAATTGTATTCAACAGCACATCAGGGCATGCTGTTCCATTATTGGGAAGATGCAACGGGGGAATATATTTAGAAATACGTATGTAAAAATGCTCCTGTAAATCCAGTGAACAAACTTCAGTCGCCTAAAGAAAACCTAAATTCAAGACTAAAAAGGCCAGGCACAAGTTTTAGCATACATTTTCTAGCAGACATTGTCAGGAATACTAAATACAGCACTGGTTATGGTGTTCAAGTAACAGGGTAGTAACAAAACCCACACGCAGTTTAGATGACTGTTCTGTAGCTATTGCAGTGTCTCTGGGAACTGTTGACAATTCATCCACCCTGCCCCAGTTTCCCCACGTGACAGCTAGAACCTGCCATGAAGATTGCCAGGTTCTCAAACCAAAATGCTCTAAAGAACTAACTGAGTCTCCTATGAAGAAAAGAGACCAAGCTTTTCTTATGGTAAGTAACTCCTTTATCAAATTATAGTATTTGAAATTAAAAAGACATATTTATTCTATCTAGGCTGTACTGGTCTGCCCTCAGCTAAAACAACATCTTTCAAACTGTCCAGCTTTCTCTTATTAACAAATTAAGTTAATCTTTAATCGAATATGTCTAGGCTTGTTTCAATCTCCAGTTCTGCTTAGGAAAGATACAGTGAGATATTTCAGTTCTTCTTGTGTCGCCCTTGTTGTCTCAGGACATTTCGTTGCTGACCTCTTCTCTCTTAAAGGACTCAGGCTTATTTGAACTGTCAATGCATCCAAACCAAGCACCTCTCATTCTTTGTCCTGCCTACAGCTCAGTTTCCAGAGCTACTACGCAATTCCAATTTAGAAAGATGAATCTAATTCAGCTTTGCATCCATTGCACAATACTACGATACCAATTTTCAAGACCTGAATGTTTAGCTCAATTCATTGGAATAAAGTGGTGTAGTTTCCTTTCTGTGATTATAGATGTTTCTGTAATTCCAGGGACAATTGTCCCCTAGGGAGCATTGCACCATTTTATTGTATTGCTAAGGTGTGACAAATTGCAGTAAGATTCTCATTTGTGCTCTGCTGCTAGATATTCAAGAATATGCTGGAAACTCACTAGCTGCATTAGTAAACGAACATAGGACCATCACCTAGCACTGAGGTCAACTAGCATGGAACAACCTGTGCCTGCACTATTAAATTATCTTTAAAAAGGTGTCACAGCTGCCTACTAGAATTGGCCTTCTACTCCACACTAATTTCTAATGCATACACAGAGGAGAGCCCTAGCTGATAGAGGCCCAAAATAAATAAAGAAATAAATAGTGGCAGGGATTTTTTCTAATAGTTTAGTAGAAGACAGGATTGAGTTCCATTGCCTGGGAGCTTTCCTTATCATGATTTAACGTACTAGTATAGACATAGCTGTAATGGCTTGGATATCTTCATCCCTTGTACATCTCCCCAAGCAGGTCTGCCTGTTTTGGAGAGGATACGTGACTAATTTTATGCTTTAAAAATTGTAATGCATTACTACCTCTTCTTATCAGTCAGACCCTTAAATGCTCACCCAGCAGCATCTAAGCTAGATTTATTCTCCGAAGAGAAGTAATACCTTAAATTCCTTTATGATATCCTTCAAGGTCTGAAAGACTGATTAATTCTTTTATGCTTTGCAGAGGTAAAGATTAGAGACCCTCTAAGAAATGTTTTTGCAGCAATCTTCTAGGATAAAGAAGGGTAGCTGTCACTAATGTTTTTTGTCTCAGTAAGTAGTTCAAAATAATTTTCTATACGAATTAGGAAATAGAGGTCATTTTTGTACTCCAGAACTTCTCTCTCTAGATACAGACCTTTAACAGAAGCAGCTGGAGCCATAGCAATACAGGAAGTGAAAACACTGCCAGTATCAGCATAAAACCTGCTGGCACTCTAGCTTTCTAGAAGTACCTGCCAGAAGAAAAGACTCCAGAGTCTGCAAAAGGATAGTAGAAGGGAAAAAGAAGAAAAAAGTTTATTGCTGCTATCATTAGCCTTTGGAGTGAAAGCAGCACTTAAGTATACTTAAAAATAGGATCTCTACATCGCATGTTGGCTGGTTGTATAGGGTATCTGAACTGGCTTCAAATGCACTTCTTAGGTACCAGAAACAATGATAAATTTAACAGCTGGAGATAAGCAGGACAAAGTAGCCAATACCAAGCAGCTGGAAGGCTGCTGGAAAATGTGCTAATCTATTTAAAGTTACCTGGGGGATCTCTTACATGAGACTGCACTGCAGACTTCAAGTCTGCACTGCACATATGCAGCATTCAGGTTTTTATCTAAACTTATTGCCTGCTCATAAGAAGACAGGTAGAGTCCTTAGTTATGACAACCCCCAAGCCCTTCTCCACCTCTGGCACAACAAAGTGATCTTGGCCCACCTGGAATTTGAAAGGGAGTGTTGTAACTGGGTGCTCGCTGCTTAATATGGATACCACATGTGTTAACGCTTGGGAAATAACAGTGAACATCTTTAAGAAACATTTTGGGGATTTTTTTTTTTTTAGTTTTACATAATCTTGTAAAATGGAGTGGTTATCTTATATATTACACAAAAATGTGTTAAAACTATTTTTTAGCAACTCTGTCCTATAAGAAAACTTCATCTGAATCCCAGAAACAAATCCCAGAAAACAAACTGATCTGTGGGAACAGACATAATAATTCATAGGCTATGTCAGGGTTTATGTTAAGTAAAAGCAATTGCTAATAGTTTAAAAGAGAAAACCTGTCTTAAGATGAAAACCTGTAATCCTAACCCCTATCTAATAGGACTTCATTCATAACCAGAAGTCAGTTTCTTCCAACAATCAGAACAGAAGTGGAATAGTCCTAAACCTAGTTCATTGGCTTCCAGGCAGCTGTCACACAGTAATCTATGCAAGAAAAAAAACAATAAGTCACTAAATACTGAACTAGAATGCCAAGAGTAAACTTACTTTTACTTCACCATCCTTCATCTGTACTTCATTCAACAACATGTCTGTAAACTCTAGCTTTGAAAAAAGTCCTTACAGTCTTACTGAAAGAATTGAAATGGGCTACATTTTGTGTTGGACTCTCACTCAGGAGCCGTATCCACCATCTGTCGCAAATATAGTACTGAGCAGGCCAACGCTGTCCTAAGATCACAAGAACTGATTTTCAATACCTGTCTAAGAAAAGAGGCAGAACAGAAAAATAATCATAACCTGTCACAGAATACAAGACAACCCATCCATGTTAAAATCCAGATTTGAGTGGGATATAGGAGAAGTATCAGTGCGAGATGTGATGATTATAGTATCAATAATAACTGCAACTTAAACTGGGTATCACTTGACAAAGAAGAATCTAAAAATGCTAAAGAAATTACATGGGAGAAAGAAAGCTAAAAAATCTACATTATGGGATAAATTTACTTACATAACTTGTAGCTCTAAGGCTAAACAGAATATGTGTCTGATACCTGTGCATTCCTTTAATATAAATAGTAAAATGAACCCTTTTTACATTTTCTGTACCTTTTAGAGCAAATATCAGACTGTAACTCTTTTGTATCTAATAAAAACAGACACTGGGTACACAGAACACACTTGGTTTTATGAACTTTTAGGAATTTAAGGATTCAGGAAAATATTTGTAAGTGCTTGTATAGCGCAGAGAGGTCTTTACTTCAAAACACCCCTTCTCTCTTTTATTTTCTTGTAAAGGTTTTTACTTTATCTTTGGCATTGCTGAGCTATAAAATGACAAATCTTGGTCTTTTGTTGTACAGGAATCAGGAATTTATGCTCTCTAAGCTCAGTCTTAATTAATTTTGTTTTGTTTGTGATTATACTGTGAAACAAGTTTAGCTCCTCTTCCTAGTTGCTAGCACCACTATGCAGAAATCCAAATGCTGTATTTCTCTGACCAAAACCTGCTTGAGTTTAGTTGCATCAGTGGTACTCTAGATGGAAACTCTAGTCCTTGTGATAGTAGGAAAAGCACAAAGTAAATGCCCAGGCCATCACAGTGTTTCTCCACAGCTGCCCAGTATCTGCAAACTTCCAGGAAACTGATTTAAGGTTTACATTTTAAAGGGTATAAGTGAAAGAAAACAGATAAAATCTTAGCAGAAGGTTTCTAAATCAAGTATACTTGAGAGACAGAGCACAAAAGAACAAATATATTGATGTATTGATATATCCACAGCTCTGTCCTCGCCTGATGTGCCATAGAGAAGGACTGTAGCGTAGCTGCGTGGGTTAAAACTCACCTGCTCACCAGCCCTTTGGGACTTATGCAGTAATTCTCATTTCACTGTGTCGCTTCAGATTTCTGCAGGAGCTGTCCCATTCAACAAATCCATACCAAAAATGGCCAACCAAAAGAGCAGAGCAGCTTCCAACCACCTCTAGCTGTGCAGTCCTCAGTCTGGAAACTAAAGCTGCTGGTCCAGGTAGCCTTATTGGGTGGTAACATTCCTTCTAATAGACCATTTTTCTTGGATGCATAGCTGCCTTTATTGAGGATGACTAATCAGCAGAGGGCAGAAAAACTGAGCAAAACCATACTATGAGATGATGAAGTTGATGTCAATTTAAATTAGATATTACGTGTGACAGAAAAATAATAGTTGTGTAATAATATGAACCAACAGCTAACAAGGGGGCAGGGTTGCTGCATTGTAGTGGGTGGACATATTCACTATGAATTCTCTTTCACTTAAAGCATTAAGAACCACACAGGTCTTTTAGAATGCTCATCAGCTTCTGAGACCAGGACCCTCAATTTCCAGCTCTAGAGTCTAGCATTTTAATCACCACAGATACATTGGGCAGTGGTTTGATTTATTACTGCCATAGTTTCAGCTGCTGAAAGTCCTCAATTACACCAAAATACCATGATTTGTTTGGCATTTTGTTTCTGAATAAGATTCCAGAATAACTTATTCTAGAAAAAGCACAAGTTGCTGCTGAAAACCACATTGAACTTGGGAACACTTTGCCAGTGTTGAACATTAATGCAGCTGTGCTAGCAAGGAAAATCTGGAATGCTCACTTACATCTGACCTTTCCACCATCCCTCTGGAAAAATGTGGTGGTCTGAAAAGTACTTGCAGCTTTGACTTAGAACACTTACTCATTGTTAAAATCAGGGACTGGATTAATTGCAAGGGGTGTTAAATTAAACCCGTCAGCGTTACAGTTTCATTATATAACAATTAATTTGCCATATTATTCCAGATATCTCAAAAATGCAGGACAATTTCGTTTGGTTTACACTGTGTTATTCCTTTTTAGGGGAAGGAGGGGAAAGAAGAAAAGAAGAAATTGTGTTGAAAACTTATGTTAGATAATGGAAGCTAGGGTGATTAGTTCCTACATGCATATGAATTTCATAGTGATATAGTTCTGAAATATTGACATTCTTACAGTTTTGCAGAAAAGACCTCTTTTTAGAGAAAAAAAAAGTCTTCAATGGAGCCAAATCCATGTTTTTTCAATTTCTATATCTCCTGGGTCTGAACAAAAGTGAAGTGTCATATGTCTTCAAGAGAAAAATGCCAGACGATCTGAAAATCACTTGACTTCTTTTATTGCCTTTCTATTATTTCTTTTTTGTAAAAAAAATTAAATACCTGGCAAAGATGTCAGTCAGCCTCAGAGAAGTAAGTCTACTTTCTTACAGAGAAAGGAATATTGCAACGCAGGGCTTCTACTAATAAACTGCATGTTCCCCACTGACGATATTTACTTCTCTACCAAAAAGTGTTTCTATGAATATACTACTAGTCTGTTGGTTGGGCAATGCAGGGGGTTGTAACAAACGTAAACACTGGAAAATGCAGCAGTTTGGTTATGACAAGATGAATCTGCTGAACATGCAAACTAAACCCCCAGCATAGGAATCACAGAACATGCAAGATGAATCCAGTGATCCGTTTGCATCAGTTTCTGGCAGTGGCCAACCTTGTAGAGCAAAGTACAAGATGCTTGTGGAGCAACCTTTGAAATTACACTGTAAACTGTATTTTTATGGCAGTTGTCTCCAGACACCTACTGGTTTCTTTACTCTTTGTGTCAAAATCCCTGTTATTTTTCCTACCCAACATGACTTTTGAGTTTCTAATTTCCTTGTAAATACCAACTTCATGTTTGACTTTAGCTACCTGTGGGAAGTTAATTAATGAAATGAAAAAATCATACATTAGAAAAAGAAGTATTTATTTGCAAAATTCTTAAGCTTCCCCTTTCTGTTTCATTAGGTGTTCTTTGTACCTGTATTCAGTAGAAATGGAAGGGGAAATTGCTGAATTAGCTACTCTGTATTGCTTGTTGTTTCTGATGGCTTTCACAATTTATGTGGCTGACCACGTGTGTATATTTGTCCTATTGAAGCTGACAATAAAGATGGGAAAGAAGGAGAAAGGGATATATTACCTGATATTTATATCAGTGTAAGACTATGCAAACGGGTGGTTATGGCTGAGAAATTAAATCCCAGAGGTTCATAATGCACTTTCTTTTCCATTGTTTTTTTTTACGCTTCATCTCTAGAGTACAGCATTTTCAGTGCCATCATGCTTAAGAAATATAATAAGTATATCTTTCAAAAAAAAAAAAAAGTAAAATCCCTTTTTAAATGCCAAAACCACTGTGCAAATTGGTAACTAAAATGTTTTTTAACAGTCCATGAGAAGTTTGGAGTTATTATTGTGATATTAGTACAAAACTATTTGAAGCATGGTATGACCCTACAGAGACACTGCTCCTCTGCAATGACAGTGATGAGTGTGGCAAGCACCAGCCCCCCCAAGTAGTGAGCTGCTTCCCACCTGCCACAATACCAACACTTATACCTGGAGGACCTTACGTACTCCAGTCCCCATGCTGTTTATGTCACACAACTTAATCATGTAAGCTCATCAAGAATCTAAAGACGTTTGAAAACTTGATCATAAGAAGATTGGAAATCTCATTCCTATTTTCAAAATTGACTTAGTTATTTGAAATCTAAGTTCTTTTGGCATGCAATGAGACAAGGCACAAAGACTGACATAAAATATTGAGGGGAAAATAAGAACAAATGTCTGAAAGTTTGTTATCATATCTCATCATGCTATTTTAAAAGTATGCAGGCCAAAGAAGGAGGATTTGGGAGTTTAATTAGGGAATGAATCCTCAAAATCCACAATACTGTTTGTTTCTAGTACCATTGGACTCCTGAGTTTTCTAAATTTACCTTATGGGTTTTTCTTTCCTAAAAAGTGAACAAGTATACATTATACCTTTTTAAAAACTACAATTAAATTCACCTCTAGTCCTCTCAGTTTGAAACGTTAGTAAGTGTATTTCTGAGGTTTAGCATCTGTTCACCCTACTTGTTTTCATGAATACTGGTTTGTGCACACCCATACAAGATTGAAAAGATTAAAACTAGAATAAATATGTCCACCTAAAATCAACACCCAACTGCACTTTACGTAATGCCCCCTACTCCTCCCACTCATTTACTATTACAGGAAATGAGTAAATATAAGGATAATGGTCTATCGCAGCAGAAAACTATGATTACAGAAAAATTAATCTGAGACAGACACTGGTGGAATAAAACATCTATGAAGAGCAATTAGTTTGTGGCAAGTGATTTTTGGTGTGTCAAGAAACAGTCATTTTCTCAACTAACATGGGAAGTCCAACACAATGCTGACAGATGCTATATAAAAGCAGAAAATTTGAATAGTTCTCTCTGCCTAATAAATACGAGATAGTAGGTACATATTTTTTCAGTGTATTCCTATGTCTAAGGAGATTTTGAAATTCACTGTAGGCATTTACCAACATTTCTATTTTTTTTTTAATTTCCCACACCTTCAGAAGGTGTTTGGTTGCATCCTAAAATAAGAGTCTGTGATAAACAGTAGAACTGCCTTCTGGAGGTACCTGTCTGCTGGATACGGAAGACATCCAGGTAACTAGATCAAGCTAGGCACCTGACTTCTACACAGTTGTTAAGTACAGTGATTATAGTTCAAAGGATTTATATACTTTTTCCTTCTTTTACACTTGGCAAAAATCATAATCAATACAAGACATTTTATTCCTTTTTGTTGCACAACTGAAGTGCCAATCCGTGACATCTCTGCAGAATCACTGAAATCCTTTAAGGTAATAGACTTGTAGAAATGCAAGGGAAGACATAACTCATAACTCTTTTTTTTTTTTTTATCATATTGTCCAGAAGAAAGTAAGCATGGATTTCTTTTCACAACCTAAAATGTGACTGTATAGCATTAAATATTGAAACAGTACTTTTGAGAAATTCACTTCAGCTATATCAATGGTACTACTCCTTTGAGGAGTTGTTTGCAGGTTCGTAACCATGTTTTAATCCTATCAACTTCTGTGCTATTTCATGCCATAACTCTTGACCAGGCTGTCTAAACATATAGACACACATAAATATTGTACAAAATTAAGTTGAAGCCTCAATGTGCTGTGGTTGGCATGTATTCATTTTAAAATCTGCCATTTTTGATTCTTCAGTTATTCTAATCGTATTTCTTAAGCCTGGAACCTAAATGAAGAGCTAGAAATAAACCCAGCCAAAATTGGCATTGCTCACTGTAGTTGCTCATTGTGTGAACTTTCTGCCTCTAGGAAAGGTTCTAGTTATAGTGCCTCTTTTACTCTCTATGTCTGAGTCAAAAACGGTGACTTCTAACTGCAGAAAAGTGAAGAGCTACCATGTCTCTCCCCTTGTGGGATCATACATAATCTTTTCCTCTAAAGTCCTTAACGCTGTTTACGGTAATATATCAGTGGAATATATAACTATCAATCACTCCTCCTTTTGCCCCACTTAAGCTTTCCAAAAGTCATTTGGCTTCCAAAGGTTACTATTAGATGTGCTAAAAACAAATAGATCATGTATTTAAAGAAGTTCCTAGCTCAGCTTCCAAATATTAGGGTGTACTTCTAAACTGCTCCTGATGTTGTCTTACACTGCTGAAGATCTGAGAAGTTTCCCTTGAAAGTTCTTCTGCAGAAAAGAAGAAAAATAAAGTAAGTAATAGGGGAAAATGTGATGGAAATAGGTTACCCCTAGGATTCATAGACATATAGCATTACACATCTAACACACTTTCGTTTCCTTTTCCCAAAAGTGAAAATTATGTTTTGCTATTGAGAATTACTATTTACTGACTGACGTACAAGTGTCTAGGTCATTACTACACATATGAATGTGTACACATACCTTCCTGATGAGATACATATAAATGGTATTCAAAAGACGTAACTTCCCAAGTATGAAGACCAATAAAGTACATTGTCAAAGTTCTTTTTTCCTTTAGCACCTCAGGATATATTATTTGCAATATGATATACCAACTAAACATTAGTATAAAAGATACAAGGAAAAGAATACTTTCATCACTTATAAAGAAGAAATAACTAATTCAAAACCATTTGATTTATTATTTGTCATTCATTTTGGGGGTATGCCACCATCTCAAGCGTACCCTACCAACTGCTATCAATGTGTTTTGACAAGTTTGTATGTCCGAAATACATATTTCTTTGATTCTAATTTTTATCTTAAAACAGTGTTTTCATTGTCTTTCACATTTCACTGAATGAAAGTGTTTAATCCATTGACAAAAGTATAAACCACTGTCTTGCCACTGTTGCTACAAGGCAGATATATTATTATACATCTTTGGTTTGACTTTGTCAAATAAAAGATATTCATTAGAGTCACTTGTCACTGTAATGCACTGGAGGCTGAATGAGACGAGGGAGAAAAACATAAAGAAACAGAGATAATATTAAAGGACCATCACAAATATATTACATCAGTCAAGAAAGGAAGACAAGCATGCAGCAAAAAGTCTGGAAACACTGCAGTGACATGTCCAACTCTACCTCCCTCTTTTGTGCATACAAAAAGTTGCAGTATAAGTCGCCTTGCAAAGTTTAGTTTGAATAGTTCACTGCAAGACAAGAAGCCTTTGCATGGAAAACAAAGGCTGTGAAAGGGAAAAAAAAGAAGAGAAGTTCAGACTACAGGATTCATTTGGCATTGCTTACTGCTATGATTTACTAGCTTAGCATCATAAAGAAGTTCCATTTGAATTCTATTCTATCAAAATCTAATTTATAAGAATGCTGAAAATTATGATTTATTCTGATAAGGAAAAGTTACTTTGTCACTTCAGGCAGTAAGATGGCTCTGTTATCAATAACTGCAATCACTTAAAGCACACAGAATAATCTGAATGCTAACTTGCTAGTAAGCAGTTCAAATAGCTGAGCTGTCTTAAAGAGTTTTGTCCAAATCCTCAGCTTTTCTTTCCAACAAGGCATGGGATGCTTATTCATTTGATTTAAACAGAAAGATGCTTTTAAGTGACAAAATATATACTCAGCTGACCAGTTAATGACTCAGGGCATGAAAAAGAAACCAAGAAATGCAAGTGTAGTTTAATATATAAGTTAATATTTTAAAACAGAGTATTAGTTCAATGTAACTCCTTTTAATGATAACACTTAAACCTCAGAGTGTATCTGTCATTACCAAATAATAGAAGAAAGAAGTATTTGAGGAAAATATTTGAGGGATCTTTCCAGAAATTAGATTTGTTTTTCCCACAGCTATGAGTGTGATTCCATATTTTGGCAATGATTACATATTTAATGTCAGTACCTGTTTTTTTGTTAGAGTAGCCCATTAGCCCATTAGCTGGGCTTTTTTTGTTTGGAGTGAGGTCCCCATTGTCTCAGTGTCTCTGCATCTGCATGGCAACATCCACTGAGAAAAGCCAGGGAATCAGTGGTAGCTCTTGAAAGGCACTCAGCTGTATCTGAAGCTCACACTGGGAAGTGACAACGTCACTGGTCCAGATGACATCTCTATAACTGTGAGCTTCTTCTGCATTCAGCTCCATTGGAGTGGTATGCAGAATGCAAAGAATTGCAAAGTGATCTTGCTGAGACTGTGTAATGCATCTTCAGTAAGATAACATAGATTGTCTATAGCTACACAAGGGATGTCTAAGCTTCAGGAAGCTCACAGCCCTTGCAAAAAGAAAATTAAAATGAAGAAAATTATGCATTGTAGGTATAATTTGCTAAGCAGAATAACTGCACGAGTACTTTCCTTGTCATGTAGTGCCAGTCCACTTCCTTGGCTTTCCTCACTTACTACAAAGAAAAGTGGTTGGTGTTTGGGGGCTGGAGTAGCTAATATGCCCATATCCCAAGCTGCTGCACATCGCTAATATTACAGATATCCCCATGTAAATATTAAAATAATTAAGACTGTTCCTAGTAACATACTACAAAGCAAGTGAGAGTTTCCAACAGCACCACGCTGTCTATAGCAGTACCTGTGCTGTCAGGAGAAAATGCAAAATACTTGCACCTCAGTGTACCCAGAGTGCACTGAAATGCACCCAAAGATGCATTCTGACATTCTGAACAGAGGAACGGGCAGGCAATTAACTCTTCAACAATTTCCACACTTCAGCTGAAAATGCACTGTTCCTTCTCTTCCTCAAGATCCAGTATCTCCAAGAACAGAACTGGAACCTCAGTTTCAAGACCTTGTTTGCTAAAAATTACTTCTGAGACTTTCCAACAACAAAATGCAGGAATGTTCTTTGCTGAATTATTTGTATATGCTTTCTTTTCAGGCTAATCAGGAGATATCATCACCCAAGAGCAAAATCCTTCTATTTTACTCTCAAAGACTTTGTGCTCTAAACAATCACTGTATGATGCCTTTTTCTGTTACAACAGACAATGTGATATGCTAAATTCAGCATTGATTTTGCTTTTGCTTTTGGTATTTACTCACAGAGTTCTTAAATGTATCTATCATCCATGCTTAGAGGGCATGTATAAAATAAAAACAGGAATTTATGATACGCCAGCCACAAGAACTGGTTGAGGCAAGAGTGACTAATATGAGCTATTATTATTACTGCTTTCTTGGATGCTTTAAGCAAAAGATCTGTGAAACTAGTTCAGTATTCCACTGAAAATCACAAGAAAATCTGTGAGCAATGGACAAAGCAAAATATGTTGAGATTTTTCCGGCAGTGAATATTTTAAAACATTTTATTTGAAATCATAACACCGTGTAAACCAGGATTATAAAAAATGTATGGTGATGAATCTAAAAAAGCATCATAGAAAACCCCTGCAATACCAATTTTGGAAAGAGAATTGAGTGTAAACTTAATAATGGAGAAGATTCACAAATGCAATTCAGCTGTTTTTGCTGCTCTGATTATGCAAAATAGCATAAATGAATATGAACAGAAGGTTATGGTTACATAGAATTATGACACGAAGGCATAAGAGCTAGAACACACTGTTAAGTTTGGGCTTGTGATTGTAAGTGGATTCATTTTAGTGGAGCGTAATTAGAATAACTTTCATGGAAGAAAGGTGCTAATATGGGAAACTTCTAATAGTAGATCAAAGTTAGCACTGTCTTTGTTAAGGAAGATGAATGCTATTATTTCTGATTTAGAGTTGGAGAAAATGGAATAAAAGAAACAGAGTGACTTGCCAAAACAAATGCTTTGGGTCAGTTACAGGCATCTAGACTCTCATTTCAGAGGCCAACAACAGGAAACCACAAACTCTTGCACAGATCTTTCTAATTCTATATCCAACAACCCACATCTTCCCAGGGCTTACTCATCATAGCTATAATTTAAGAAACCGTATCTGGTGGAAAAGAAAATATTAGAACATGAGCAAAGCCCAAAATCGAAGCTTCATATTGCTCCAAAACATTGCTACCTTATTGAACTTGTGAACAGCAAAAGAGGAAATTTTATACTCAGGGTTTACTGCTAACCATCTAGTTTCATAGTTTTCTATGGGTAGCTTACAATAAAAAATTAAAATAAAAAATTTCTATGACAGTGAAAGATAGACAAAGACTGTACAGAAATATAGGAAAAGGATGTCACAAGGTTAAGGAAGCTCCCAATTGGACTCATTTTACCCTAATTAGATACAGTACAGTACTGACTCCTCAACAAATAACTTCTACTGTGTTTTTCTTTAATATTCCCAGGAAGTCCAGAGGTCATGAATCTGGAGGCCTCACTGGTGCTGATGAAATGTTCACATTTGGCCTTGACTACCAAGAAAACAAATGAGAGTCCCTCTGATTCTACCACAGGAGGTAACAGGGGAAACAAGTAAAGAATATACAGCTTTAAAAAGTGTGAAAGGAAGTCCATTGGTTTTAGTGAAGTATGAAATTTCACATTGTTTTCCAAGTTCTAATATGATCCAGAAGCTATTTCAACATTCACTTGAAATACTACTGAAATAGCACAATTTTATAATAAATAGATAATAATAATAGATAAATATAATAAATAAATAGAAATACCTACTCCTGTAATAACACAATTTGGATCAATGTGGTGGTATGTGATGGTACCCACAGTCATCACTGGAATAAGGTGCACATTAGAAGCATAAGTATTACAAAATGAAAGAACTTATATAAGTACAACCGAGCATAAATTCTAGTGGGAACATCAGCTGCATTAGAAGCTCCCAGGTCCTTGGTTGCTTGGAGGATCACAATAACATTAAGGAGAATCTTTCAAGTCACTTGTAAAAGACCTGACTATATTTCCATTGTTCTCTGATTTCCACTGGAAGTAAATGTGGTTCTCAAGCAAAATTACTCTAAACAGAGTAATTATTCCATGGAATTTGACCTCTGTCCTTCTACAAACTGAGCAACGCAAATCAAGCTTAATAGTCGGTGAATATTGTCCTGTCCCCATGTCAACTGTCATTAGCTGCTTCAACCAACATTGTAAAATAACTCAGGTTCATTTTCTGTTTAAAAGATATGACATTGGTGATTAGCCTATTGTTTCCAACTTTGGTATGCATCAGTCAGTGTCATTCACTGATTTCAGAGTGCAGAGGAATAAATGAAGAGATTTGTGTATCTCTTCAATATTACAAAGTAATAAATATAAAATAAACGGAGAGAGATAGATCTACTGCACAATGAAACTATACAGTCTATTTTATAGGGAACTAGAGCCCATACAAGTACTGAAATTAAACCCTCTGTTCTCTGCTTATTTAGTGACTACTTGCCTTTTTGAAATACATTTTTAGGCCTTTTTCTCTGAGTGTTCTGTGAAAATATTACTGTGATAGTATTTGATAGGTAAAGCTATATACTCAGGAAATCCTACTTCCTCTGTGAAAGAAAAAGCCAGGAGGTCTACTACAACCATTCCTACTGCACAGTAATTTAGGAGCTGCGAGTTTTGGAGATTTTGAAGACAATTTTTTGCCAGTGCCCTATGTCACAACATTAAGAAACCAGTACTTCAAAGAGTTCAGAATGGGTATGTTAAAGAAAAAAAAAGTAAAAACATCTCTGCTTGGAGGAAAAAAAGTTAATTCCAGAGGCCTATGAACTTTTAATTACTTACTGCTCTCAGAACAGGAATCTATGTAAGCTCTGTCAGTGTGCGTATTCTTATTTAACAAGAAGAAATCCTAGAAAAGAGAATGCATTTTAGCATATGGTCTGAATTTGATGCCTCCAGAGAACTGCTTTCTTTGTGAAATGCACTTTATGTCAGTGAAGATGGGCTACTGTTTTGTCTCATTGACCAGTAGGAAAGGCAGTATTTACAGCTATTAGTGACAAAAGCATCAAAGAAGAAAGCAGTTTTGTCAGTATTTCGTAAAGCCTGGAAAAGAGGGGTAACAACTGCTAGTAAAATCTATCATAAAGTAAACTAGAATACTCTCTCCATAGAAGACACTGAAACTCCAGTATTGTTTGCCAGTTCCTAACTCCTGGGATACTTGTGCACTTCCTCCCCGGCCAGCTTACTTATTCCTATTATTGATGTGTAGACTAGTTTTAACTGTAGAAGAGGAATAATCAAAATGCAGCAAGTCAGCAAAGTTTCTCCTCTGTCTGGAGAGTGACTGGCCTGTGAGTGACTCACATTTCATGAAAATACGCTAGTCAGAGGAGAAAGTATGACATCTCTTCTTTTATTTGTTTGTTAAGTTTTAGTAACAGACCCCCAGAAGTAGCCATATATGATGGATGTAGTGTGCTGAGGAATTAAAGGAGGAAAAAAATGGTTGTCTTCCAAAGAAAGCTGTGACTCAAGACTGTTGGACTGATGCCATGCGTTTCCTTTTTTAAAAACAGAAAAATTTGCAGGACTACTATGAAAGGAGCAGCAAACCAACGGGACAATTTTACAGATGTCAGTGCATTTAGTATGCAGCTGGTATCCAGCTCTGTAAAAGCGGTTTTATTGCAGTATCACCTTCATAGATCTGATGTTGATGCAGGAAATTTCAGATGCCTGTGGAAATAAGAAGACAATTTCTCCACAGAACCTTGAATATGATGGCATAGTATGTAGCTAGAATTAATTGCAAAGAATTACACATATTTGGAAGACTCAGAAAATAATTAAGTCCCCTGTATAGTTCCAAGGTATCACCTCAATGCAATGTTTTTTGAAAGTCTTTATGAGTCTTTAATATGCAAATGCTAATGCTCAGCACAAATTGTTAGGCTACTTGCCATACAGCCTCTCTTCATCATGCTTAGTACTTAAGAGAGGTCAGCATTTATGAACAGCACTGGATAAGCTGATAATTAAGAGTGAGATATACTATGCCACAATTTTTCTTTCTAATGAATCAAACTGAGTCCTTAAAATTACATCTAATCTGATCATCCTTTGTTCTTTATTACATTTCATAAACGTCCTCCAAAAATAGACACTAATTATGAGATAAAAAAAACCACGAGCAATTTTTATTCATAATTAATGGAAGGATTATTTTCATTATTCACAAAGAATGGTCTCTGGATAGATACAAAATTAATCAGTAATATAGCTACATCTTTAAATATATTAAAATATAGGTCAAACGTAGCCTACGGTTCCATCAGTTATTCCTAGAGAGGCCATTTCTGTAAATTCTGAATTAATTCCCTGTGTAACATGGAAGAATGCAGTAAAGGAAAGAAATTTCACACTTTAGCTGTGCAGGTTTCCACCTAGATACCATAACACAAGTCTTTGTATGAAGATAAATAATAATTCTCTTTAGTTAGATTAGCAGTCTCAGACAGAGGGAAAAATATAAACCAAAAATGTTCAAGTATGGACTTCTAGGTGGGACGATAGCCCTTACCAAAATACTGAACTAAAGAAATTCAACTCTGCAAGAATAACCAGAAAGACAATCCACCTAAGACTTATTAATGGGTTTTTTCCTATGAAAACAGAGGTCTTTACACTTGCTTGATATCCTACTGTCTTCGTTATCTTGACTATCTTAAAAGATTAAGTAACAAAGAAATAAATTAAATAATTATCATAGACTTCTTTATAATTCTTAGATCTACCTTTTTCTCAGAAGTTTCTCAATAGTATCATTAAAAGGTCTTTTGTTTCTTGCATACTCTCCAGAAAGAAAAAGAAATCCTTTCATTCCCATATGCTAATATCATCTCTGAAATTTTCCTGGTCAATTTACAGAATTTTTATCTTTTATCTTCTAATTTATATTAATGACCAATAATCTCTTTTTAGTTTCAAGTGTAATATGTCTCTTTTATGTTTTATGAATTATTTAACTTCTCTCTGCCAGTTTATGTTCTTAAACATGTTTAACATTCTCCAAAATTGTGGGGTTTATCAATTTTATGAAAGATCCATCAGCAGTTGCTGATATAATAATTCATATATACCTTGCTTGTGTTTTCCTCTGAGATGATTTGGCTCATCATTGCTTTCAGACTTGTGAGACTAGGCCTTTTAAATGAAACATATACAAATACTTATGCCTTAATTCGTCATCTTTGTATCATGTCACATCATGTTATATCATATCATATTATTATACTATACTAATACTATATTATATTGTAATAATTATAATCAGGTCATATCAACTTGTAAATAAGCTATTGCTAATGTTTATCCTTTCCACCAGCTTCTTTTGCATGACAACAAGTTTAATATTCAATTTCCCTGTACTGGATACAGCATTTCTTGAATGGCAAATTGCTATATCTTTTTCAGTACATGCCTATGCATGTAGGCATCACATATATATCAAAATTGTGATATTTTAATGTTATTAGCAAGAAACATCTAGCTACGACAGTCAGACTGAGTTCGCAGTCTGAGCTCACACACAACTTTTCTCCTCAGAACAGTTTAAACAGATTCTGAAGCAACTGGTCTTTCTGCCTTTAGTATGATATGGTGGTGGCTGGAAGAGAAGAAATGGATAGCTTATCCTTCACCATTATCTGTTAAAGTATTAACTCATCCAAGAACTCTTCTGTCTAAGCCACCAATCCTGCTGAAAGAAAAAAAACAACAAGCATATTTTCACATTGAATGTCTCTCTAAGAATGGTTGTACATACTGGACACTCTGTGAAGAAATTGAAGAAATAGATTACAATTCAAAGCAGATTTTTTTTCTACCGTTCCTCCCTAAACTCAAAATATTTGTATTTGTATATGAATTTCAACAACATTTGTGACTATGTTGGTCTCAAAAGCCAAAGTAGGACAAAAATTACTTGTTAGCGACACAGGGTTTTTTCACAGAAATACAGCTTTTCCAATATAAGTAAACAAACATCTGTGACTTGTGCATTACTCATATGTTTAAAATACAGCATTTTAATAGTTAATTCAATTAATAACATTGAAACCAAACTAAATACTTAGTCATGGATTAAGAATTTCAAGAAGAGCAATCACTGGCAGTCATAATTGTTTACTGTAATCAGCTAGTGTTGTCTAAAGTGAGACTGACCACTTTTTATTTGAGAAATGAATACTTCTCTCCGAATGATAACTTGAAAGGCAGGTTGATTAATTCCATCAGCAACTGGCATTGCTGGACTTCATGTAAGGAAAGATTATAATTTATAAATATGTATCTGGACATATGTCTGGACAGTGAGATTGAATGCACCCGCAGCAAATTTGCCAATGACTCCAAGCTGTGTGGAGGGGTCGACACGCTGGAGGGAAGGGATGCCATCCAGCGGGACCTGGACAGGCTTGAGAGGTGGGCCCGCGTGAACTTCATGAAGTTCAACAAGGACAAGTGCATGATACTGCACATTTGTTGGGGCAATTCCAAGCACAAATACAGGCTGGGTGGCAAATGTATTGAGAACAGCCCTAAGAAGAAGGACTTGAGAGTGTCGGTGGACAAAAAGCTCAACATGAACATGCAATGTGCGCTTGCAGCCCAGAAAGCCAACTGCATCCTGGACTGCATCAGAAGAAATGTGGCCAGCAGGTCGAATGAGCTGATTCTGTGCCTCTACTCTGCTCTGGTGAGACCTCACCTGGAGTACTGTGTCCAGCTCTGGGGTCCTCAGTACAAGAAGGATGTGGACCTGTTGAAGCGGGTCCAAAAGCAGGCCACAAAAATGATCTGAGGGCTGGAGCACCTCTGCTATGAAGATAGGCTGAGTTGGGGCTGAGAAGAGAAGGCTCTGGGGAGGCCTTATAGCAGCCTTCCAGTACCTAAAAGGGGCCTACAGGAGAAATGGGGAGGGACTCTTTATCAGGGAGTGCAGTGATAGGATGAGGGGTAATGGTTTTAAACTGAAAGAGGGTAGATTTAGATTAGATATTAGGAAGAAATTCTTTAGTGTGGGGGTGGTGAGACACAGGAACAGGTCGCCCAGGGAAGTCATGGATGCCCCATCCCTGAAAGTGTTCAAGACCAAGCTGGATGGAGTTTTGAGCAGCCTAGTTTAGTAGAAGGTGCACCTACCCATGGCAGGAGGGTTGGAATTCAATGATCTTTAAGGTCCCTTCCAGCTCTAACCATTCTGTGATTTTTTGATTCTATAATCTGATTGTGGACTACAGCTAGGCAAAATGTGAAGAAACATACATTAATAATCATGCATATGTAAGAATCAAATTGTATTAATCCATATTCACATAAAGTAAATAATAAAGTTATTTTTTAAATATAAATAACTGAATAAACTGCCTCACTACCGTTGACATAGCATACAGAGTTACCCACACCTGTGAAGGAGTCCGCTAAAGTAAGCAAACAGCTGCTATCACGGCTGCATGACTCCTTTTCCTTGGCTGCAAAGAAATCATAGAATCATAGAATTGCCTGGGTTGGAAGAGACTTTTCAGATCATCTAGTCCAACCATCAACCTAACACTGACAAAACTCACCACTAAACCATATCACTAAGCACCAAGTCTACCCATCTTTTAAATACCTCCAGGAATGGTGACTCAACCACTTCCCTGGGCAGCCTGTCCCAATGCTTGATAACAACTCAAAAGAGGTTTCTCAGCACTTTCCTGAGAACAAACTCACAGTCACGAGATAACTAAGAGCATGTTAAGTCTTGCTCAAACTTATAAAAGATCAATCACACATCTATCTTAAACTAGCATGAACTCAAGTTTTCTTTGCACTTATTTTTCTTTTTAGCCAAATCTTGGGGTATTTTTTTAGGTATGTTTTATCTGCAATAAAAAGGTATATATTTAAAATGTTAAGTAGAGTGACAGTGATTCCTTAAAATGGGAAATTATTCAGAACTCAAAACCGCATTGTTGTGTGCCTGTTCATAGATAAGGGGGGAGGAGGGATATAGCACGAAAGGAGGATGGCTAAACTGAAGAAAGGAAGATATTGTTGTGAAAGAAATAAATGGTGCATTAAATTCAGCTGTCATTGCACAAACATGAACAAATCATAAGACGAGCTATTACAAATGCTTCCAATAATACCTTGACTAACAACTGTGAAATCGCTAAGAAATATATGTATTTATATATGCTTACAGCAACGGTGTTCCTCTTACATGATGGATTGACTAGAAGAAAAGAGAGGTAAACAGACACATATGATAGTTAGATTTCCTTTTGAATGGCTGTCTTCATTTTCTGAATATCTTTGTTCAATGGGAAAGGGAACACGATCAGAAAGGGGTACTCCATGAGTCGTATCCTGTTCAGCATGTTACAACCACAGACTTGATCTGGAGTCCGTAAGAGTGAGCAAGTGGGATTTACCTAAAAAAATTAAAATCACAAACCAATGTAAAAACCTTCACTAAAATTGTGGCGCAGTGTTAATTTATTGTTATTCTTTGACAGTATCCATGTTCAAACAGTGGAGAAACAGCTTTCCAGCACAAAGTATCACTGACCTGAAAAGTCTTTCAGATGAGATGCAAAACAGAGATACTGATTATCTGCAGCTGTTACTTCAGTGCAGTTTTTCTGTGTGTGGTTGTTATCACTACAGTCTTTAACACATTTTAGTTTGAGTTCCCACTGACTGAATCCCATCCCTTTATTTCCAATTGCATGTAGAGCTTTTAAACTTCTGGCTCTGGATGCTCATGAAGTACCTGATAATTGTTTGTATACAGCTGTTACTTTTTTTCTCAGAAGTTGCTGTAGCCTAATGATGGGCAAAGTGATTCACTGCGGAGTAAAAGGCCATATATAGTGGGTGGATAGAAATCTGCTTTCCCTTGCCTGCACCACCTGGGATGCCAAACTATCTGCTGTCAGATAACCACCAAATTAATCATTCCTGAGACTATCCGGC
Organism: Limosa lapponica baueri; assembly: GCA_002844005.1. Classification (NCBI taxonomy): domain Eukaryota; kingdom Metazoa; phylum Chordata; class Aves; order Charadriiformes; family Scolopacidae; genus Limosa; species Limosa lapponica. The sequence continues at coordinate 725,988 of KZ505808.1, forward strand.
TATGTTATGTTAGACAGCTTTGGAAGGTACTAAAGTGTGTATATATATATTTATATATGTATAACTGAGGTTGTTGAAATGAGATTTTTTGAAGCACAAAATATGTATATTACTGCTTAGACTGTCCTTTTTGTTAGTGAATATTTATTAATTTCTCTCACTACCACCATCTTTAAACTATTGGTAATCTCTGTTCTATATAACTTACATTCTACAAGACAATAAATGGAAATCAAAATATTGTGTTGAAACACTTTGATAGGTCTTGATGAATGTTTTTCAGACTTATTGTGCTATGGGAGGTGTAGTCTGGTTTCAGATTTATTTTTTTTTCCAGAATATTGTAATTTCCCATGAAAAAAAGAATCTGTTACTCCCCAACTCTATTTATGACCGTCTTGTAAGACTGTGATGCATGCACACAGCAAAATAGCTCTAAAAGCACGGAGAACCCAACAGCTGAAAACAAACACCTGTTATGTCCCTGGAAACCTACAGGAGTTACGTTCACATTCCAATGCACTAGTGCTGAGTACCTACATCTCCACAAACAAGCAAGCTGTTGCCTCTCTGACTGTGTACAGTACCCAAGACCACAAAGACAGTCTTTCAAAATCTTCATGGCAGCAAAAGGATAGCAACCTATCCATGAGACATGGAGAGCAAAAAGCCATTATTGCTGATAAGGCTATTTGATTGTCTGAGAACAACAGGGAGTCTGACAGTCCAGGAATCTAAAAGACATGTAGTAAGCATATATCATCAGTTAGAGAAGCAGAAATAATAATTACTGCATCTTCAACTACTGTGTTCATTTCAGTCATGTCTCCTTCCACTGAAGAACTCTCCTTGACTGTCTAGTCACTGTTTTATCCTGGAAGGTATCCAAATGGGTATTTGATACTTACCCATCACCTCAAGAACTTCTAACCTATGTTTCAAGTCATGCTCAACAAAAAGTTGGCCCTGACTTTAGTGAAAAAAGGGTTATGGCCATTTTTCCTTAGTAGTAACTCTCAAGCATAAACATTCATAGAAGCAATGAAATTTAATCTAAATAAGCCAAAATTTGACCTGAAGATATTAAAACATATTTTCATACAGAGCAGAAAATTCTTAATGAATAGAATATGCCTGAAGAGCCAAGGAAAAATGTCTTTCTTCTGCCTTGAATGACATGTCCTTCAAAAGGGGGGGAATATGTATCGATGTTGCAACACTGACTCTATTTCCTCTATCCCACTGGGAATACAACTGTTATATTTATATATACCAAATATAAGACACACACATCTTACACAAGCAGCAGTTCATCTTACCTCCCAGACACAAGGATCATTGTTCTTTTTTGTTGTTAGATGCTTGTTTCTTTGTTTGTTTTTTTTTTTTAAATATCATAAAATTCAAGTATTTTCTGTTTATTTTGCTTACAGCTGTTTACAATTTTTTTTTTTAATTCTTTTTTTCTTACTTTATACATAACATATATGCTGGACTTCACAACTGTCCACCTTTTCACTGCTTCTACTGTGGATTATTTCTTTTATAACAGAAATTTGAAGTTAAACAGATAAAACAAGTACCAGCTAGTATGAATGAATAGTGCAAGGTCTACTTTTCCCACTCATTTGGCTTTCATTATCATGCATGCTTATGCTTGCAGCACAGAGAAATCCACTAAGGATATATGGCTATATATTATTAAAAAGTTAGCAAGCCAGAAATAAAAAATAGTATTATTTGGATGAACAAATTGCCTTAAATGTCAAGCACATCCTACTGACAATTTTACTGGCCTGTGGCATGAAAGACATTAATTAATTTATCATCACAACTGACTGGAAGAAAACCCATTGTGTTAATTGGCTTCTTGGATGAGAATCAATGACTCATTAGTCTTAACCATATCACTCTGCTAACACTATATTATGTCCGATGAAATAACAAGTAACATTACAGGGAATACAACAAGCCATACAGAGAATTCCTTCACCCCCTGTTAACTCCACTCAATACACACTGCTATGTGCATTGTTGTGTGTAGGGAGTAAGACTAAGATTGTGACTGAGACGGAAATGCACACCATAACGTGCATTTATTGCTTCTCCTCCTCTCTGTAACTGACCTTTACTCACCCTAAAGGACCCTAAAGATAATCAGAATTTTGTCTAAGAACCAGCTGTGATGGGAATTATACTATGCTGTTGTTACTGAGCCAGAGATTTCACAGACATCAAAGTAAGATTTAAGGAAGAGAAAATGAAACTGGTGGAAAAAAATATTGCGTTCTTTGTTCTCGTTAGATATTTGTAATGGGCTCTTCAGTGGCTTAGGACTACCTTAACTGCATAGTGAGCTCACTCTCACTTCTGCAAAATATTAGAGGTTATTTTATACCAATTGTTTGGAATGGTGTCTAACGGTTCATCTAATCTACATTTTGGGTACTTACCACTGAAATTTTAGACTCTTAGTCCAGAGAAGGGGGATTAAATAGAATTGCAAACTTATCCATGATGTCTTACTGAGATGAAAGTACTGGCAAAAACTGAAAAATAGGCTAAGGAAACTGGAACCAAAATCCCTTCTACCAGCATCCTAGGACAGAATCAATATTTTCCTGATTTGTGTCTTTCTGAGCCATCAAAACCTGAATTTCTGTGCATTTCACAGTTTCCAGAAGCTGAAGGGGAAGACCTAATCTAAGCCTTGCTTCTTTGGGGCACTGGATAAGAACAACCTGACTTTAATCTCTTTCAGGTTGGGTAACAATATAAACCAAGTTCTTTTGCTTTTTACTGTCTCTTAGACCTATATTTCTCAGGTGTCTGTTGTTTTACAAGCAATGAATTATTAATCTGAATTATAGTCTCAGTTTGTGGGAAACTACCATACAAGGATTGTGGGAAATTACTATACAAGTATTGTCCTTTTCTGTTGTACAATTATTTGTCAGAATTGCCTTTTGTGAAATTTACTGTGATTGGCATTGAATTTAGTATTTTGGTTGAGCATCATCTTGAGATCAGATCTTATTGAAGTGTCTTATAGTAAATCCTGTATAAAACAGTGTCCAGAGAGAACTATTCTATTTGTGAATCTATTAGAAAGCAACTCTGTTTAGTTCTCTAGAGAACACCCCAGGTAACACTGATAACATGTTGTATAAAGTAATTATTATAATTTTATGCTATAAAATAATACTAAATAATAACTATCGTGAAAATCAAAGACAAGTATTTAAAGTATAAGCAAGAAGTATGGCACTTTATGTTAACATAAAATTATATTGAACAATAAAGGCAAAGCCATTCACAGATAAACCAAAAATAAGATCCACTTAGTCCACACAAACAGTTCACTCTATGAACACTCATTGATTTCACTGTAGCTCTGCATACGCAACAGAATTAATACGGGGCCTCTCCTCTGACCAAAGAAAGCTCTTTGGCACATCTATTAAATTTCGTCTTTGAACTGTTTTGGGAAAAGGTCATAAATACATGCCTGCAAGAAGACCTCATCTGAAAAGCCTTCTGTTTTCTTGTTTTTCATAAGGAAGAAATTTTTTACAAAGAGGGTGGTGAAACACTGGCACGAGTTACCCAGAGAGGTGGTAGATGCCTCATCCCTGGAAACATTAAAGGTTGGGTTGGATGAGGCTCTGAGCAACCTGATCTAGTTGAAGATGTCCCTGCTCATTGCAGGGAGAGTTGAACTAGATGACCTTCAAATGTCATTCCAATACAAACTATTCTATGACTCTATAAAAAACATTAAAGTAAAGCTAAATATCTGCAAACATTGACAAATTAGGTATTACAGTGAAATGTTTCTTTCCACTTACCTGTAAATAAAGAGAAGGGAATACACAGACATTTGTGGGAAACAGTGCCAAGCAGTTCATTTGAAGCACACTTTCTAACTAGGCAAGTCCAGTTCCCAGCTTACTTATTTTTCAGTTCAGATTTCTTCTCTGCATTGTTAACATCAACCAACACTTTCTTTTCCTTGTTTTCACATAGGATAGTAAGAACTACCTACATGATTTTTGAAAATAAAGTCAGAAGAAGATTAATGGGAGAAGCTTGCAACAGACTAACAGACTCCTATCATGCCTGCCCTGCAGAATGGGGTGCCCAGCTGAAACCATGGGCTAGCAATGACGGAGCTAATGCTAAAACAAGAGGTTGTAAGGCAAGTCAGTTCTGTGATCACCAAGACTAATCAGCCCAGAAAAACCATCTGTACTGCACCAACGCTGTCACATGCCTTTCGAGACTTCAGGTAGTATCACTGCACCTAGCAGTCTGTTTGGCCAAGGGATGTAGCAGCTTAGGTTGGTAATAGCTTAGTGGTCTTCTGCACCATTCAGGGATGTAAACTTGCTTTCATTCACAAGCTGGCTTAATTCTGCACTTCTTGAAAGTGTCACCTGAAACAGCTTTGAGAAAAGCTGTAAGCAGATGTAAAGAATGCTCTGAGGAGGTATTTTAAGTAATTTAAATAGAATAATAGATGGAGTAAACCTTTTGTAATCTAACTGAAAGAAAACTAGTTTCAGCCCTAAAACATGGTCAGTCTATGGCCACAAGGTTCCTATGGTTCATAAAAGAAAGACCATAACTGATTACTGATTTTTTTTCCTTACCCAAGATATTATTGAGATATATTTATTTAAATGTAAGAATCTTCAATGACAAATGGAGAAGAGAATAAAAGCTTATGTTTCCTTATAAGATTATATATTTTTATAGCTTAAAGAAAACACAGAGTAATACATGAATACATAAAAACATTCAGGAAAAAATATTTGGAATGAGTCAAGCAAATAATTTAACATATATTTTGAAAATATTTCAGTGTAAATTTTTTTCTTCTTCAACTTTTACGTTACATCAGAAAGCAGTATTTGGTGAGATGGTAAAATTATTTAATTCCTCCCTCAGTCAGACTGTAGTTTTTGACTATAAATTTATACTCTTATTTATTTTTCCTTCCCTTCCTATCTTAAGCAATAAAATAATTGCTAAAATGTGTCAAAATGTGTCATCAATGTCAAAAAATCTTGTCCACTACATCTGAATTTGGAAGATACTATAACCACTAAGAATTTTGTCATTTACTGTAAAATCATCAGTGCCTCACAGTTACTAACAGCTGATTATTATTCATCTGCTTTATTTTCTTTTCCACTGTATTGTTGGAATTTCTTTGCTCAGTGCAAGAGTACCTCCAGTACAAAAATCTCTCTGTAATTAAGCAGCACTACTGCCACCACTGGGAGAGAATACTGAACACCTCTTTAGTGAAATATAGAGTAAAGATATCTTTTCCACAAGAGACGGAACTAAAAGGTATGAGTGTCTCAGAGAATACTTGAAGACCCACAGGGGAAAAGAAAAAAAAAGGACTCATTCAAACTCTTGACTTCTTCTGTAAGCATTTTTCCTTGGTACTGACACAACAGTCAAGACCTTGTTTTTCCACGAAGGAGCCTTCAAAGATCATCAGAACAGATGAAGCAGCTTGCCCAGCACAAAAGAGTCCATTAAACCTGCTTTTCTGCCAAGTCAAGATAAAGTATAACAACCTGGGTGAAATTTTAATCAGAGCTTGCTCTTATTGCCTGACCTTTACACAAAACTTGAAATTGCTGAGTGATCTTTAGTGTTGTAGTGTTCTATTCATCTTCTCTCCCATGCAACTCCTTTGCCGTGGTGACAATCAGGACCATCTTCAAGCTAGCCATTCCTTTTACATTGAAGACTGTTAATGCCAGATATGTGGTACACTGTATGCAATGTATTGTACATTTCATGCCAAATGGTCTATGAAATACTAATATGTTGACCATACAAACAATCTAGTATGACATACTAGTATGTATGACATAACAAATAATCTAGACCTGAGTTGGGGTTTAATACAGGCCTCTCTGCAGCTGTGCTTTTTCACCCAGAACATAGGAGCCCTGTAAGAAACCTCCAGGATCCTGCCCCATGCTATTGCAAGCAAATATATAACTTACTCCCAGTTGTTTCAGCTCTGTTTTACAATGAACCGTTTTCCTCCTCTGGAACTTCTTTTCGAGTGAAGCAGGGTATTGGTGGAGTCAAGGCAGTTTGCTGTGGTTCCTGCATTGCCAGTTTGGGCCACGTTTACAACCCAGGCTGAACATTCTCCCTGGGTATATTTCATATAAAGAGATGTCCCTTACCCAAAGCTAAGGATTCAACAGTGGCACCAATCAAGAGCTATCTATATGACTCTGCTGCACTCTATCAGTTATAGTGACTAGGGTACTTAACCATGGTGGCAACAGCAAGCCCAAATGTCCTGAGGCAGACCTTTGGCAGATCCTTGGCATTGAGCTTTGACTCTTACTGAACCTCATGGCTCTGATGGGGAGGACAGCCTGCCTTTTGAAAACAGCATTCCAGGAGAATAGGAGTGGGAAGGGAAATCCTCTTCAGATGTAAAGTCTCAGAACCTTTATGATTCTGTTTCCCACCCATTTTGTGTATTGCTCTTCTGGCAAAGTAATTTTGGAAAAATATTTTATCTACTTTATCTGTGCATGTAGAAACTTACCTGCCAGCAATGGAAAGTCACTGAATGAGACAAAAAATATCAGGGATAGGGAAGGATAAGAATGCTGCAAATATAATCAAGCTTTTATATGTATTTCACAGGGTATAGCCTGCACAAATGTATCACTCGGTAAAAATGAGACTTTGACTACATCTGCTCTCTTCTTGCTCATTAGATGATTCTGGTATGTGCTGGGAAGCACAGGCAATTGTTACGGGGGAGGCATACAGACTACATCTGTTCTGCTCTTAATGAATTAGGTATGTGCTGGAGAGAAACACAAAGCTCAGACGAAGAGTTTTACATCCATTTGGGGTGGGAGGACAGAAGATGGTAGTGATCCAGGCAACACTGGTTTTAAATAAGGAGAAAGTCAAAGAGGCTGTCAGCAAGGACTCAAACACTTTGACTAGCTGGGGTACATGTCCTGTTCCCCTGAGTTCATGATGCTGGACACAGCTGGACTGGACACCTTGGCTGATCTAAGTGTCTCCTCTACTTGTGTGGCAGAATAGAGACCTTAGAATAAAAGTTGCTATCCCTCCACTATACCCATCCCACTTATTAAATAAATGCTGTATTTCATATCACTGAGCACTGTGGTTCTTCTGGCTATCCCATGTGAAATTCCCCCAAAAGGACATGAACTACTGAACACCTCGATAGTTCAGTATCAAGTGAAAACTTAAAATAAATGGAGTAAGCTATCCCTGAATGCTGTACAATCCACTCATCACTGATGATTGAAATAGTCTTGCACACTCAGTCCTATGTACTATTATTTACTAAAAAAAGTGAAGTCTTTTGAAGCTTGGCTGAGATACAGCTGTACAGAAAATTTTTGCTTGTCAAAAACAAATAAAAGTTCTTTTTCAAGTTCTTTTTACTCAGAATTGCCTTGCCTAACTTGTCTAATTAGCCTCCAATGCATAGCACTGCCTTGGACAGTGTAAGAAAAAATATTATTTCCAAATATGTGCTTTGGTTTCCAGGTCAGCAACACCTATTTTTTTCCCATACCCTTTCATTACCCTTTTGCCCTTTTTCCCTCATCAGAAATTATGTTCTCCATCCCATCTTCTTCCATTAGGCAAAGCATTCAATGTCACTGCAACACTGTGAAGCACCCAACATACAGCAGTGCTCTGCTAACTTCTCCTGGTGTGTATTTTAAAGGACTGCAAGTAAACTTGTGTCTTAGACAACTTCACTTCCTACTCATGATCATAGCAGTGGACTCTTATGTTACACCTATGGTCCACAAAGGATCTGAGGCTCTCCAAGGAAATATCTCATTGTCATGCAAAAGAACGATAGACAAATTCCATGAGGTCAGATACAGCTTTTTGGACATATTATTATCTGCCCAAAACTGTTTGCAAAATTGCACTGAATTTTGAAAATATGCTTTGGGATACTGGTGCTTAAAGAAGATCCTGAAAACTCAAACTTCCCACAAATCCTTAACACCATATTTTGATAGAAAATGCTAGTATGATTTTGTAAGAGAGTTGCAGCTACAACTTATGTCAGGTGAATTCCTCAGGCCTTTAACTGTGTTACTAGAAGACTAGCCAATATTATATCTGATTCTATAACAATTTGATAATAAAATAATTTGTCTTCCTTATGTCAGAGTATATTGTGAATGTTTAACCATTTAGAAGGAACATTTTTGGGCATCTAGTTGGTCTTAATAGATATATATAAATAGCTTTGTTTCAAGTGTGTAATATTTTTAATGTATTATTTTAACCTTTTATTTAATTTAGAGGTAGAACCATGATGTAAAGAATGTTATTTAAATTAAAAGCTGTGTAATGATACAGAAGAAATGGTCTGACATTAATAAACTTTATTCAGAAAAAAACTACTGAGTTTGTGCAATGAAGATGAAGATAGAATTTTCAATTTCATTTAATCACATTTTGTAAAGGTCAAAAATCATTTGCCTACAGTAACTAATACACACACACCTGGAAATAATAATGTCTGGTTTCTTCAGCTCTTTGATTTGTACTTTTTTTCCAGCAAATAAGTCCTTGCAGTACATAAATAAGTTCAAGATGCAAAACAAGGTGTAAGTGAGAGATTCATCTTAGATTTTAACAATAGTGTCACTTCTTGTCAAATGCCTAATAGTGACAGGAAGAGATGCATAGACATATCCAGGGACTCTAATTCATTACCTAGTTTGTTCTCTGTTGCTACTAATCAGAGTTACTACCTCTGTTACCATCATATATCATGATCCCTCCCTGTAAAGACCCTCCAACAGTAATGATCCAAATACGAGTTTTACAGATTAAACACACACACATATGTGCACCCACATATTAATGAGTGTTTTTGTAATATTTATTTGCAGTCTGCTGGGGATTGACGCTGGCCAGCAGCCAATGCTGGCTACTTGCTCACTCCCCAACCCCCCAGCAAGAAAGGAGAGAGAACAAGAAGAACAGAAGTGCAAAAAATTTTGGGTTGAGGTAAAGATGGTTTAATAGGGTAAGGAAAGATGGAAACAACAAGCAATGCAAGGGAAATCACCCACCACCTTCCACAAGCAAATTATGCCTAGCCAGTCTCTCAGCAGTGGCCACCTTGGAAGCCAAAAACTCTCTGTCTTCTTCCTCTGTCCCAGGTTTTATTGGTGAGCATGACATTACATGGCACAAAGTTCCACTTTGGGTCAACTGTCTTGGTAATGTCCCTTCCCAGCTGCTTGCCCACCCCCACCCCTCACTGGGGCTAAAGGGGGCATGAGGGCAGTGTAGAAAAAAGAGAACGCTTGGGCAAGCACTGCCCAGCAATAACCAAAATATCAGTATGTTATCAACACTGTTTTAGTCACAAATCCAAAGCACAACATCATATGGGCTGCTATGAAGAAAGTTAACTCCATCCCAGCCAGACCCAGTACCCAGTTACGTTAGTAGTCTCTTCTGGACTATTAGTCCTAAGGCATTGTACTAAGTGAAGAGCCCACATGGTGTAGAGGACATTTAAAGCAGTCTAACTAGAAACAAAGAGGAAAATTGCCTGTTGACTACCCAGGCAGACTGTACTCTTGGTAAAGCCCTAACAGAGGTTAACATCCACATTGATTGCTGTGAATGGATCCAAAATCAAAAGTAAATACAGCCCACAAACCTACATTGCTGAAGCCAGAGGCATGTAAAGTTTTATCCAACCTGAAATGCTAAAGACATAATAAAGTCTTTATAATGGAATAAAGCCTCTTCTCTCCATGACATTGTTTGCCACAGAGAAATAGGAACTTTCAGCATTACACCTGTCACTCTTTCTGCTCAATCCACAGGGTGTGCCACAAAACTGGGAGGTGTATTCTCCCCATGTAGCTTGAGCAGTAATTAAGGAATATTGCAAAATTCAGTCAGGTCTGAAATGTCGAATAAATGGTGCTGGGATCAATATTGTGTATAGCAGAGGGCAGACACCTTGCTGAATAGTCAAATATTTTATAAAAACACACTAAAAAATGGAAAAGATTACAGGGACAGCACTCATTATTTATCATAATGAGCACAGCCCTGGGAATCTAGATTTCCAGCTGCTACCCACTAATTCGGATGTCCTATTGCACTGCTGGTTAGAGCCAGACTGTCCTTCTATCAGTAGGTTAATTGAGAGACGCAGCACATAATGTGAATAATAATCATCTAGGAAACATTATGATCAGTCAGTTACACAAGTAAGAAGGTTTTAATTGCAGTTTAGAGCTGAGAAATGCAAGATCATTACAGAAAAATCAAAATACAAAGAAGTCTCTCTCTCTCTCTCTCTTTCTTTAATAGAAACTTATGAAAACACACCTGCTTCCAGAATATACAAATACATGTTTTGAGTGGTACCTAGAGAAAATATAATTTGGCTCTTCACATAGATTGTCAAGCTTTCACAGAGAGAGTTCATGTGTTATGAGCATCAGCAACAACAACAACCAAAGACCACTATAAAAATCGTTTGTTACAGTAATATATCAAGTAGTATCAACAGCAAGACCAGATCAGACAGTGTAACGAATAAATGTATTTATATTTAAAATATATCTACTACAATGTCATTATTAATGACTAACCAGGTAACGGATTAAGCTCTGATCATAAAAGAAGAGCTATTCAGTGAGACTAATTTGCCTTTTCACAGATTTTTCTGAACCTGCAGCACAGAGCAAGTGTTGGTATTAATCCATCTAATGCTCCTAAAGATATTAACGATTTACCTTACTGTGGAAACACCTTGGGAAGTTCAGCCAAACCTGCCCTTGATTGTGTTTGTTTTATGCTTGAAAAGCTAGGTCTGACCTCTGAAACTTCTGTGTTTCAGACCACCAACAATAACAAGCAGGAAATTGTTCAACTGTAGGAGTATTGTGAGGATGACTTCACCCTGGTCCTGCAGCACTACCAGGATGACTTCATAAATATGATAAGTATGTTGATAAAACCTCATGTTGCTCTACAATTAGCAAAAATATATAGCATGCATATATATTTATACACCACTGCAACAATCTAAAAATATTGTTTTCCATTCAAGGGTTCCATTTTTAAAAACAACAGATTTCCTACATATTTCTAAAAATACATAAATTGCAATGCTCCACAGTTACTATGCAGCGCTTAAAAATTCATATCCACTGGAAACAGACACATAAAAATGTAGAAAAGCACTAGAACCAGAATCAACATATGGACAAATTAATCATTCCAATTCTACTACTAAAATTATTCTCATAGCTTATCTCAAAATGTGCTATAATTTCAGATAGGCTATTTTTCTTTCATGATACTTACCATATATTTAACATACAAGATGTAATGCCAGCTGTGCATTCAGTAAAGTATGCAGCCTTTATGTTTCGTGATTTTAAAGATGTAATATGATATTTGCTCCTGTTAGTTTGTCCACAGAAAAATATTTTTTAAAATTTCTATTGGTTTTAAGTAAGGATTTCTTTTTCTTGGTGGTGGAAAAAAAACTTGCAGGGAACAAGCTCATGTTAGTAAAGAGATAGAATTATGATTATCTGACCAATTTTTTAAAAAATCCTCAGCAGTTTCAGTTTTGAGAATACTTGTCAGAGCACAGGGATCAAAATTTATGATCTCTGCTCTTCTCAACAAGAGAAATAAAATAAAATATGAAGATGTAACATAATACATTCACAGTAATACACCTCCTAGCACCAAAATGACTTTCCAAATATGAATGCAGACCTACTAAAGCTGATGATATAAAACCATCCCACTAGGGTGTAGAAGAGAGGTCACACAGTTGGCAGCGACATTTTAGAAAAGCAAACCCCAAATCTTCTCTTACCAGTAGCTCTAGCACTACAGATTTAAGTTGACAGAAAATCACCAGTGTCCGGTTGCTTAGGAAAACTACAATCCTGTTTGCTGAACATCTCTCTCAAAGTGAATGGCTTTTTTGGTTTTTTTTAGATTTTCTGCAAAACATTTTGGCAAATCCAAGAATTAGATACAAGAACAAACACAATTCATCCATGTTAAAAACTACGATCTTATCAGCTGAGAGGAAATCGCTTTGTTTTTGAAGAACACAGCTGAACTCTGGCAGGGAATGGCAGCTGCATCAGAAGTGTGTTTTCTAGTGCCGAGGACATGTCTAAAATGTCACCGAAAAAGCTCAGTGTATGCATATGCTGATTACAGAACTGCTAGACTACTGCAGCTTTTTTTTTTTTTTGAGATTCAAATCATACCGGACGTGATACTGGGCAGCCACAAATGAGGCAGTTCTGTCATCACCATTGCAATGACCTGCAACTCCAGGGCATGAGACATGAGAAACACCAATGTAGAGCAAAGTGTCTGTGTCTACTCTGCTCCTACCACTTCATTGGTTGATGGAAAATTATATATTTACAGCAACTATAACAAAACAAGGCCACATTTGAAACATTATCCCTGTTTCTGTTAAGACGTGTTAAAAATTCCTGCAACGGATTTCATTGTAACTAGCAGCAAAACAATATATGGGGAATGCCACACTGTTGTAGATTATGAATAAAGGAATAGCATATAAGTGTATAAAGAGAGGTTGTATACTTTAACATATTTATAAGGCAAAATAGGAAATTGAGACCTCCTGTATTCCAGACAAGCTGTTCAAAATCCTTTCTGCCAGAGGTTTTGCTTTTCTTGCTTCAAGGCAAAAAGTGATTGCTCTTGGAGATCAGAAGCCTATTCCACTAAGGAAAAGTGTTGTATATCTAATAGTTTTATTTAAGATGACTTTCACGTTTTTGAGCATTTTGTCCACGAGTGCAGGAATGCTACTATGCATGAGATGAAGCATTACACCATTACACCACTGTAGTTAACATGTTCCTGACTATTGTGCATGATCTTGTGAAAATACATAATTTCTTCAGCCATCACTTTTGTGATTGACCTTTGACCAATAAAAGGCATATTTGAAATGCTATTCAGGCCTGAAATATCTACCAGATAGTTCTGGTACCTCATTTGTGTTTAAAAAACTGAAAGTATTTCTGCTGCTTGGAGAGTTTTAAAAAATTAAAACATTTTCAGTGCATGCATTCTTAACCAACTTCTTCCCTCACAGTGATTAGCTCTCAGATTCAGATTAGGCAGAAGCTTAATAAAAAGCTGAGTGGGTGCCTATCAGAAAAAAATTTCAAAACTGGTTACAACAATGAAATGAACTTTCCTTCATTTGCATTACACTCAAGGATTTCATGGTGCTGCAGCTGTTCTATAAAACTTTGAAGAGTTTCCCATAAGCAACATCTCCTACTCTCACTCAATTCAAATACTCACTAGACAGTTCAGGAAATCAGAACTGAGTGTAATAAACTTCAGTAAGAGCTGTTGGGCTAATGTAATTTCATAAAGCTTCTGTAATGTAAGACATAACCATCTCTTTGAGCTAGATTTATCTTTATTCCCCTTTCCTGCTACCAAAAAAGCCTCCCTTAAATGCATTCAAATGAGTGAGGTGCCCATGTTTCCATCAGCAAAGTTTCTCAGATGCTGATATAGCAGAAGCAGTGCTATATGAATCTATGTGAAAGCAGGCAACTTGGCACTTAAGCCCTGGCGAGGTTCACAGTGCAGTGATTTTCTTGCCTCTCTGGGGCTCAGGCTTCTGGTTGTATTCTGAAAATACTTCCGAAACAAAGCCTTGCACAAATTCAGGCAGGGGAACATGTCATTGTCATTTTGTCTTCTGCACAGCAGTTGCACCCGTTTTCTAGAGGCATGCTGGCATCTATCCTCCGTCTGCTCACAGTTGGCAGGAGGGATTCTGTGCTTCCAGTCAAAGCTAAGAAAACTACAATTATGTCTTCTGTAGCTTCTTTATTTCATATAAACATTTAAATATTTTAGTGGCAAGAGACAGAGTGATTAATCCAGAGCTGCTCACTTGCATGGAATCTAGAATTCACACTACAATCCCCCTTCTGCTGAAGACAATGTTAGTGTTATTGCATCTTTAAAAAAGTATTGCTGTTCATAAGTGGGACTTACTGACATGCCTGAAGTGGTATATAAATGCTTCTTCAAAGTGAGGTTGATTTAAGCAAGTTTTCACAAAGTTAGTCCTATAGCTTACTTTTTTATTTTCTAGAAAATCTGCTATAGGTATGCCACAAAATTAACTAGTCTATAATTAGTTGGCTAAAGTTTTTCTGATTGTAATCACATAGGTTGCAGCTTTTAGTAACCTGAGCCTTACGAACTGAAACAGTCACATCAACAAAGAAATATATATACCAGAAGAATGAACTACCATTGACCTAGCCTGAAAAACCTAACTGACATCAAGCCTGCAAAATTTTACATATATCTTTTGTGACATAATCCCAGATAATGAACGCATTTGTTTAAATGGAAGGTATTGAAAAGAAAAATCTTTAGAGAAAAATGGACTACATTTCTTGAATATATTGGTGGATTAAAATAGTTGTTGCAGCTCTATTACTGATGATATTGTGGATAAAGAACACCATCGGGAGTCAGGATATATAGACTTTGATTCGAGATTCTGCCAAAAACCTTGTGTGCAAACTTATCCTCTCAATATTCCCAGCTTGTAAAGTGGGATAATTTTGCTAGAGTTGCTGAAATGTTACGGGACTCATTTTATTAATGTTTGTGAGGAACTTTTAAGATTCTTCGGTAAAAAAGTGCAAAAGATTTTTTATTGCTTTAGCTGAACTGTGTCTTCTATTATGCCAGCTAGTAATTCTCAAAGTCACTTGAGAAAGGAAAGTGAAGATAGTAACAATCCGCTTGACTAAATACCACCTATGCTCCAAAGAGAGTGTTATCAAAACAGGATTTCTGCATTTTAGAGGCACTAGAGAAAAAAGGCCAGTTATATGTCATTCAGGCTGCTACTTTAGCCCACAACATTTATATTTGGGAATATCCATAACTATATGGAACCACAGATCCATCCAAACTTTCATGTCAGAGTAATGAATGCCTCCAGAACGTTAAG
This sequence comes from Limosa lapponica baueri, assembly GCA_002844005.1. NCBI lineage: Eukaryota > Metazoa > Chordata > Aves > Charadriiformes > Scolopacidae > Limosa > Limosa lapponica. The sequence goes on from KZ505808.1 coordinate 741,100, forward strand.
TCTAGGTCAGCAGAATTCATTTCTAAATAAAGGATGATAAGATAGTGTGATCAACTATCAACCTCTATGTTTCTACAATGAAGAACTCTGATGGCAGTCCTTCATCACTGTACTGAAACCTAATGATGAGATCCAAACTCCACTGAAGATATTAAAATTTATATCATTTTCAATAAAACAGGGTATTAGCCAAAATTTTGATGTGTTAATATATAGCTGATAAAAAGATGCATGCCAATTATCATATACATTCAGCAAGTACAGGTTTCAGCATATTAATTACTTTGGGTTTGGTTTAGTTTATATCTAGAATGTTCCTTTCAAATAACGGGTGAAAGAAATTTCAGCAATCAGACTTTAAAGCTGCAGATACAAATGTTTTGGAGTTTCATATTTGCAATAATATTATATTAGGAATAACACTTTGCTCTTCTGTCACATTAGTTGAGGTCAGGAAACCAAAGTAAAATGCAAAATAATGAAAAAAAATTGTACACTTCTCTATTAGTTGCAATCAAGCATTAATGGAGAAAATGAATGTGCAATCTGATTAATTTTAAAGTAGTTTAAGCAGTTAATACAGTTTTAGCCTGTTCAAATGTGAATTTGAAAGTACTAACATATAGTGTACAACTGCTTGTTCATTATTACCTTTTAGTTTCGTGTTGTAATCATATGTGGAGGTCTATGACTCATGTCAGATAATACTTCTTTTCTATTTCTGTGAAGCTGAGCACCCTTAAGACCAGCTATCAATTTAAAAAAATGTTAATATATTTAAGGCTATAGCTAACAGTTACCTAAACTGTGAAACAGATTACTTACTCCTGAAAGTCTTACATTGTGACATCTTGTAAATGAAGCATGCTGAAATTCTAGAGAAGAGCTGTAATTCTGGGTTGCTGTGAAGAATTCAACTTACAGTGTACGTTTTTTGTTTGCACTTTGAGGAAGTTGCATAGAATATATCATGTTTCTGAAATTCCTTTCAGTAGGCGGTAAGGCATTAACAAACAGATAAAGAACTAGAACTATTTTTATGGAGACTGAAGTGCTGTGAATAACACCTCCTATTAAGAATTACTTGTAATAATCAGTATTGTATGAATTAAGCAAAGGAAAATTTTAACTAGAAGGATTGACTGAATAAGACCCTTTAAATAAGACATCAGAAAAGATAGCATTTTTTGAAGTGTTGCTTGCTTGCAAACTATCAAATGTTGGGATATAATTTAATTTTAACATTTCATTTGCTATCATCCTAATAACATGTATGTGATTTTGCATCACAGGTTGGTAAATGTAATTATTCACATCATGTAACTATTGACCTTCAAATGAGAACTGGCATGACAGTATTGTTTCCCAAGTAAATTATTTGACATAAAATATTCTGCTTTTTGAAAATTTTGGTCCTTTCTTTCATCCTTATCATATCCAAATAAAAAAAATGGGGTTTATAAAATGGTTGTAAGAAACTCAGTCCTGTGAAAAATTATGAAATGTGTCTGCAATACTCTGTCTCACAAAGAGCTACCTGTTTATTCAAATGCTTATGAATAAATGTTATAAATATTTTTGTGTTTGCATATGATTACTTGTCTAATATAACTCTTCTTGAACGCTGAGAGTTAAATCAAAAAACATAATGGAGAAGTGAACATGGGACAACCAATTAGTCACAGATAATTATGCTCTGGAGCTCCTGATGGTGAAAGCTATTATTGGGTGGAAGAAGGAGTAGCACTTCTTGCTTTGCTTCAGATAGTTTAAGAAGATGCCTTCTCACCAAATCCAAATCATAGTATTAAAGAGAATAGTGAAGCCTTAAAACGCTGATGCAAATATGAAAGTAGCTATACCTGTAGCTATCATACCAACACTCAGAGGTGGAAAGAGGGAGCACACTTCACGGCTTATACAAAGAGAAGTGTTTATCTGTGCTGAGAGGAGCTTGCAAATGTTTGAAGTTGGAGATTAAAATATAAAGAAGAACATTGCCTGTAAAATGTGAAGCAATCCTTCTTCTATCTTCAGTGGCACTATCATCTCAATAGCAGTACAGTTTCCAGTTTGGGGTATAACAATACAAGAACATTAAGACACTAATGAATAAGTTACAGAAAAGATCAAAGAGAATGTATGGAAGTTGAAGAAATGTGACATGGGAGAAAAGCTGGGAGTTGTTTAATGTGAAAAAATGAAGACTGGGGAGCATACAGTTGCGGTCTTAAAACACTAAGAAGCTGTCGTAAAGTACAATATATTCTCCATGTCCAGAGTGGATAGAACAAGATGTAATGGTCTTCAATTACAGTACGGAAAATTTAGTTTCAGTATTGGGGAAGATCTTCCAACAGTGCAGGTAGTGATCAATGGAATAGGATGTGTAGGGAAAGTAGCTGGGTTACTAAGAATAGACTGGATAAGCTTCTATCAAGGTTAGCATAAATGCAATTGAGCCTAATTTGAGGTAGAACCGTGGATTAGATGATTGATCTCTTGAATACCCTTCAGCCATATGTTTCTGTGATGCAGGACCAGATGAGGGGAAGTGTGTGTCCACAGTTTTTTGTTACTGTAACTCCCTGCTCTATGATCTGACAGGAGGAAAAGGATAAATATAACTTTCTTATTAAAATGCCTGCTTTGAGTTACCTCTGTCCTCTGTCATAAAAAGTTCTTAGGTGAAGCTTACAGATGCCAAAATTTTATGAGTCTGTTACATAATTGTGAGTCAGAGATGCAGAATTAGCAAATATAGATCTAGTCTAAGTTCTTCTGGTCTTCATATTACCTCCAGAGTTTGACACAAGGACACATTTGTACCACAGAATAGGAATCACTTAGAGTTTAAAGAAAAAATTGCAACTGGAAAAAAAGAAGAAATACAAATAATTGTCCCTAGTAGTAATCTATGGGTTTGACCAGAAACATTTTTTCACCCTTGTGTTTTTCTCTATCAGATCTAGGTAAAATTAACAAACATATTCAAAGGTTTATCAGGATACTGTCTTCAAAAAAGTGTGGGAAACCTATTTAAAAAACAAAACAAAAACAAAAACAGAAAACAAACCAGCATAGAGATAATTGAAAAATATAGAGTTACAAAATAAATTTCTGGAAGCAGCTTAGCTGGGTGGTAGGGTGCATGAACTACTATGATTCATGAGCTTTCTTATTCAATTACCTAGTCTATCGTAGGAAATGAGGTTATCAAAAGGAGAAATTTTGGAAAAAAACATCCTTTACAATACAAAGTGATTTTCAGACAGTAAGCCTGTAGCTTATTTATTCAGAAAGGTGTGACACTAGACATTAGAGAAACTTTCAGAAACTGGAAGCAGTGGAGACTAATGAGAAACAAAACAAAGCTTACTGAGCATCTAAAAAGCATAGATTTCTACTTTTCTTTTTTTGACCAAGAATAACAAATTCAGGAAGAGTTGAAAACTAAATCATATCATGGACGAGCCTATAAGAACTGCAACTGGATAAAATCTGTGGTTTTAAAATCCACTGTGTTATTAAAAGTGATATTAGCAAATAGGGATGCAACCCATGTCACCCTTGTTAACTGTAATCAAGCTTTTCAGTTCAGAACAATTAAATTAAATTTTGATACCAGTATTCAGTGTATCTTAGAAATACAGGAGGTTATCTGTTGTATGACAGCAAAGAACCAAAGGACAAAAAAAATTTTAAAAAAATTAATTTCATGTTTGGCATGATTCAAAATGTAACATAAAATAAATAACATTATTACCAATAATTCATGAGTTTTGCAGCATAAACAAAAAATTTAAGTGTGAGAATAAATGCAAAAATTCAAAACTCTTGCTTATAAAACAAAGCTGCAAACCAATGTTTCCAAACAGGGATGTTATTTCTGCACAAGACATACAATTTCATTTAAATATAGCTTTTGGCCATGTGATCTCTATTTAACATTTAGATCTCCTTATCTGAAGCTTTGCTAAATGACTGACTAGAAAGGACTCACCAGAAAAGCTGCAAGCCTTCTCATTTAACGATAGCAAACCTGCTCTAGTAGCTAATGTCGCTACTAAACATAACACATCTTCAGCTTACCTCTTAAACTCAAGAAATGAAAAGAAACAGAGAAACTGAACTCAACACCAACGTGGATGCCTCACAGACAGTAGTATGCAGCTGATGTGTATTGCAATGCTAACCTTTTCAAGGATTGCTGGTGATTGTGCACAAGAGAAATAGCAATTACTATTAATACAGATTATAGGAATTTCATTGTCAAAATATTTATTTTTAAGTTTTTCAGCAGATAAGGGCTGAAAAGGAATGGGAATTGCCACAGCTAAAATTAATCTACTTGTAAAAATTTAGTATTGGTAGATACCTGGAAAAAAAAAGATAGCTGAGGGCTTCATAGGCCAAGGGATTCAACCTTTCATGTAGGAATATTTCAGGTTAAAGATATACTATTTAAATGTGCTTATTAATGTAGAGATCCTGACAATAAAAAATAATTATGAATTTTGAATAGTTTTTGAAATTCGATCTACTGTTGCTGAACTTGGTAGAAGACAAACAAAGATTAGCTTATGTTGCTGATATGTAAATTCACACAATTAATGCCAGCATCTTTGTACAGAAACACACAGACTTAATTGCAGCTGCCAAGTGTCACAGAAGTCCACATTTTGGCCTCAGACTTTAGCAGAGAGCAAGTTATATAGAATACCATAAAAAAAAGTTATCATGGCCTAGAAGAACAAGATGACCCGTTCTTGGTACACAGGTGGGTGGGTCTATCTTAATTTTAACAGAATTGCTCAGCTGCACAGCACAAGTTTTCAGCATAGTGGGAGTTTGTAGCAGGGCAGCCCAAGAGACACTCATGTGCAGCGAGGTACTGAGTTATAGTCCTGTGCTATACACTATGAAGAACAAAACGAATCTTTTCTTTGATCCACAACATGCTTGTAAATTTGCACCAGCAGAAGTAGTAGGCCATTTTGTAAAAGCTGACAAACTTGACATGGGACTGTGTCACACTGGAGACATCTGTTCTAAGAGTTATTTTCTCCTGCAGTGAGTGATGAGTCAAATACATATTCAAAGCACATTTATTTACTCTGTCTCTGCGCTAAGAGACCATGAAATAATTCATGGTCACCAATGAATTGGTTGATAGATACAGATGAAGGTTGCCACTGCCAGTGCCAGCTGTTCTGAGTTTCTGTAATTCACCAAATATAAGTATCTATGTGCAGTCTAATATATCATCAACTCCAGCCTCTGGAGAAGTGAGTGGTTGGAGGTGCATGGAGTACCCAAGATATCAAAAGTCATGGCTCAAGGGCATAGTAACCGGTTCTTAATAAGGACAATGAAAAACACCAGTGCCTCCTCCAAGGGGTGTCTGACTGTCAGTAAGCTAAAGTGAATCCAGACTGCATATATATAATCCGACCTGTATATAGACAACAGGGTACTTCCACTCAGTGGTCCCCATTGGAAATGCAGTTTAGAGCCATCTGTGCTGGCTTTGGATGGAGTCTGTTAGACCTACCAGCATGTATTAGTGCCAGTGCCCCCCAGTAAAAAAACCTCTGGACCATTGGAGTCACGCTGTCTTGGAGATAGCAAGCATAGCATTGCTTACAAAGCGCTTTTCTTTGGACAGGGAACTGCCCCTGCACCCACAGCATTTTCCATAACTTAGACTGTGGATAGCTGAAAGTTGTACTCTGGACTGTAGTATTTGACCCTGAATACCATGGATGTCACTAAACATGGATACTTTCACCCATAAAAAGCTTTACAGATTGAGGAAGATTTTCACTTCCCTATCTGCTTGGGAAGGTTCTGTGAATTTTATAGTTCTGATGAAAAGTACTGAATTACAAAGGAAATAGGAAATCCATGAGTAGGATTAGACTTCCTTTTTCTGCAGTTTATACCAAGGTTATTTATTCCTGCTCCATTCAATTACTATTACATGCAACAAGTTATTCAGTAGCTAGACAGCTAGAAATGTATTTTACAGTTCTATCTTTGAGGTTTTAAATCCTGAAGGCTTTGCTCAAACATTTTTTTTACTGTGTGGCTGAATCTTCGCATGTACTGTCTTGTGTTGAACATGGCATCCCTGAAAGATGTTTAAAAGATGCATAATATTTTACAGGTCTCTTAAAATTCTTCCAATATAGAACAGACAGTTTTTGTACTCCCCAAAGAGACTGGCTAGTAATAGAAGTTACTCATCTGTAAATACGGATGATATAATCGAAGTAAAGAAGAACGGCCATGGAATGACATGCTTCATGAAGCATTGTCACCTATAGACATTTGCTGAATTCATTTTTCTCTGGACAGTTATTTTGCAAAGCATACAGCAGGGGGACACAGATTTTGGTTATCACTGAAGTTTTAGAGCACCTACATAAAAGGAATGAATTCTTAAATGTGGTGTGTAGATTCACCTGCTAGGCTGTCTTGAATTCAGTACAGCATACCTGTGCTTTTATATTGTGGTTATTGGTTGATAGGCAATGGAAAAACAGTTATACAGTTTTGAAAATGTCTATATTTGCTTCACAACTTAGATACGATTTCAGTTTTGAATGGGTGGTTATTGTATTTTGTGACTCACTGTATTGTGTCTTAAAACATTGGAACCCACTGTAGGATGTTATTATCAAACTTCGCATAATACATTTAGGGTGCACAATAATATAACAATGTTCTAGTGGAAAGAGAATGAGATTGCTCACAGCACAACATTCTGCTTTCCAAGAAGTTTCCATTTTGGGTGAATTTACCTACCTAGCACTAGGTATCTCCTATCAATTTTGCAAAGTAGTTTAGCAACTGAAAAACAAAAGGCAATAAGGGCTAGGCCCTCAGATCCTTTGCCTGGTCTGACAGTCTCCCTAAAATTCTGTTGTGTCTCCAGGGTAGCACCTGTAACACAAGCCCCTTCCAATTTTGCAAGGAATAGGAAAGGAATAATTGTCTGGCTCCTTTGACAACATGTTCCTATTTACTCCACCTATCTATCTTCTTGCAGGTGACCAGATTTCTCCTGTCACCAGTAAATCAGCTAGACCTTGGAAAAGTCTACACAGCCGTGAGGACCATTTAGATTCCAGACCACGCATACAGGCAGGGGGAAAACTGTATCACCACAAAACTGTACACAAAACAGGTATTTGGTTTTTTTACATTAGAAAATGTCACACATGAAAAAAATAGCTGCAACAGCAGCTTCTTAAAAGTCAAAAGGAACTTTGTGTTACTTTTTTATGATACAGCCCTTGCCATGAGAGAGTTTTCAGTAGGATGAAAACTGAAAGCATCCACGCAACTGGCATTTCCAAGCTTTCAGGTGCATTACTCTGCAACTGAAGCTACTCCCTTGCCCCTTCCCCCAACAAAAGGGAGCAGAAGATACTTAATGGAGTTCTTATCCTCAAGGAAAAGCTACCAATAAATAAACAAATACTAACTAATACTTATGAAGCGATCACAGGTGGATAGAAGTAATTTAATTATTTTCTTTCATATAAATGAAGTCAACTTTCATTTTCTTAAGGATCACAGAAAAATATATTTATAGGCTGTAAATCCCAGCTGGGGAAGAAGCCATTACAATACTAAAGTTCTCTTAGTTCTGTAAGATTTAACTGCTGTACGAGCAATGTGTCACCCCTCTGCCCCAAAGGATTCAAACATCATTTTGTATTATGGGACTCAAGGCAAAATAGGATTTCTGTAACTGAATTAATTTAGCAGTGATTAACAGTTTGTCTGATCAAACAAAAAACTTTCTTTTTGCTGGGGAAAAGGGTATATAGAGGACAGAAAATTATCTTTTTGAGGAGTTCTATTAGGCTTACAAAATAATAAGATTTATGTCAGAGTAAGAAACTGAGGATTCTTGTATGGCAGCAGCATGTTATTAAAAATACCCATCAGAGGATGCTTTTCAGTTATATTTCCCTCTGAATTTGCTGTTTTGCCTTCCTCTACAGAGATGATATATTTCCAGTATTTCCTCTCTTCCAGGGACTAGTGACATAAAAGGCTTTGTAAGGGTTACAAAGATACACAATGTATCTTAACCCCTCACACCCTGCTATGTCAGTTCCGAGATCTAATCTAATCACTTTCATCTCTTTAGTTTGCCTGCTTCATGGAGACAGACTGTTAGGCTTGGGTTTAGTAAATACCATAATCCTGGTATTAGACACTTCAGGAATCAGTGGATTAGTTAGGAATCAGTGTATTAGTTGCTACCTTCACCAGTGGTCTGAAGTTTAGTTTTAAGGGTTGTCTTACTCATTCCAGCTTCTACTGTTTGCCTCTGCCCAGCCCACTTCTATTGTGATTCATCTTCCACTTTGTTTCTGTCAAAAGCTAAATCAGTTATTTGCATATGTGCTGTCTGTCTAAATGAGAGCACTGAAAATGTTGGGGTGTAGGGAGAAAAAAAATTATGTAATTCTTGGGTTTCACACATTTTTCCCCCAAAGCAGTTAATAATTTTGGCCAGATCGCAAAATGTACTATCTTATTCTGGACAACTATGATGAGCATCTGCTCCCATTATAATTCAGTAATTCAATAATAAGTACGTATTTTACACAGAGTTCCCAGCTTTGTAAAATTGTACTTCTATCATAAAGAGTAGGCAAGCTGCATTAGGAAAACAATTATTTATCCTACATTCCAAAATTCAGTTTGCTTCAAACTAAATGTATTTCTGTCATTTTGTTCACCATCCTTTTTGTCTTTTTTTTTTGTCTTACAGTTTCATGGATAAAGGTCATCTCTTCTTCTCCTGGTAATGTGGTAAATTGTATATAATTATTGTTGATTTTCATGATAGATAAAGTTATAATATCTCACAGGAGCAAATGAATAGAACTAACGCCTGGTTTCAAGAAACTGTCAATGTCGTATGACAAATAAGCCAGGTAGAAAATCTTGGGATGTGAAACATGACAAATACTTCACAGGAGAGTCACAGTGGCTCATATTTAACACAGCTTTCTCAAGCATTGCTTCAAACACCTGTATGTGCCACTTAAAATATTTTTGCATAACTTAGGGAGCCACAGAGCAACTTTTGAGAAACAGTAACTAAATCACAACATGAAAAACACAAGATGGTCTGCCTACACAGATCAAAATTTCCGTAAATAGCAAAATGCATTGGAAAGGAAAAAACAAAATCAACAGTATTCTCATTCTTTTCCCTTTTCAATCAAACCGTGTTAATCACTAGATCAATCAAACAAGCAGAAAGACAGAAATTATTGATTTGTGGGAGTGTTTATCAGAAATAGGTTTTCAGGGCAGAATGTAAAATCAAGGAAACTGTGATCCCATGACAAACAGAAGCAATTACCAAAGAAACCTGACATATTGGTCAAATGAATAGATTATTTCAGGTATAGAATATATGAGAATTTTTTTGTGACATACTGTAGAATGGAATAAGGAGAACATTTGGAAAGCTAGTATAGTGGACTTATTTACTTCCAGTCTGTCTCTCTAGTTTTTTAACAGTTCAGTACAAGAAACCTTTCCAAGGGTGTTTCATGAACAGTCCTTTAAACTAAAGGATAAGGATAGAGGCACATAGTATATATATTGAAACAATGAATAAAATTTAAGTTAAAACCCCACAATTTTATTAAAAGGCTAGAGCAAACTTTTTGAATCCTTACGGTTGTAAGCAAAGAGTATCTTTTACAGCTAAAATCCTGCAGATGTAGTTGTTAAATAATGATTTCAAAAGAACATGGGTGACACTTCTTAGTATTCAAGAATCCCATTGAATTTCCAGTTATATGACTACCCATCGAGATATTTTACTGTGACTGATATTTTATTAACCACATGGACAAAGGCAGTGAATGTTAAAGATCAAAAAGCCCAAATCTAATATTGCCATTGTCTTAAATGTGTTTAGATATCGTTTCATCTACTTGTTTGGAACAGTTGAAAATAGCTTCTGTGGAAGACAGAGCAGGGTAATCTGTGATGTATTTTTCATATTCTGTATCAAGAATGCAATTTAGGCCTTAAAATACGGGTTTATCACATGCTAAAACCTCCTAGGCTGATAGCAATTTCCATCACATTGAATGCATAATGATCCCTTTCATAATCTGGAAAAGAAGCTCACAATCATCTCAACATGTATGTGTCAAAGCTATATAAAAAGGAAAAGGTATAAGGGAATATAGTGATCAGCAAAGAGCAAAGACGTATCTGATATGATCAAGTACTTGTGTCTACTGTGTATAACTGTTGAGCCTAAAAATGCAAACCCAAGCCTAAAGCCATGACAAGTACTTCAAACATAGAGGTCAGATAGCCTTTAATTGCTGTTTATGTGCTTTTTAACCAATTAGAAATTAGTGGCAGGATCAGGGATCAGAAGGATTAACTCTATATTGTCTAAAACTGAATGCATGGCAAAATACCATTAGACTGTCTTAATAGTAGAGTGCTTCACCACAGAAACAGTAACTCTTGGAATACACATTTCAGAAAGAAAAATTAAAAAAGGAACATGTTAAAGACCAGCATAATTCAAAAAGTTTCTAAGTGTGAGCTGCAATCAACTCAGAAAAACAAGCAAGAGCTACCCTTAGAAATCACTAGACAACTAATATCATAATGAATTTGGTTTCATTTTCTAAGATTAGCTATTGAATAATAATTCAATAAACCATTATAACTTCAAGAGTTCAGTAATATTTTTATGTAATACCTGTATTACTAACAGTATTTTAGTGCATTGCTAGAGCATGTTTATGTTTTATTGTGCTTTTTCTCAGAAACACTGTTGTCTGTAGCTGAACAAATGAACAGGGAGAAATCCCATGTTTAGTATATGCCATTCCTTCATGTGTGTCATAGTGAGGTAGCTCTTCTGTCTACCATGTACCCTGCATGGTTTTAAACAGAACATTAGTTTATACAGATCCAGTGAGGGAAATAACTGAAGGATCAACAGACTGAGGGTTTGGTAACGGCCTGTAGAAGTTACTAGATCAGACTTTAGCCAGCGCAATTTAATATTATTTCTTGTCTCCTATAAGGGAGAAAAAACAACCCCCCCGACACACATGTCTAACTATTACAGATCAAGACAAATATGGTTGTTCAAGTTAATTAGCCCCCTTGTGTTTGATGAAAGTATAATGTACTATCCTCACCCAAACTAATAAGCAAGTATACAGCTTGCCTTCTCAATAGTAAATCTGCTGTTTCCTGCCTTAGAGAATTCTTCTCCCCTGCCTTGGAGAATGCTACTCAAAATGCTGGGAAGTTTTGGGGATGAGCTTTCCAGCAAGCCTCTGCTGCAACAACAGGTATGAACACAAACTGTGGGATATGTCTTTCATAGGAAAGTGAATTTTTATTAAGGCTTTTTTAAATATCTACAAATAATATTATTCAGTCCATTATAGAATCATAGAATTGCCTAGGTTGGAAGAGACCTTTAAGATCACCTAGTCCAATGTAATGTTGACAGAAACCATCACTAAACCATGTCTCTAAGCACAAAGTCTATCTGTGTTTTAAATACCTCCAGAGATGACAACTCTACCACTTCCCTGGGCAGCCTGTTCCAATGCTTAATAACCCTTTGAGTGTAAAAATTTTCCTAATATCCAGTCTCAACATCCCCTGGTGCAAATTGAGGCCATTTACTCTTGTCCTTTTGCCTGTTACTTGGGACAAGACACTGGCCCCCACCTCTCTACAAACTCCTTTTAGGAGGAGCCCCCTGAAGGCCTCAACCTCCTTTTCTCCAGCCTAAACAATCCCAGTTCCCTCAGCCGCTCTTCATAAGACTTACTCTCCAGACGCCTCACCAGCTTCGTTGCCCTTCTCTGGACACAGTCCAGCACCTCAGTGTCTTTTTTTGTAGTGAGGAGCTCAGAACTGGACACAGTACTCAAGGTAGGGCCTCACCAGTGCCAAGCCCAGAGGGCCAGTCACTTCACTAGTTCTACTCACCACACTATTCTTGATATAGGCCAGGATGCTTTTAGCTACCTTGGCCGCCTGGGCCAAAGAAACTGCTGGCTCATGTTCAGCCAGCAGTCGACCAACACCCTCAGGTCCTTTTCTGCCAGGCAGCTCTCTCAACCACTCTTCCCTAAGCTTGTATCACTGCATGGGGTTGTTGTGACCCAAGTGCAGGACCCGGCACTTGGCCTTGTTGAACCTCATACCATTGGCCTCAGCCCATCGACACAGCCTGTCCAGATCCCTCTGCAAAGCCTTTCTACCCTCAAGCAGATCAACACTGCCACCCAACTTGGTGTTATCTGCAAACTTACTAAGAGTGCACTCAGTCCGTTCACCCAGATCATTGATGAAGATATTAAATGGAACTGGCCCCAGTACTGAGCCCTGGGGAATGCCACGTGATCGGCTGCCAACTGGATTTAGCTCTATTCACCACCACTCTCTCGGCCTGGCCCTCCAGCCAGTTTTTTACCCAGCGAAGAGTACTCCCATCCAAGCCAAGGGCAGCCAGTTTCTCCAGGAGAACGTTGTGGGAAACTGTGTCAAAGGCCTTCTACTAAAGTCCAGGTAAACAATATCCACAGCCTTTCCCTCAGCCACCAAGCGGGTCACTTTGTCATAGAAGGAGATCAGATTTGTCAAGCAGGACCTGCCTTTCATGAACCCATGCTGGCTGTGCATGATCACCAGATTGTCCTGCATGTGCCACATAATGGCACTCAGGATGATCGGTTCCATGACCTTCTCAGGCACCGAGGTCAAACTGACAGGCCTGTAGTTCCCCAGGTTCTCCTTCCAGCCCTTCTTGTGGGTGGGTGTCACATTTGCTAGATGCCAGTCAGCTGTGGGGTCCCCGGTTTGCCAGGACTGTTGATAAATGATGGAAAGTGGCTCAGTGAACACTTCTGCCATCTGGAATGTGAGAGAAGCAGCTGCTTCTGTACCACCTGAGGAAAAAGGGTCAAATTAGAAATACAAGCTGAGGCATTATAGTAGTGACTGAATTTTTTCAGTGCATCTTTAATGCATTTAAATCTTCCATATATTGCCAATATGTTTCTACTTATCAACAAATCAGTTTCTCCAGCCTTGTACTGTTGCTTCACTTCTTTTACACGATAATTTTGAAAATATTTGTAAATACCTAGTATTATTAATTTTTTCTTGAAGTCCTTATCCTTTTCCAAAATGATCACTCGCATCATTCTAACAAGGTGACTGTTAGAGCAGCCCTAGTCTATATAAGAAGTAATTTTAGATTCTTAGTTTATAGGGATTCTTTGGTACTTGTTGAATATTTGACTCTAAGCGTAAGCTTAATAAGTAATTCAGTAATGAGTAACAAGCTTAATGAATAATACAGTACTGCTCCCCTAACAAAACCTGCTCTGCCATTGTTACAAACTTTCTATTCTTCTTTTAGAGTATTTAATGTTATTGTGCCAATATTCTCATATAATGACCATCTTCTTTCAAGTTTAGTCATTTTTTTGACTTGCAGAATTTGTGTAGAAATAATGCAGGACAGAGGAGGGAGAAAGACAATAAAATCTAAACCAATAAGGTTGGCTTGTATCCTGTTCAAGGAGATATATTTGAATACAACATATCAAATATTTTGTCTTTCATGTATGCGCTTCCCACTGGGAGAAATACAAGGTGCTGAACTTTGAGATCGCAGCCACACCAACTTCACCAAGAGGGTTTTTTTTGCTTATATTATTGCTATCTTGTAGTGATGGTACTTAAAGCATACATGAAATATTGCCAACATGCAAATTCTAACACAATATAATACCAAAATTATGGAGTTTCGGAAGTTTCTTCCTGTTTTTATGATCCATATCCATGAAAATAGTAGTTGCATTCTTCTAATTACCTGGAAACTAAATATTTCATGAAGGGATAAATACCAAATAATCTTCTTTTGCAGTAATGGGAAAGAATTATAGGCGGACAATGCTATTTCTTTTTGTTACTAACTCATGTCATGGTTACTTAGAGCAAGTAGTTGTAGCAGGTATCAAAGTGAAAAACCATTGGCAGGGATGGACTTGCCTTATTTCTAATTCTATGACTGTCTGAATGTTGAAGATCCTAATCCTCCCCTGTCAGTGCCTAAATGCCTAAAGTCATATGAATATACAGATATTTTTTTTTATTTCTTCCTGATGCTGTGTATTGATAGCATGTGACATATTTTTTTGCATTAGGTCCAAAACTCTTTATGAAGCTATGATTTCAAAAAAGAAAAAAATACGCTCTCTCCTCTCCTCCTACACATATACACAATTAGATACAAGATGTGGTAACAAAAGGTCAATTCTCTTAATGATGTGATTCCTCTCAGTATTCATAGAATTATAGAATCATAGAATCACAGAATAGTTTGGGTTGGAAAAGACCTTTAAAGGTCATCGAGTCCAACCTCTGTGAACACCTGTTTTATTTTAGTAAGTTATTTTCCTTACTACAAATGTAGCTTTAAATGCAGCTTAACTGAAGAATAAAGGAGGAAAGCATTAAAAAATTTTCTGAAATTTTTTCAGAAGATGTTTTCAGAGCAAAAAAACCTACCAGCTTGAACCACATTCAAAATGTTGATAGGATTTTTGGATTTTTATTTAGTGTCTTATGCATAATTTTTGTGAGGCATTGAGATAGTTTTCTTTTTTTTCCTTTTTCCCCAAGTACCTTGTACCAAATTCCTAAATTCAAACATCCAAGAAGACTAGGGTGTTATGCCATTGTGCTTATATTAATTAGTATTGTAATCCCTCAATAGTTCTACTCAATGGCCTACTGGGCCAGTTTTCAGTAGTTTTTGATACAGTTTTGAAAGTTTCATGAGAAAAGAACTGTGAAGTAAAATGCTTCTTTGATCTGCAAATATACTGTCACTGCCCACAACACACTTCGTGCTGCTTAATCACTGTTAGTTCTCAGGGTAGCTTGTACACATGAATTTACCCCTTTGTTACATCAGTACAGAAAATCCAGGAAAAGTGTGAAACTAATGCGCAATAATAGAGTTTTAATGATTTCTGGAAAGTTTTTTAGTGGTTTGGATGCTGGTTAAACAAGAATAAATTATTTTTTGGACAGTTTAAAAGAAAATCTCTTTGTATCTTCCTCAAAGCATCAAAAGACTAATCAGAATTGGGATCAGATGGTAGGAGAGCAAGAGCTCCATCTCAGTATTTCAGGAAAGGGATGTGCTCAGGGCATTTAATGGATATTCTGGGAGTCAGAGAGGAAAAATCAATCATGACCAGAACACATCTGAGTATAGATACAGTGAAGAGCTTGTTATGGCAGTAAGCTGACTTATTTTGTGGGAACTGTCACCAGTCCTCCTAAGATCTAATGATTTTAAATAGTGGCAAATGAGTAATTTAAACATTTTTGTTAACTAATACCACATATTCAAAAGACACATACATCTGATACTTGCCATCATCTCAGGCTCACATCAACAAACCCACACTCATTTCCAGCAGGGAACCCACAACTTTGTAAAGCATCAAGTGAACTGTGGGGTTACCCTCAGAACACCTGTCTTACTGCAAGCCAGTCACATTTCACGTTGTCTTTGAAATACTCTGGAAGGGACTGAAACAGAAGGCAGGTGTAGCTGGAAATATCTTGATTCAAAGATGCTGTTTGATGTCACCCCAGTATCAGTAGGATTCAGGAAGGATCTATCCCCAGGTATCTCAGCAGTGCAGGTGTATCAGCTGCAACAGAGTAGACATGCAGGCATGGCAGGCCAGACCCCCGGGGGTAAAAAGGATGCTGTCATGCGTATATGGTGACGTTCTACTTTTCTTGCTCTGGCAAAAATTATGAATGATGAAAGGAAACCATTTTGGCTGCGGTTTCAAATGGTTCCAAGCTGATAATCCTTGATATTAGTGTAACTTGTACAATTTGAAAGAGTTATGAAACCTGCAAGCAGCTTCATAATAGCACAGTTCAGTATCACTACAGGCTTTGTAAAAGGTAGGAAGTGTCAAGATTAAGTTACATACATTATTCTATTATTCAGTATCTAGGTCCAATTGCTTTTCCCCTCAAGACTGGCCTTCCTCAAGGAGATCAGCAAAGGGTTTCCTTTGCTTTTCACTCAGTATATATACAGAACTGATGACATGGCAATTCCTTTTCACAAGTTGTTTTGCAAAGTGAGGCTTTTATAAAAGGGTATATATAGAGGAGGGGGGGCATTACAGGCAGTTGATTAATTCGACTGGTAACTGGAGTAATTAAGTGGGCATTAGAATCTCATTACCATCCCTAATTAAACAGGGAAAATTGAAAAAACATGGTATGTAAGGCAAAATGAACTGTTATAAAACTGCTAAGACTTGTTTTCAGGAATTAAAATGTAATCTTTTAGAATAAATGGTGAACATTTCCTTCGTGTTCATTAAAATTTAATATGTTTTACTAAAGACCAACAAGTAGGATGTTTGTTCTATCCAACATAAACTTTGATTATATGGAAAGGTCAATATTTTACTAAAAAAGAACAGTAGAAATATAAACTGTAATGCATAAAGATAAGGATTCCAAAATATTTATATTTACACAAACTAGTTTTTAGAAGAACAGAGTACTGGGGAAAGAAATCTTTTTAAAGGCGTAATGAGTGAATATTCAGAAATAGCTAAGATTGATATGAGAATATATCTATTTTGATTATGATCACAGCACTCCAAAACAATATACAAAACATCACTAATAGAAGTCCTCTGTAAATAGCTTACTAAAGCTTGTATTGCGTTATTGCTTTTAACTTTGTCTTGAAAAACAGACTTGAGAAGAAAGTAAAAATGTACAAGGATTCTGCCATTGTCCAATTGATGTTCTTGCTCTTTTGGCTATTCATTATTTCTTATATGGTCATGGTGAAAGTGACAATATCTGACAGAAACTAAAGCTGCCAAAATCTAATTTGGAAATAAAGGATTGAAAAGCACTAACTTCAGATTCATAAAATTCTGACCCATTCATCAATTTTTAGACACTCTAATAGATTTCTTCTTTTAAATTATATGTTTTCTTTCAAGCTTTTAGAACCTCAGTGACTATTTTTGCTTGCAAGTACTTCTGTTGGGTTGTACCATATGTCTGATATCATATGGATCCATTTCCAGAAATAATAGTTTGTATTTTTGATTAAATACCAGCAAAGTCTTTCTTTTCAGTTTTTTACAGCAACCCTCATAACCCATAACTGCTCCCTCTAAAATGAGAACACACTGCTTTGCATATGCCTCTCTCATTCAGAACAGATTACCTCATTTTCAAGTGATATTGAGGGGGAGGGAAGATGCTAAAAATCCAACTGTTTTTGTGTAAGAGCCTTACCCTCTCTGTAGTCTTAATGACTGTTATATTCTCCTGTGAGGCTATTCCGAGAAATTTCAAAATGTGAATGATTGTGTCTAATGATTCCCAATAACTGAATAATGAGAAATAACATATTTTAACAGCTCTGTTGATTATTATATTGGTATTCTACTTTCTTAGTTAGTATCCCATATATAAACAGGCTGTATATATTCAGCTGACATCAAGATTTTTCAATATGTCATCTCATTCCATCCTAAATTAGATAACTCAGATGGGTAAGATGAGTTCCTTTCCAGGGCTTCTCATTCTCTGTCTCTCGTGAAACTATATAGGGTGCCTTCAACAGGGGTTTAAATTACAGGAAACTTTGGACCTTATCAAGATTAGATTGCAGTAATTAGCTTGCCAATGATAGGCAAAATGAATTCGACTCCTGTGGACAAGAGAGGTGGGCTATAAAAATTGCTGAAGGAATAAATCCAAGGAAGCAGAACAGATTTATAGATAACAGAGGACAAGCAACTCTCAGTACATGCCAGTGAGGTTGGCTAATGCATTCTCCAGCTAAATAAACAGAGTAAGTTTTACCTCTGTATATTACCATGATGAAGTATATACTGGAAAACTGTCAGGTCTGGTGTTCATGCTCTAAAAACAATGTTGAAAAATTGAAAAAAGGTGTAGAAAAGAGTTTAAAAAATGATTTGTGCGTTGGGAAAAGCCTTATAGCAAAAATCTTAAAGGGCTTAATATATTCATTTTATGAAGTGTACAGAAGATTGAGAGATGATAATAAATTGTAGTCTCTTCAAAGACGGAAAATCTCAGGTGCTTAATGATATATTCTTAACAAGAACTAATGGCTAGATATCAGAACCAAATACATCCATATCAGAAAAAAAATTTAGATCTTTTTCAGGAACTAGGATCATTAACCTCTGGAAGATCCTAGCAAAAGAAGCAATTAGTTGTTTCTTTCTAGACTTCAGTCCTCCAACTACAGTGGGCATATTCCGAAAGCACTTTTAGTTTTCTAATATATTTAATATCACCCACACACACACCCTTTTCTCTCAGCCGTTAATTCTGGCCATTTTTTCCGTGGGGTTTTTCTTTCCCTCTGCGATTGTTTTACACTTCTGGTTTACATGAATTACTAGCCCCTTCTTTCTTATCCCCATTCATTCCTTTTCTATTCTTAATCATTTTATAATCTTTTATACTCTTAATTGTTCAGAATATGTATTTGGTTAAACTCATCCTCTTTTTGACCGCAACATTGAAAACCCTACCAAATTTTCCTTTCCTCATCCATTCACGGTGAAAAAAAATTAATTCCTTTGCCTGATTGCTAGATGAAGGAAGACCAGCCAGACTTCCTTCTTAGATATCTTCCTTGGAAACTTGAAATCATAGAATAGTTTAGGTTGGAAGGAACCTTAAAGATCATCTAGTTCCAACAACCCTGCCGTAGGCAGGGACACTTCCCACTAGAGCAGGTTGCTCAAGGCCCCATTCAGCCTGGCTTTGAACACTTCCAGGGGTGGGGCATCCACAGCTTCTCTGGACAACCTCTTCCAGTGCCTCACCACCCTCACAGTAAAGAATATCTTCCTAATAGCCAATCTAAATCTAGTTTGAATCCATTACCCCTCATCCTATCACTACATGCCTTTTTACAAAGTCCCTCTCAGCTTTCTTGTAGGACCCCTTTAGATGTTGAAAGGCCACAGTAAGGACTCCCCAAAGCCTTCTCTTCTCCAGGCTGAACAACCTCAGCTCTCTCAGCCTGTCTTCATAGCAGAGGTGCTCCAGCCCTCTGATTATTTTTGTGACCCTCCCCTGGACCCACTCCAACAGGTCCATGTTCTTCTTATGTTGGAGGCTCCAGAGCTGGACACAGTATTCCAGGTGACATGAGAGTCTTATGAGAGTGGAGTAGAGGCACAGAATCACCACCCTTGACTTGCTAGCCAGGCTTCTTTTGATGCAGTCCTGGATGCAGTTGGCTTTCTGAGCTGCAAGAACATATTGCTGGCTCATGTTGAGCTTGTCATCCACCAACTCTCCCAAGGGCTTCTCCTTGGGGGTCCTCTCAATCTATTCTCCACCCAGCCTGTATTTGTACTTGGGATTGCCCCAACCCATGTGTAGTATCTTGCACTTGGCCTTGTTGAACTTCATGAGGTTTGCATAGGCCCACTTCTCAAGTCTGTCCAGGTCCCTCTGGATGCTAACCCTTCCCTCCAGTGTGTCGACCACACCACACAGCTTGGTTTTGTTGGCAAACTTGCTGAGGATGCACTCAATCCTGCTGTCCATGTCCCCAACAAAGATGTCAGACAGCGCCAGTCCCAGTACAGGCACCTGAGGAATGCCACTTGTCACTGGTCTCCACTTGGACATCAAGCTGCTGACTGCCACTCATTGAGTAAAACCATCCAGCCAGTTCCTTATCCATTAAGCGGTCCATGCCTTGAAACTATGTCACTCCAATTTAGAGACAAGGATGTCATGCAGGACAGTCTCAAATGCTGCAGGTAGATGGTGTCAGTTGCTCTTCCCTTATCCACCAATGTGGCAATGCCATCATAGAAGGCCACCAAATTTTTCAGGCATCATTTGCCCTTAATGAAGCTGTGTTGACTGTCACCTATTACCTCCCTGTGTTCCATGTGGCTTAGCAGAGTTTCTGGGAGGATCTGCTCCGTGATCTTGCCAGGCACAGAGGTGAGACTGACTGGCCTGTAGTTCCCCAGGTCTTCCTTTTGTCCCATTTTAAAAACTGGTGTTGTGTCTATCTTTTTCCAGTCAGCAGAAACTTTACCAGACTACCACGACTTCTCAAATATGATGGATAGTGTCTTGGCAACTTCATCTGCCAGTTCCCTCGGGAGCTGTGGATGTATCTCATCGGGTCCCATGGACGTGTGCAACTTCAAGTTCCTCGGACGGTCTCAAACCTGGTCTTCTCCTACAGTGGGCTATTTCTCATTCTCCGAGTCCCTGCCTTTACCTTCTGTGACTTGGGCAGTGTAGCTAGAGCCGTTACCAGTGAGGACTGAGACAAAAAAGTCATTGAATGCCTCAGCCTTGTCTGTGTCCTGAGTGACCAGGTCTCAGTTCCTTCCTGAGTGGGCCCACATTTTCCCTAGTCTTCCTTTTGTCACTGACATACCTATAGGAAGCTTTCTTGTCAGGCCAGATTTAATTCTTTTGGGGCTTTATGTTTCACCCTATTTCCACACATTGCCATATATTCACATTTTCTCATGATCAACAGTGAAGTATTATCTGGTGACCTCATAATTTCATCAGCTGGCAGTAGATAATGTGACCCAGTGCAGGAAAGGTCTCTATGAAAGACTGTATCTTTCCTCATGCTAACTTAAGTCATATATGAGACCAATGCCTTTAACTAAGAGATGCTTACCAGAACAAAATCTCATTCTCCCCCCCAACTCCTGTTGTGGTTTCACCTTCTGACAGAATGCCTGCTGTTCTTTTTGCCCCCACACCATGAAGCAGTTCTCACAAGCTTCACTGCTATGGATGTAAAGCCTGTTTTCTCTTCCCTAAGGTTTCCTATTCCCCAGTTCTTGCATTTTAATAAGCTGCTTCTCTATCATCTTGCTTAACCTATGACAGAGTCTCCCCACATAAGAGATTTTCATTTCCATTTCCTGGAAGTTTCCTTCCTTTAAGATTCCCAAAGCACAGTCCCTTCCTTCCATCCATTCTCTCTCTGTAAACCACTTCTTCCTCCCTCCCTCCCCTCACCCTCAGTCATGTCTCCACTTCCCAAACAGATCTGCTATTTTTTGTTTCTCCACTCTGAAGGCTGCAGGTATAGTCAACAAAGGAAGACTAGAAGTTTCTTGTTCTCTCTGTCCCCATTGTAGCTAGGAGACAAACTGCTGTTCTTGAAATGATTTATGGCTCTAGAGAAGAGGCATGGTGAGTTTTAGTGAATGAGGGGATTCTTATTTCATTCTGTGATGTGTGAGTATCTGTTATCGAAGGAAAGCAAAAAAGGCAACAGCTGAAATGCAGACTAATACTCAACACTTTGCAGCTTCTACAATGCTTTTACCCCTTCAAGGGAGAAGCAGAAACTGTTGGGTTGCAGAGGGAACAACAGCGTCAGAAGAGCTGACTTTCAAAACTTCAGGATAATCCCTAGATATGACTGTAGACAAATTCTTTGGACCCAACCCACAACTTCACAGATTGGCAGGGGGGATTTACAAATTCCTCTCCCTTTCCCATCCTTCCTATCAAGTGGCATGGTGGGTGGGAGGGGCAGGGAGGATCCTCCCCTTCTCACACAATGAGGCACCGAATAATTGCTTTAATAAAGTGCAGGGACTGTGGCAGTGTTCACGGGAGTTACTTAATTAATTCATTTCAGGTAACATTCCTGTCTTATTTGCTATAGTTCCTTCCTCACTGACAGAAATTAATCTCTGGCTTTCCTGTGAGAAACTTGTCCTAGGAGCTGGAAAAAACAGAGCAAACTTTGGTCAAATGAAAGATCAGCAAGATCTCTCAGTGCAGAGAAGTATAGGGACCTCTTCTTGCAATGGCCTAAAGCACTTGCTGGCTGAGTTTCTGCCAGACAGTTTGATATACCTAACTCTGAGAAGGATGAGTGATACAAAAACTTGGCTAAAATAATGTTTTAATATATGGCTTGGCAAATGCATGTGTTTCTGCCAGCAAAGATCCTTCTTCCTTGAGGCTCTGAGACATTGCAAGTAATTTCTTCTAGTCTGTGATTTTAACTCTGTGTTGAACTATGGTTTGTATCAGAAGCAGACCACTGACAGGATGGGAAGTGAGACCTCAGAAGAAATACCTGAGACATACCCAGGCAAATTGTGGATCCCAGCACTTGATCCAGTCCATTTTCCAGCATTGCTTCAAATTTCTGTGACCATCCTTATCTTTCTGATGACTAGAGGAAATAACTGGATTTTTTTTTTCATTCACATCTGTAGTGGATCTCTTTGAGTATTATAAACTATTCCTGTGACAGAAGGAGAAAGGGAAGGCATGAAACATATTCAAATCTATATACTTTCACATTTCAGACCCTGGGTTTTGCTAAAGCATGAGTATGAGGGTTATTATAGCTAACAGATGATACACCACTGCTGTTTCTTTTGCAGTGCAGATACTGCTGGCACACAATGGTTGTGGTCAGTATGCGCTTTCAAAGTAACTGCTAGCTCATTCATATCAACCCAAAAGCTCTCCTCTATGATTTCAATTTGCCAGTCTTTCAAAAGGGTTTAGGAGCTGTAGAAAACATGGAGTTACATTTTGAAATTATAAAACATCTTGTAAGTACTTTTGATTAAACAGTTAGTTCTCTAATAAATTCACTTAACATCCCCACCATATTTTCTCTGTATCTTTGTTTGCTATTTTAATATTATGATATGTGTCATTTTACTCGTTTGGTGAAAATTGCAGCAAATAATACTGACTGAATTTCTGTATGGAAGTTCTTCAGCTCGCACTATAGTAGGAAGCATTTTTATTTACTCTCACTGAACTTAATTACCCTAGCGTGTGTACAGGTCTTCAGTTACCCTGTTTTCTGATCTTTCCCTGGAACACTGTACAATAATATAGTACTCAACATATCTAATAGCGTAATCCATCGGAATACATAAAATGGAGAACTAAATAAAGTATACTCCACAAACTCTTCTTTCCAAATCACAGTTACTTTCACAGCCCAGCAGATTCCAAGAAAGAGACATGAAAGTTGAGTTTACTTTGAAATTTCCACTGGAAAGGGCCACTGCTGAGTAATAAGCCAGAGGACTGTATCTACCTTTACAGAAAATGCCAGATTCAGGAAAAAATAAGGAAATGGTGTTTCGGCTGAGTATTAGTAAGCAAAGTGGAGAAAAGAGTAGGAAAAGTAAAGGTTGTTCTTTCAAGGCAACATAACAAAATCGTATTTTTACTATACTGATACAACCAAACCACTTCTCCTAGTAGCTGTGTACACAACAGTTTTCAAATCCTTCAATCAGTACCACTAATTAAATGGTTACATTGATATGTTTGCTGTAAAATTTCAAGCTCTGGATCCTTCTATTATTCTCATAATTAAAAAACTATCAAGAACATCTCTGGAAAGCATATGTTCATAAGACATTAGAACTTGAAACCAATTATGCAATAGCATATGAAACATTTGGATAAAATGTTCTGTATCTACTTCAGCTGCGAAAATGATCACCTATATTGTATTCCTTATGTCCAGTATCCGCATATTGGTTTTGATTTGCCCTTTCAACACAAGAGAACTAAGCGGCATTTAAAGAGGGTGAGCAATGTTATAATTTATAAAAAGCAAAGATTTATAATCTCAAACATCTCATGCACAACATTGCTTTTATTACATTATTTAATAAAGTGATGTGTATTTGAAATCCCATGGTGGATGTTACTGAAAATGTCAACCTAAATGATATATTACAGCCTTCTGGCCTTAGATGTTATAAATCATGCATTGAGTTGTGTTTAATACCAATGAAGAATCAGCAATTATTTCAATAATTTTAATAATTTACAGAGCCTTCTAGCAGCGCAGATTAAACATTGACTACAACAGTGACTTAAGAAAAAGAAGTTAAAATCTGTCTGGATTTGAGAGGTTTGATATCTTTTCCTTCTAAAAAAGATAAAACTTCTTCTATGAAGGATGTCTTATAAGACATAACTATGCCATGCTCAGAACAAAATCTTGCACAGTGGAAAATAACAGTGTCTCCTGAGAAAGCTGAGGGAAAGAAGCCACATCTGGAGAGATTATATTAACCACTAGCTGGTAATAGTCAAGATTTCAGCTACTGTATCCAAAGGACAAAAAAACCATTACAATGGCTCTTTGGCTTACAAAAAGAAAATATAGTATTTTTCTATATATATGTGTATATGTATCTATACACATATATTTATTTAGAATAAACAATTTTGTTGTATGCTTGCAATGCAACTGTGGAGGGTAATAACTGTTTTGAAAGTGACATTTTGCTGGAGAGAAATTGTTACCTGCCTTTCATAAAGAAAATAATATTTAACTGGGAAGCCAACACTAACCATTTTCTTAGGTTAAGGAGTGGATTTTTACCTGCCTTAGTATTTCACCGGTGTTGTTAACCAGAACCTTTTCTGTGATCCAGAGTTTAAACCAACTATGTGATTCTATTAAATTCTTTTGAAAAAGGTGAATGGAAGTATTACCTCTCATTTACCCGGTCTTGCATATTGGTTAAGATTGATTATTCCTTGTTTGTTAAAGTAGTTTTGGTCCATCATGTTTTTAAAGAATAATCAGGTATTAATTAACTACTTGAGGAACAAGTCGTAATGGTCAGAGAGGTAAAAAAGAGAAGCTTCAGTTCTAAACTCAAGGTCAGTGCAAGGCTAACCACAAATTTCACTCCTATAGAAGCAGAAAAGGGAACAGACCTGTTTTATCTTCTTTGAATGTTCTCTGGACAACTTTTGCCAAATATTATCCTTGTCCTCTGATCTACCTACCACTAATACCTTATTAAGCAACTGCTAGCACTGGACCCTCAGTTGGTATGAATTGATTTATTAATTTAGATTATTTACATGGTACAAGAATCTGGCCCTGTACAGTCTGTATCATCATAAAGTCTAACCAGCCCTTTCAAAAGAGGAAAGAAAAGCTGCAGTGATGTTGAACTTAAATATACAAAATAATTTTTTTGTGGCTTGCACTTCACATCTGTTCCAGGCAGTATTTTTCATCTGCACCTTCCTCTTGATAGCTACTGGAGGTGAACAAAACCAGAGTAGAACAGTTAGCTAATGCTAACTCTTGTCTGGCAAGAGACAGGGAACACTGTATGAGTGTATGAGTGAGACTGTATGAGTGACATACTCACACTCACTGTATGAGTGAGACTTCAGGAATTATCCCAAAGTTTGGAATCTTCAGCATGTTTATTACTAACATACTCTCTTGACCACTACTCATCATTTTAATTCATCCTCCTTGAAAGGGAAACACATGTTTAACATTTGTTATTTTTTCCCATATATCTTCATGAGCATACCATATATGCAGCTCCAAGTTTTTATTGTTCATCTCTATAACACAACTCTGGACACTGTCTCCAGTCAGTCCCTCCTCCCCTACCTTCTTATCTTGGAAAAAATGCATCAGGAAACAGAAATATATTTTTCCATACATCTTTACAAATAAAGCATGGTGTCTGCCTGATTCTCATCAGATTTCCCTGCATGGCTTTGTAACAAGATCTGTTGGTATACTCAGCTTTGTCTAATTCTTGCTGTAAAAAAATATCTCTCTGGGACAGTAGTCATTGTTTTTCACCTTTTCAGGTGCTATTTCCAACATATGGAATGTCATCTAGAGTCACAAGAATGGACATACACTTCATAATGAATTCTTGCTGTGAACAAAGCTGAACTAATGACAATAGTATATATCTCAACAGCCTTATCAGCTGTTGTTGACTGACTGACCCAGCAGATGAGACACTGAATTTATAACAATTTTTTTAAAAAGAAAATGAAATGAAATGAAATTTCAAATCAAAATTTACAACTTTTCTCAGATTATGATGGAAGGAAGCGTACTTCTAAATAGAGTAATTAAACTTTTTCTCCTTTTTTCTTTCCCTCTAAAATTAATTTTATAAATTTTTGGCAAATTTTTAGCTTTGAATTTCCCTCATCTCACCTCCTTCTTGTTCTAAATTATTTTTGCTTGCTTTGTTTAAATGTTTCACTTTAAAAAATTTTTTCTTCTTCATTCTCCTAAAATACTTGCCTTCACATGTTTTTATTTTTTATCTTTAGGTTTTGTCCAAATTAGTGTCTTCCTCTTGCAATTGTTCTTCGCTATTTTTAGCAGTGCTCATTTTTTCTTATTGCCTCTTCTGTGTTCCTACTTTATGTCTGTTTTGTATCCTAATGTCTTTATTGATCACTTTATTTGTCTTTCCCAAAGACTGAAGTGAATATCAGTATTTAGTGAGCTGACACTCACTAAATAATTTGCCTGTTGTCACTCTGCTCATATTTAGAAAATGTCCCTCTCTGAAGCTTTCTGTTTTCAAAAAATGGTTATCCCTTAATATCACACCCTGTATTAGGTATACAAAAAATCCAGCTTTGATAAAGCCATCTCTCTTCACCTCCTAGGACCTAATAGATGATTATAAGTACTGGCAGCAACATCTTTATGAATTAGATGAGGACTTACTGTGAATCTTGACTTCTGTGTAGAAAATGAGAAGAAAATCCACCTAAACTTTGGCTGCACTGAGGTTTTGATAAACTGAAATTTCTGACATTCATCTGTCATTACTCTGGTCTAGGTATTTTTCATTCCTTAGTGCAACCTTTATCTGAAGTAGGATACCATTAAAGAAATTTAGCATTTGTATTATTGCCATCATGACAGCTAAAATGTATTGGTTTTTCCTATATCAAAAAACAAATCCATAAATGCAAGTTTTACTGACTTTCTGATAAAAGCACATCAGGGTTGAACAAAAAGTAATTATCATGAGCTTACAAATTCTCATTTTTTTGCACCTTTTTCAGGCCAGTTGCTTGAGATATGATGAAAGCTTTGTATCTGAGAAGAGAATGTTAATGCTCAACTCTCTAGAATATTTATTAAAGCAATAAAGAACTGGATAAAGCCGGAAGACAAGACTTGATGGGATCACCACAAAAACAGAGGAAAAATCATACATGCATTATTCTCTGAATATGTTTTGCTTTAAAACTTTTTCAAGTACCAGCTGACACGTTACCAGTAACTCCATTTTAAAGTACTGGATCCTGATGAGTTAAACAGTTGTTTTTGGCTCACAAGACTCATCCACTGTGAGAAAATATTCATATGCTGTCATTTAGTTCGTGAATTATGACATATCTCTATGTGGCATGCATTAAAAATATTATAGCTTAGATGATATAGATTTGTCTTGCTCATTTGATAGAATTTTTAAAAGGTTGAATTTATGTCAGTTGCGCTGAATATCTTATGAGGGCTCCCTTTTGTAGAATCATCTACAGTTATTTCAAACTCCTCTGACCAAAATACTTCAGATCCCTCACTTCTGAATGAAAAATCTGAGCAATAGAGGCCTTGAATTTGGTACAATATTTATCTGTTCAGGGACTGGACTACCTGGCAATATTTTTAAGGAAGACTTGGCGTAGCATGAAGCACTCTCTTCTGCAGAGGACAGTTCTGGGAAAACTCCTGAAATTCCTGAGTCCGTAGCTTCACCGTTCTGCACCAGCCAAGGTGAAGATGCTCAACAAAAAATCTATGTGTAGAAAGTGTAATTTAAATAAATGCTGCTTTTAAAGTATTTATGCACACTATTTTCCCTTGAATGGAAATATCCATGCACATTATTAATTTCACCTCTCCAGATAAGTTATTGGCTTAAAAGCAAAATCTTATTCAGCTTAAATTTTACTGTGATGGTTTAGAATATAAACAGACCGCTAGATAACTCTCCCCTTTAGTAAACAAAAATGTATATTTTGAATATACTAACTTCTGCAGAAATCCAAAAAGAACAATATAATAAAATAAAGAGAAAAAGACAACGCTGCTCTTTTAACAGTTCTCTAAAGTCTATGTGATTCTGCAAGGTAGAATACTTGCTTTATTTCAATTTACTGAATTTTAGACACCTATGTTTGAAATTTTTTCTGTGAGACCATGTTCAAATTATCCAATCCCCCTGATCAACCTGTGCTGGTGCTGTGAAGTGAAGAATAGTTTCTTGATGTTCAGAGTGAAACTCCTGTGTTTCAGTCTGAGCCTGTTGCTTCTGGTCCTGTCACTGGCTCCATCTTCTTTACACCCACCCTTCAGGTATTTGTGCACGTGAATTATTTTCCCCCTGAACCTGCTCTTCTCCAAACTGAACAGTTCCAGCTCTCTCAGCCTTTCCTCACAGGAGTTCCAGTCCCTTTATCATCTTGGGATCCCTTCATTGGACTCTATCCAGTATGTCCATATCTCCTGTACTGAAGACCCCAGAACTGGACACAGTACTCCAGATGTGGCCTCACCATTGCTGAGGGGAAAGATCACCTTCATTGACTTCCTGCCAATGGTTCTAATGCAGCCAAGGATACAATTCACCTTCTTTGTGGCAAGGACATTTTATAGGCTCATGTTTAGCATGGTGATCACCAGGATGACCACCAGGTCCTTTTTTGCAAAGTTGCTTCACAGCTGGGTGGGTCCCCAAGCATATACTGGTGCCTAGGATTGTTCCTCCCGATGTGCGGGACATTGCAGTTCCCCTTGTTGAACTTCATGAGATTCATGGGCCCACTTCTTCAACCTGCTGAGGTTCTTCTGAATGGCAGCATTACCTTCTGGTGTATCAGCCAGTCCTCCCACTTTGGTATCATCAACAAACTTGCAGAGACTGCATTCTGCCTCATCATCAAGATCATTCATGAAGACGTTAAACAGGACTGGACCCAGTATTGACCCCCGGGATACACCGCTAGTTACTAGCCTCCAATTAGACTTCACCATGTTCACTCAAAGATTATTGAAAGTGCCCTTTCCACATCACCAGTCAGCTCCCTCAATACTCAGGGTGCAACAAATCAGGGCCCATGGACTTATTTATATACATCCGATTTGCTTAAGCGTTCCCTGACCTGATCCTCTTCCACCAAGGGTATGTCTAACTTGCTCCAGCTTTTCTTCCCTTCCTTTCTCTTGCACCTGAGATGCCTGAAGGCTGGTCTATCTAGTGAAGACTGAAGCAAAGGCAGCATTGAGTACTTCAGCCTTTTCCATGTCCTGTGTCACCAGGTCTCCTAACCTCATTCAGCAGTGTACCCACATTTTTCCTGGCCTTCCTTTTGCCATCTGTGCACTTAGAGAAGTCATTCTTGTTGCCTTTGCTTCCCTCATCAGATTCAATTCAAGTTGGGCTTTGTCTTCCGTAACTGTGCCTCTGTATGCCCAGACAATGTTTCTGTATTCCTCCCAGACTACTCACCCTCTGTATGCTTCCTTTCTGAGTTTTCTCAGGAGCTCCTTGTTCATCCGTGCAGGCCTCCTGGCAATTTTACCTGACTTCTTATTTGCTGGGATGGAACTTCCTTGAGCTTGAAGGAGATGATTCTTGAATATTAACCAGTTTTTTTAGGCTCATCTTTTGTATGCTATGTAAGTTAAAAAAGTAGTGCAGTGAATAATCTAAGAAAAAGGAAAACCCAAGTATTCTTGTGTTCAATTATTTACTAGAGCAGGCAATAAAGTCACTGTGGAATAATATTGAAACTTGAAGAAGAATTTCACCAAATGTAATACCAAATGTAATTTCTAAGTTGCAGGATATTGGGGAATTTCCAGTAAAACTTCAAAATCAATAAATAAACCATAGCAAGAAAATACATTGCAGAATATCAGAAATCACAAACAGAGAAACAAAAAATGTTAATGGAAACAGCATACGAGCTAGCTAGAGTAATTTTTTGAGAAATTAAAAATTATTAGATTAGATCAGAATACATTTTTTAATGTGCTTAGAGGACACAAGCTGTATTGATGCTCAAGAGAAAGGCCTTTTGGGAAACAAATCTACTATAACTTAAGGAAAATCTGGTGGAAAAAAAAGAGCTTTAGCTCTTTGGTCAGTAATAAAGACTTAGCTAGAGGATGCTGGAAAAAGAAGTGTTTTGCAGCTGCAAGGAAGCTAAATCATTTTGTTGAATGATTTGTCCAAAGAGACTTCAATTTTCAAGCTCAGGAGTAACAATTTTAAGTACTTATGTGCTTTATTTATGGTGTAAATGTATGGTCTGATTAAAAAAAAACTAACAAATTCACTTGGAAGTCTTAATTTTGTGTTTTCCAGTTTGTACAACCACAATGTCTATAAACATTTTTATTAAAATGAAAGCTTACATTATTACTTAAGCAAGTGTCTCAGGGATTTGGAATTTTAGAAAAACTCTCATTAAAATTGTGGGACTTGCAATAGATGTATGATGCTAAACTTAAGGGCATACAGGTAAAGCCAGCATAAAACTTTGAACAATTCAATCCTAAGTCCCAGTCTGAGAAGTCTTTATCATGACCTTCTCCAATTAACTAACTTGTTAACTAAATTAACAAGTCACAGGCTTTGAATCAAACAATTCAGATGGAATATTCATATGAAACCTATCCAGTCTGCTGAGACTATGTAAAAGTAAAATATCTTTATAATAGAAATAGGAACAACTTTCTTTGTAGTGTCTTATGGTCTAGGATAGGAAACCTCAAGGAACAATAGTCTTTGTAGTAAAGTAAGCAAAGGACTCATTTCATAGATCCAAATGTTTAATAGCTCTTGATTTATCAGTTGTTTGAATGTTAGATATTTTGGATAGCTATAAATTTCCTAGGAAATGTATAATTTATAAGTTTCCTAGGAGCACATAGAAGAAGATAAAACAATACCAGTCTTATATCAAATATTTGGAATAGTAAGAAAAAACATATGCTGATAGCAAATTTATGTTGTGGGGTTACAGCTTCACATATAAGTCAAATATGTTAACTTGTGAGACACATCATAGGGGCACTTTAACTTGCATTAAAACTGGCAAGTGCAATACCAACATGAGCAATGATATTTGCTTAACTAAAATTGTTTCCTGTTAACTCCTTACATTCTAGAAAAGGACTGTTCCTAAATTGGGTCTTCCTGAATAGGAAAGTCTTCCTTAAAATAGCTACTGAGGGCCCTAAAGGATAAAAAACATGTTTTCCACTTCCACCTGAGGAAGTTTATATCCTTTTTTTTACTTAGCTGAACTCAAAATAATACCATAATACATTCTTAAATGGCATTCGTACAAATTGCCATCAAATCTAGATGGACCTTTCTGCATAGACAGAAGTCAGAGCCATGCTGGAATTTTACAATTGACTTTTTCATGAGAATGTAAACATTCACACACTGAGAAAAAAACACTTTACAATTAAATGAACAAAATGTACGATCAGTGGAAAGGATCATTAGAAATAGACAGAAGTCAGAGCCATGCTGGAATTTTACAATTGACTTTTTCATGAGAATATAAACATTCACACACTGAGAAAAAAACACTTTACAATTAAATGAACAAAATGTACGATCAGTGGAAAGGATCATTAGAAATTAAATTATCAAATATTTTGGGTTTTTTTTGCTTCTAACTAAATACTACATAGCCGTTATTAGTAAGAGACTTCTGTAGAAAAGTAGACTGACAGAAACATACCTGATAACTGCCACTAGCTGAAACTCAGGGGTATTACTGACACTCAATATTCTTATTCTTCTCAAACTTTGAAGGCTGTACAAACAACAGGAATCTTGGGAGAGTCCACCTCCTCATCTAAGATAGGGTTACCCATATTTAGGGACATAAGACCATTGCAGAGAGCAGCAGCTTAGGAAAAAAACCTCAGATCAATGCAACATAAAACTGTTTAGAAATTAACCTGGTAAAAAAATGGAGTTTTAGAAAGACTACAGAAGCTTACAACTTCCTGTTATAACAGGGGCCAGAGGTCAGTCAGCACAGTCAGATGATTTATGTATAGCTATACCCGACTCAGCACAAATCCCCTGACATTAGCTGTTTATTCAAAAGGAAAACGCTGTGGTACAAGCAAGCTGTGCTAGCTGGCTAGAAGCTGTCACCACTCAGAGTCTCAGGACTATAATTTTGTAGGATATCTGGTTAGTTTTCTCACAGGTGAATGAGATATGAAGATATCTTTTGGAACACTCATAAAGAAAATGCCAAATAAAATTAAATTGTAGGCATTTCATCACTATTCAGATGGATTAAATGCTGTTAGGCTGTGACTGGTGACCTCACGCTGCCCATTTCTGATGGTTAAAAAGCAGACGTCAGGCACTGAGAACTATTCTGGTTACCTAAATCAAGGCAGCCCTTGGGTTTAAAATGCAAGTGTTGGACCTTGGTCTTTTGCACATCCTCAGTACAGCCTCACAGCTGCTGCAATTCACAGCTAAGCACCAAAATTCCATCTAATTCCCTGCTTAGATTCCTGCAAAGATATCTAATATACTCAGATAACACAGAGTTCAGGTCAAACCATGGATGAAAGAAGCTATAGCAAAAGCCATTTTATAATAACAAATAAAGCTCTCACCTCAGAAGTTAAAAATTGATTTCTAGGTTCACTTGAACATGAAGTAAGCTCAAACCTTTCATTTCCAGTTGCAGAGAAGTCCTCTAATGTGCAAAAAGAATCGGCTTTCCAGTTTTTTGTCTGAAACAGAGCAAGAGGCAGATATAACCCTTGAGCTAAAAGAGAACAAGCTAGAATGAGAGCTAGAATAGCTAGTGAGTACCTACTTGGTCACTCACTCATTCTGCCACAGAATGACTGGGAAGAGCACCAGAAATGCAAAAGTGAAGGAACTTCTGGATCAAGATACAGTTTAATATATGAAAGGAAAAGATATAGTTTAATATATGAAAGGAAAAAAAAATAAAAAACAAAACCAAATGATGAAAAAACAATCACTCGCCACCAGCAGACCAGTGCCCAGCCAGGCTTCAGGCAAGGGTTACTTTGCAACAGCTCCTCACCCCCTGTTTTATTGCTAAGCAAGACCTTACATAGTATGGACTATTTCTGGGGTCAGCTTGGGTCAGCTGTCCCACTTGTGTCTCCTCCCAGGCTCTTGGTCACACTCAGCCTACTCACTGGTGAGGTGTCCATGAGAAACAGGGAAGTCCTTGATGCTTTTCAAGCACTGTTCAGGAATAGCTAAAACATTGGTGTGTTAACAACTTTGTTTTGGTCATAAATCCAAAACACAGAAAACTACAAGCTGCTATGAAGAAAATTAACACCATCCCAGCCAGATCCAGCACACCTGCTTTCACTGAATAATGTTCTACAAATTCCTTGGACATCTCACCCAGGCCCTGCAATCACACTTCCAGCATGATTCTTCAACTTCTGTAATATACAGGCTGAGAACACAGGTGGTGAAGTCCCCAGTTCTGCAAAGATATTCCTATGGACAGACTCTTGACTCACAAACAGCTCTATAAACTTGGGAACGAAAGAATATTTCTTAATATTAGGGCTTTGATGCATTAAAAAAAAAGATAAAATAAAGCGCTCCTGATATATCATGAGTGTTTATAAGAAAGTTAGGTATGACAGGGTTAAAATTAATGAGCTTCATACCGTTCATCCCATGCAGTGCTGCAGCTCATTCTGATGGCAGGCACTATTCCTTAATGTGGCAAAGCAAAAAGCCCATTTTGAAAGTCTCATCTTCAGTTATAAATGAGGATTAACAGCTTCCTAATGTTTTCTCCAGGTGAAGGACAACAGGAGTATTCTACATTGTATTTCTAACAATGCTGTCTTGCAGGTAACAAGCATGGAGTGTATTTCAGTGGAGGCACAAGGGGTTGCTGTTCATTTCAAAGTACATTTTCACAAATATTGAAGATGCAAGGTGAAAACCTGAGCTTGTTTTTTCTAAGCTAGCAATTCAGCTTCCCAAGGAAAAGATATTGATTCACTTACTGCAAGTCAGCATTATTTAAAAGCAACATTTTCAAAAAATGTCTTTGATCATCTTTGCACACGAAGGGATATATGCATACATAATAAAAACCTTTCTGGATAGAAAACAAACAGGGATAGAAACCTAATAGATGTACCAAAGTCTTGATTCAATGGGAAAAAAATCTTTTGTTACTGGGTTTATAAAGACATGTAGGTAAAAGAAAGGTTGCATCATTTCTCTAACACCTAATTTTTTGTTCTCTCCTAAAGATCAACATTTTCTCCTCATATTAGCCTTTAGTCCTCTACTTTTTACCTTTACATAGAGAATCTTTATCTATAAAGCATTTTGCAATAATAACATCATAATAACTATAAAGTTTAAATGTGCAATATAAACTAGTTTGTTAGTCTTGTACCAAAAAAAGTAATCATCTCATTGATTTTTCAGTGAAAAAATGGTGTGAAGTTTAAGGGGACAGATTTGCTTTTATTTTAAGTTTAAAACTTTCAAAAAGCATTAATTCTTCTGGTATTTGCCAGACCTCAATACTAAACGAAGTTACAATGTCTTATTTCTAGAAGATCAATGGTGTGGCAGGACACTTCTTTACACAGTGCCAAAATAAGGATGGGAATGGAACTGGTTGATGGTAATTCAGCCTTGTGGAATAAACCTTGCTCATTCTTCAGTATCTGCTTACATCATAATTGCTGTAGACAACAACCTGTCATCTCCCGGAAAAAAAAAAACAAACCACAACAAAGAACCAACAACACAAAACCAACCACAGCACAAAGTGCTTACCTTAGGTAAACTCTTCTGGGAAGCTGTTGCAGTAACAACTGTGAAATGGCCACATGAGAACTTGTATTCCTGTAGGAGACTGCAGGTATGTACTATAGTCATTATGTATGCCCCTCAGAGCCACAAGTAATTTTTGTCTGGCCATTCTTTTTCTCTTCTAGGCAGAATTTGGAACTGGAATAATAATCTGATCCTATTTTTCTCTTTAAGAAATTATTGTGTCATTCTTATACAGGTCACCCAGAAACCCATAACCCTTCACAACAAAAAAATCGATTATTAACTTCATTGCACAGCAGCTTCGTGGTAGCAAAAGTAATTAGAAAAGCACATACCTTTCTGGTAGAACATTGGGTAAAACTGAAATAAATGAGAATATATCCCATTTTCTTCAACATCAGAATTTACTTAATATTTCTTTAGTACTAAAGTTTTGGGTGTGTGCTAGATGTTTATCTGAATTACTCAGCGTCATGAAACCTTCTGCTAGGTATTGTGCATCATAGGGCATTCTTCCAGCCTCTTTCACAACAGAACCTAATCAAAAGCTCTCAAGTCCCATTTATCTCACCGGATGGCAGGACCAGTGACTTCCTAAAGACCTCACATGCTTTAGTACATGTTTGGGTTGATCAAATCTGAGTTAATCTAATTTGTACTGTATTCACAAGCAGTGGGAAGATCATGTAATTTCTTCATTTTCTTTCTCCAGCGAACAATAGTTTAGGGGAAAGTGTAGAGGCACATTCTTCTTTCTTACTCTCACTTCAAATACATGATTTGCAGCAAAACACATTCCATGAGAAATAGTTGCTAAGGGAGCCACAGAACTATAAAATAAAACCACTTTAACCTGGCTTTTCAGAGGCACAGAGCACCTGTGACGCCCTTTGAGCTGATGTCAAACTGTGCTAACGTTCTCTAATACCTTGGGATGGGATGTGCAATAATACTGCTCTATATTTCTTGGATGAGAATGATGTTATTATTTTTGATGATCATTCTTATGGTAAACTCTGGATTTTTTAAACTAACTACTGGAATAAACAACAGAGGATTTTCTGCAGCAGTGTCACTTGGCCCAAGAGGCAACCAGCCATAAAAAAATAGGTTGCTCAAAATTTTTTTGTTCTAAATACTATCACTCCTTATTCTAAATGACTAATGTAATGACCCAAAATACATGTATGGATATGTTTGTGAGGGTAGTAAAAACTTTTCCATTTCACTTTCCTCTGACTTTCATAAGCATTTTAGGCTCACAGCATATTTTTAAATTTGCCCACTCATTTAGGCAACAGGCTTCTAAACAGAGGCACTTGAACTAATTCTGATGAATTTGTATGTGATTTTGCAAACATACAGACACAAAAATATACGTGTTTGTATAAGTTGGAAGAAGTTATACAAATCATTAACTGAGTAAATATTTTACATTTTTCATTACATATTTTCTGCAAACCTTTTAAACAATTTTAATGTAGCTAGACCATAAAAACTACCATAATACTGTGAAGAATAATTATCTGCTTTTGAGCCATTATGTATACCTCCATCGGAAGGCATAAAGTCTCATTAGCATTTGTAACTGAAATGGCATCATATAGACAAAAAAAAATCTGGTGACATTTTATATATTGAAGAATTAGGATATAAAAGCCTTTTATCCTTGCCGAGTAGAGCTGAAGTTATTCTTCTTAGTTGCCAATATTTACAAAGTGATTCGTCAATATAATATTCCACAATGGAGAATTCAACACATCAATTTCAACTTAACAGGGAAATACTGTTTCTCTTTTACTTTAAATATGTTGGTTCTTAATTTCGTTTAGTTAATACAGGAGTATTGTTTCCTTATACATTTATCAGGTCTTTTTACTTCTTTCTACACCCAAAATTCTCTGTATGTGACTCAGTACTGTTATACTAGGACATCTTCTCATACACATACACTGTTATCTTTATTACCTGTTTTGACCTTTTTATTAGGCCTTTGGACTATTATCTGTTTAGATTTTTTTAGATCATAAATAGGTCTTCCAGTGACAATTTAATCATCCTTAAATTGTCTGTCCAATCTTAAACTAGTCTTTAAAACCAGCTCAGCAGTAAATAGGGATGAGTCATCCTCTAGGGATGCCAAAGACTGTTGTTTAAATAAACACAATAAACTCCTTTCTGAAGGTGATATTCTGTTCCCTCACCAGCTTTGGAAAGAGCCCAAATACATCTTGGACCAGCCACTCATCCATTAGATGGCTAAAACAGGATACCTCTCCTCTCCAATCTGTGACCAACAAACAGTGAAATATTAGTAGTAATATTTTGGTATTAGGATGTATCAAAGATTTATGTAAGGATATTTATCTTTGTAATGCACTCTTCCCCTCTTAAGGTCACACTATCATCATAATCTCTCTCAAAGGGCTGAAATTAAAAGATCAACTTTCCTTTTCAGAGGTCATCTGAAATTATTTTCACACATTTTTAGCCCAGAGCCTCAGCTCGAGCAAAAAGAATGCAAGTATGAAGAACAGTGGAGTCAATGGCAAAGACTCATGTTGTCAAGGTCATTATAGGACAGAACCTGTGTGGACCTCTCACATATACACCTTGAAGTTAACGCTAAAGTCTAGAATTCTGGGTGCACCTAAGCAGGACACAGAAGGAAATTAAATATAAATGTACTTGGAAGAAAAACTCTAAAAATCAGATGCATTAGGAATTTTCAGAGTAGTATTTAGCTCTTGTAAAACTACCGTATATACTGATGATGATGATTATGGACTTGTCAGGTAGTTTATTTGCCCAACTCCACATTCTGAAACAGTGTGATCCTTGCTCTTAAATGGAAAAGTACAAAGAATTGCAAACACTTTCTGTGTGTACTTTGTTCAATATTGTATAGAATCGATCCACTTAAAATACCAATTTCCTTTTTCTGTACAACCATCATCCAAGGTGATTCGGTCTGGATGGATGATTGCTTCTTTTCAAGCAATTCTCACTTCTTAAGTAGACTCTAGGTCCGTCAGCAGCCCCTTTTACTTTTAGTGTAACAGTCTAATAATTGGTTCCCCACATTACAAAGCTGACTCTTTAGCCATAGAATAACAATACCTCATTGTCTGCTATTAAATGCTAAAATTTTCTTGGTCACATGAAGCATATTACTCCTGAAAGACAAGCACTACTGATTCTAGTTCTGTCTTCTTCTCAATTTACTGTAAACTCTTGTAAACTCTTAGGAATAACAAACACTTCAGAAACAGCTGTTGTCAGATATACTAGCCAAACACCTTCCTCATTGTCAGTATCTGCTTTTTGCAGACTGTGAGGTGTAACTTTGAACCAGACTTAGTACTGCCCTGCAGTTTCAGAAGCTTTTAACCACAGGGAGCTTTTGATTTGCAGAGTTTTATTTTAGGTCTCCCCTGCTTCTCAGAATTAACTTGGAGCTTGAATTCAGAGGAAGAAGATCTCTCTCTTATTCAACCTCTGAGCGAACATGAATCTTCAGGCAGCACATACAGTTCCAATCACATATGAGAATATGCGTGATCATTTCATTTCTAATGGGGTTTTTAAAGTCAGCTATCAAGTACCGGGGGTAGGGAAGCTGTTTAGATTTGACATATATAATATAAAGTCTTTTCTAAAGACCCTGTCAAACAAAAATACACAAAATGAGATGACATATCTCAGAGCTTTGAACAATTCTTCTTTTAAAATATCTCTTCTATGGAATCTTCAGTTCTATTTTATTTTTCTTAGTCTTCTTTCCATATTGCAGTCCTTTCTTTTTATGGTGCGTGGCATTCGTTAGAGAAAGGATCTATAGTATTACACCCATTCATCTGACTCCTCTGTTTCTTCTGAAGTTTCAAATGAGCTAAAATTCCCTGGGTTTTCTCCTCAGAAAGGTCTTTCTGTGTTCCTGATTAGTTTCAAAACTGAATCCAGTTCTGCCTTTCTCCAATCTGTTCATTTTTTCATGGTGTTTTCTTCATCAGAATTAGTCTTTTTGTGCATACAAACATGATAGAAGTTTGTTCCACTAGTTGGATCTTCAGCTTTGATCATATTCTCACTTACCTGTTAGCAAGATTATACCTTAGGTGACAATTTTCAAGTAGCAAACTTGTATTACAGGAAAAGAATAGCCATTTAAATGCTTTGAAAACACTTTAATTATTTATATTAACTTAATAAGAAATTAGACTGATTACCAGGTCAGAACTCTGTCTACTTGAACATTTTCCTGCCTGCAAACAAGTGCTAGGAACCTAGCTAAAAACAAATATAAAATCACAACTATTGGAGTTAGCAGAAGTCTTGGACTATTGTCAAATATTCACTGCAGAATCAGGTGTAAGCAGTATTCAGCTGCAGAGACAGCAAGTAAGAAGCACTATGCAATCGCCACTCATCTGATTCAGTGCAAAGTTGGCCATGTTAGATTTAACAGCTGATTAGTTGATAAAGAGGGTTTGATCCGAAGTGGCTAAAGTGTGGTAACATGGGCCGTATTAAGATCCAGTTGATATAGGGAAATCAGGAGCTATGAAACAAGAATAACTTTAAATGGCATAACCATTTACAGAAATAAATATAAGTCAGCAGAGATATTCACTCAAAGAACTAATAAAAATGGAGTAAATATTTTTAAAGACAAGAACAATTCTAGGTCTAGTATAATGCACTGCATCATTTGCTAGTTGTAAAAGCTGCGTGGATGCCTATTTATTAACAAGAGCAGCAGCACCATGACACACTTCTAGTATCTCCTATCTGATTAAAAGTGCTTTTCTAAAAGTGGAGTGCTGTTGTAGTAAGCCAATGCACACAACACTAGAAGTTTACCCTTTAGTAACAAAACATTAGACAGTAGCATTACTATAAACACCAGAAATTCAACTTGAAAATCCCTTGGAGCCCTGAAAGACACAGCTAAATAGTAAAAGTTTAGATGGAGTATTTAAACCTTGAGTGAAGATAATGCAGTGGATTCAATTTATGCTTTCCAATATTTATTCTTCAATTTGGGTAAATACAGCTCTAATAAAAAATGCAAGTGTAAATAAAGAGTTCAATTTCAAATTTTACTGCTTGCTTGACTTTGAAAATGTCCCTATGATCATACATTCAAAAATTTCTGCTTGACTGATCTGAGAGCCTGAGACTTCTGACATGTTTTAAGCAAGAATTTCAGCACATTGGAAAAAATGGCAAAGTTAATTAGTACCCTTAACATTATTAGTGTCTTAAAAAAATCTGTAATTCAACTTCAAGGAATCCTGCTGTCAGTATCTGTCCTGTGATGCAGGACAGGTTCAATTGCAGTGGTTCGTGTAAGGGTATGTGGAAGGAGACTGCTTCTTTAAGGGTGTATGGTCAAGGACCTTTTTCAATGCAAGAAGGGTTATTACAAAGAGAAGGAAGCCATAAACAAGAACAGAGAGAGGCACAAATGCCAGACAAGTGGTACGGGAGGCTATGATAAGTACAAACCTGGTCAGCCACACTAATTGGTAAGGGTATGTGGAGTGTGGGTACGTTTATTTTTAAGTAAGAGTATCTGACCAAGGACCTTGCCAAACTGGAATGATAAGGAAAAGGAGGAAGAGAAAGGCTCAGAAGCATAAACACTGACCAATTTTTTAAATTATAATAACCAGAAACAAATCTGCCGAGCTGCAGTAATTGAGGCATTATCAAGAAACTGCAAGCAAACAGGACATTGCGACTGTGAAGGATGCAGACCTGAGGGCCCAGGATGTTGGAGGGGAGTTGGGACTGTGCAAACTGGTGAGGCAATGGGCAGGTGAGGAAGAAAGGAGGAATGGACAGCAAAGGGGCTGGTCGCACCTGAAGCAGGGCTGGTCAGTTCTCTTGTGTGGCTGAGCCCTGCACCTGATTGCCGCAGTCTGTCCTAAATCCCCATTAAATCTTCTTTAACTACCTCTCTGCGTAATCTCACTCTGTCCTGTGTGTGTTGCGAGGACTCAGTACCAGATGCTGGGGGGACCTGTGTGTGTGCATGAGGGGAATTTGGGTCCAGCCGCTGGAGTCAGAGCAGGGGTGTGGGCCCCCCTGGCCTGTGGTGTCAGAGAATGGAGCAAATGGGGGGATCCCAGTGGTGTGAGCTACTGGAGCGGGTGGGGGTCTCTCACTGCCAGCC
>KZ505808.1:782392-800463 GCA_002844005.1 Limosa lapponica baueri
AGGCAGAGAGACCCTGCCGGTGCTGGGGCAATCCACAAAGGTGGGTGTGCTTGTGAACCTGGAGAGTGTCCTGTGTGTACTGTACTAGTGACCACCCGCTGCTACCAGCCCTCTTCTGTGGCAGCATGAGTCACTGGCCAGGCAGGAGCAAGTCCTGGGCCAGAGTAACTGGTGGTGAAGGCAGCTGTCAACTAATGTCCCTTCATGTCATGTTTTATTGGTCATAGTAAACTCCCATCTGTCTTTTTTTCTTTTTTTCCTCCACCCTTTTGTCCAGTAGTAACTTTCTCTTTCAAAGTGTAACATTTCATCTTGTGAGATCATATAGATGGCAGCCTCCTCATAAGACAGCACTTCAAATTATGATTATGGTATTCTTGTGTTAGATCATCTCCAACCACTGCTTGAGGTATGAAATAAAAACTGCATTCTGCATTATTTTTAGTTCTTATTTTCTTATTCTTGTACCTGGAAGAACTCTGTTATTCAGTAAATCACCATTGTAATGCATTAGAATATTGCACCCATGTGCAATTTATGAATTCCTAATACCTGGATCTGAAATGACAAATGCAATGCTCATTTTTCAGTCCAGTTGAGGATAAACAACTCTTAAATTCCAGTGGATTGGAATCAGGAGATTTGACCTCTTGGCTCTGCAGCAGACTCCTCATGTCACTCATGACAATCTTTCATTTCAACTGAAAAGAAGTGAACTATTTCCTGTGCTTGCACCTCTTGCTTGCTTAACCTATTGACATGTTGCATATGTTTTGTCCAAGGAATTGCTTTTTTCCAGTCTTTATCTAGCACAGACAGACAGATAGAAAATGATAGCATTTTTAAAATATATATTGTCACAGGTCTAATAATCGAATGATTGAAATTTCAATCAATAGAGTATCAGCTGTTGAAAAGTCCAGCTGGCAAGTACATTGCCTGTAACCTTTCACATTTTCTTTCTGCTGATATGCTCATATTCAACGGTGCTGTGTGTTTCCCAAGTCCTTAGTGTGTTTGTAATATCTAGCAAGGTGTTAAATTCACAATCAATTATCAAAAGACTGAAAAACTTTAAGACAAAGAGGGCTGCTCAGAAATTCTTGGACAAACAACAAAATACATGATCATACAGCTATCATGGGCAAAAGACAGTCTACTGATTTTGTGGGAATTTCAATCAATGGAATTTATCAATTAACACAGTGCTAATCATAGAATCATAAATGCATAGAATTTGGAATGGAAGGGACTTTAAAGACCATGTAGTTCCAACCCCCCTGCCATGGGCAGGGACACCTCCCACTGCATCAGGTTGCTCAAAGCCCCATCCAGCCTGGCCTTGAACACCTCCAGGGGTGGGGCATCCACAGCTTCCCTGGACGGATCATAGAATCATAGAATAATCACCAATTCTCGCACTGAAAGGAAAAACAAACAAGCACTTTAGGAAAACAACCCTTGCCTCTACGAAACCTCTCCTCACCCCCTTCCTAGTCCCCAGGCTGTTGCTGCAGGCTAACTAGTCCCCTTGGAGCAGCAATGGGGACTGGGGCTCAGGTGTGGCAGAAATACTTTAACACCTCTTGAATTGTGCTAAAATAATTCTAAAAAATACAACCATCCATAAATAAAGCTGGTTTTGAAAGTTTGTGCACGATGATGGCTGAGTGCTTTGTTTTGGAATGTCAGAAGTGGGGTCCTCAGCAGAACTCCAGCTTCTGTCATACATTGGTTATTATCCACGGCACTGAGTTCCCAGGTGAGGTTAAGTCAAGAGGAGACACTTGCCCATGGATCAGTGAAGCAGTCTACTAAGGGCATGCACAGAACAGTGACTTGAAGAGATTCAAGGTATTAAGTAGAGTAAACACATAGGCAATTTGTAATGTACAGCACAATAGAGGAACAAAAAGTCACAAGAACACTAAGCAAGGACCACAAATTTAAGTACATTTACAATGTAATTCGAAGTTTGTGTTTACTGATCCTGAGAGCAAAGAAGTAATTATACATTTATAAATGGTTGGAGACAGTAATGCTGTGAAGTCTTCATCTGTTGTTAGATATTCACTAAAAATGTTTGCTTTTCAAGTGATGTGGGTTTAGGTATTCTGGGTCTAAAACTGAGTTAGGCTTGCAAGCAGAGAGTGACTGTAATAAAACAAAACCCAATAGTGGAAAAAATGAGAATGAACATGGATTTTGAAGACAGGATGAGAAGCGAAAGGCCTTTTAAATATCATGGTTAACCCTGGGTCTTATGTGGTGTGTGGCTAGTGAGTGCTTAGAGCAACAACAATAGAGGTGTGATTAAGGGTGCTTTTCTTGGCTAATGGAAAGAAGTTACTCCAGTATTTTAGAGAACTGAGTGGGGTTTTAACTGAAACAACTGCCATTAATATCTGTGGAGAACAAATGACTGCATGAACATTTAAATGTTCTCTTTAGAGGTATTCAGCATTTGAAAGATGGAGGAAAATGAAGGCAAATTACTCAGCAATTACCATTAATGCCTGAAAATGTTATGTAATTGATGATATCACAAAATGCAGCACAACATACATAACTATTATTTGGAAAAATCATTTCCAGAAAATAAGTTTGCAAAATCTTATAATTTCCTTCCAAATATAAGGCCTGGCAAAACAATCTGTCCAGTCTTAAGAAGAAAACTGAGATATTGATTAAGATTGTATTGCCTATGGTATGTACAGTCTATACTGGCAATATCTGAAAACACTTTTTGCTTATGTCCTGAAAGTTTTATCTAAAAAAAAAATTAAAAAAAGATAAATACTTTCTCTGTAATATCCTATATATCAAAGGTCTTTTTAAATACCTCAATTGCAATTGATTTTGTTACAGTGTTGTGTAGCAATGTCACTAAAACCTCAGATAACGATAGAAGTGTTTTAACATTTTAACAAGACAATCATCTTGAAGAAGAAAATGTTTGAAGTAGAAAACATAAACTTCTAATTTGTCATCAGAGTATTCTGACTGTAAATGCTATAATTTTCGCATCATGAATGTTACTGTTATAGGATTGTATCTGTTAGCAATGCCAGATAAGTCAAGTTACAGATAGGGATGTCTAAGCTGCTCTCCTTAGCAAAACACAGAACTATC
This sequence comes from Limosa lapponica baueri, assembly GCA_002844005.1. Taxonomy (NCBI): domain Eukaryota; kingdom Metazoa; phylum Chordata; class Aves; order Charadriiformes; family Scolopacidae; genus Limosa; species Limosa lapponica. The sequence continues at coordinate 785,525 of KZ505808.1, forward strand.
TTGCCTTCAACAATTTTACAGTGTGATACGTAAAGAATAAATAAATAAAGCATATTTATTTCTCCTCTACTTGTGCTAATCTACATAAATCCATGCAAAATATTCATGAATACAGAACATGTTGCACCATTTTAAAAACAGTCATTAAAATACATGCAAGAAAATGCTGTAAATCATGGCTCCTCTATGAAAACACGGTTCTATCACATCCAAACTGAGCCATAAAATGGTGTTATCAGTAAAAGTGATGTGTTTACTCCAAGTACACATTTAAAATTTAGAGATAAAATGCATTTCTTGGGAAACCTGTATGAAATGCATTAAGGTTAACATTTGCCTACTAGATCACAGCAAAAAAAACGTATGTATCTATATGTTTGGCTTCTTACACACAGCAAGTTGAATTGATCAACACACTATTTCAAAATGAGTCAGACTTTTTTTACTTTAAGCTTAGTATATTCATAATATAAATGAAATGTAAAATAATTTGCTTTATGCTCTCCTGTCCTATATTTACATTAAATTATATTGATAATACTTAATAGCATAGAAAACCCAAGCAATAAGTGATTATCAAGTAAAAACAGAGAAAATTAAAAAGGAAATTTGGGATCATTCTTCTGTTCCTTTGTGAGTAGATTACACACACAGACAAATAATATATAAAATCCAGATTAAATTCTCTTTTTTTTATCTGTATTACTGGCTAGCTTTTTGTTTATTACTTTCATGCTTTATCTGCATTGATGCTTTTACACAAAGGAACATCAGAGATACTGGTTTTGTGCAAGGTGACTTCTAAAAGAGACATGCTGAGCACAGAAAACCCATCCAGTTCTGTTGGACTTTTTCTCATGTGTATGCTTACTGACAGAAGCAACTAGCATAATGTTAACAAGCTAACATAATGCATAAGATTGGCAAATGGAAAAGAACTAAAGTACACCCTTTATTTTTCCTATAAAGACAATTTACAAAAAGAAAAAAAAACACAACCCCACATCCTTTTGAACATATCAAAAATGTTTGAAAGACTTGTCCTACATATTAGTTATCAAAGCTATTCTGGCAAGCCCTGTACCAAAGCCCTAGAGATTATTTTGGGTTCTTGGAAGGAGAATGAACATCAAAATAACTATGGCCCTTGGAAAGACAAAATTATTTTCTTTTTTTGGAGTGATTGTCTGATCTTTGAAAGAATCAACAGTTGATTAGATTTGATGTTCTAATTCTAGAAGCATTGAGCACCTTTCCAAATAATTTTTCCAGTATCAAAGACAGCCTTCAGAAATACCCAGACATTTTTAGTACCAAGACACAGATCTAATATCACCAGAGGATATCCAGAAGATGATGACTTTTTTTCACCATTTTTGGTGTCTCTGTGGCAACCAAATGTTGCATCTTTCCCCTAGCTTATTGGAAGGGAAGATGATTGTATGACTCATATTTCTTTGAGACAAAATAGGAATATATTCCAGGCCATAGTAAAAGGGCCTTTTGCATTTTATCTTGGTTAAAGAAATGTTTGTTTGGGTTTGAATACTACTTTTGAATAGTACTTACTTGTTCTTCATAGGGCATAAGAAGACACTAGGGTTAGATAAAAATAAATCACAGACTCATGGCTTTGCATAGGTTTAGGTAAACAGGAAGGCATATACAGTACAATCCTCAAGTGAAATAGCCTCTCTATGACTTGGGGAGAGTAGTTTACTCACTTGTCCTTTTCTTCAAATTGATGGATTATTCTCATACCGGAGAATTCTTGTGTCATCAAAGTAAAATAGTATCAAGTATCTGCTATCTGAGACTTCTTAAAAAACAGGGGAAAGATTTATGTGACCTTCATTCCCACCATAAAACCTAGGGCTAGAACACCTACCAGTCTTCACTTATGTAAAATCTCATAGAAATGCACAGATTAGTGATCCCAATTCTAAAAATCCTGTCTCTAAAAAATCCTTCAATGACTGGTTGCCAGCTTTCAATAAACCTAAGATTTGGAATATAATCTAGTTAAATAACTATGGGACTGAAAACAAAACTACCCTCCTACCAGTCCAGTCTTTCTATTGTTTATAGCCTTATCTTCTTCAGCTCTGTCTGTCATTAAATTGTAACCCTTTTGCAGCAATATCTTTCTACATGTTTAGTAGTAGTAGCAAAAGTAGTAAGGTACTGGTTTTAAATTAGTCTCCAGGAAAAATCAGCCACTACCTGGGAGATCAGCCACAAAGTTGCCAAGTAGCATTACTGAAACAGAGTACACAGGGAATTCAGCATGCCATTTGTGTCTCCCAGTTCTCATGTACCATTGTTTCACTGTAGGCAAAACTTAAATTATCCATGGCTATGAAATATGAAGCACATTGATAAATAGAAATAAATACTTTGGAGATACACATAGAGTTTTGTTCTTCAGCAGTGAGAAAAATTAGATGCTCCCACCAGCTAACTGCTAAAGTTGATAATGTATGGACCATAGAATTACTTTCATTACTTTCTGTTTATTTTCAGTAGGACTCTTCTAGCAGTATCTCTGGTTCAGGATGTCAGATCATATTTAGAATCAAAGTATACACAGTAGAAGCAAACTTTGGTCATCTCAAATGTTGCAGAGGTAACTAAGATCAAAACATTTCCCTACCTTCACTATACACTCAGACTAAATACTTTTGGGGAGATGAAAGGGAAGAAGGAAAAAAGGAACAATATACAAGAAGCTCAAAAGAGGACTAACGGTCCAGAGACACCTATAAAAAAAGTGACTGAGTGTCAAGCACATGCCCCTGTGTCTCGGAAAGTCAATTTCTAGGATAAACTATATGGGACACCCTTTTTCACTGCAGGAAATTGGAAGCACATATTTACTTTTTCAGTTGGTTAAGCACCCAACTGATGCTATTTAAACTACTGAATGTATACATGCATATAAACAAGGCCACTTTCTCCAGTATACATCAAACAAGTGTGCTTCTAACTGCATTATAGCTTGGGCAAAAAGCCTTCCATCTCAGTGTGCTTATAAACCTGGTTCTGTTTGCCCGCTTATAATGGTCTGAACAGAAGCTTGCAGCTACAGTATGTGTAGGAGGAGAGCTTACACTGGCCAACACATCAGTACAAAACCCTAAGCTGAAAGTTTTGAAAACGTGGAATTCTTAGGCACATGGAGTCTGGATTGTTTTCATGGTTTCAATAATACTTTTTCTTGACATAAAAAATTCCCACCAGAAATCAGTAACTATGAACATGTTATGTTAACCTTCTAGTCCCACCTTCATGACAAATCTGAACCTTATCACTAAATGTTTTGGTTTGTTTTTTTCCTTCTCATACTGGGCATAAAGAAAACCCTTTATGAACAGAGTTTGCAGTTGTGGTAATGGATAAGAAAACATTACAACTGTTTCATTATTCTATTCTAGAAAAAGTCTGTTTTCAAATCAAGGTAAAAACTTCTGGCTATGAACCATAAATATGTCCTTGGAGTAGACAGTTAATACAAGCTTAGTGAGGTCGGGCTGGGTTATGATCAGTCAACATTAGAGGGGAAAAGAGAGATTAAAAATATATAGAAGATTTGCTGCTGAATTTGTTTCCATTAAGAAGTATTTTTAAAAATCTGTTTCTACTTCATCATCTCACATTAATGTAATAGTAGCATTACCTGATCCTAGTGCTTAAAATAGCTCCATTATATTTAGAGTATTATCCACATATGATTACTTCAGATTCCCTGGAAAAAGATTAGAGCTGAATATTACTGATTTTAACTAGAGAAACTACTGGATATACGTAATGCAGCTTTTGGCTTTACTTAAAACTGGAAAAACTATGCCCAGAGAAAAAAAAAATCTGACTCACCAAACTGTTTTGACATCAAACTTTTTTAGCATTGTAGTCTAAAGGGTCTGCACTCAGAGATGAATAAACCAATGCAATAATCCCCAAAAAGAAGAGGTGGAAGCTTATTGAGTCATCCTAACACTTTTCTTTTATTCTGCTGTGTCAAATTTGGTGTCTATAAAATGTCAGAGGAACAGAAATTTGTAAGGTTAATAAGAAGTTTGTATTGCAGTTGTTCCTGGTGTTATATGGCATAACACAATACACTAAGCTGGGCAGAAAGAGACAGATAGTTGTCTAAGCAAGAAAGAGCAAACTAATTAAAGAACACAATGGAAGTGTAAGCATAGCAGCAATTTGGAGATATCAAACCTGCATTTCAAAGAGATTTTCTGCTGTCTTTTGTGTCTGGACAAGGCTAACAATGCTTCACTCTAGTCTTTGCTGTATATAGAACCAATATACAATGATAATAACACAGGGAATAACAGAGGGAAAAGAAAATAGCATTCAAGGTTTCTCTCATTTATTTATATTCAATTGTTAACCAATAAAGCAGGTTATAACTAAGTAGAAAACAAGCAGCCAATTTTACAAAGTATTTGAGACAGTGAATTAACACTAAACTGGTGCCCTTAACACCAATGATTGGTAAATGCAAACCTAAGAAAAGCTCCTGAGTTTTGCAGAACCAAATTTTTGGTTAATTTTAATAATGATAGACTTAATAGTGTTTTTTGCTTTATTTCCATTCTGTTTCTTTGTTTCCAGTTTTATTACCAAATACTTATCCTAAATTTTATCAATGTCATGTCCTGATCTCCCCGAGTCACATGCTGATCCTTTAAGGGATGCCTGTACTGATGCCTGTATATCTAAACAGAACAAGGCTAGTGAAACACCTCTAATACTGCAGCACTGATCATCCATACTGCATTCCATGTTCTGTCATGCTGGTTTTGTCTCTGACTGGTAGTACTCACTGGGGCAATATCCAGACAGTGTTCAGGGAACATGGGGACTCTCTATACTGGGAGTATGAAACTGACTGCACCGCTGCTACCAACACTGGAGTAAGGTTTTGAATCCTCAGGCTCTGTAACACACTTTCCTGTCATATCCAGACTAGAATACCCCCTAGAAACTGGAATACCTCTTGTTTCAGAACGTGTAAACCCCATTGCAATGGGCTGAATCAGAAAAAATTTTAGATATTCTGAACCTGAAAATATGCACACACATTTATGCCTGACACTATACGGAGTTTAGAGGAGCCCACAAGCTAAGTGCTAGGTGGTATAGATGCATCTTGAACACTAGAAGAATGTCAGCATAGAGAGATATGAGTGGAAGAAATCTGTATAACAATATGCACTCCTGTTTCTCCTGAGTGATGAATCTAGAAACTGCAAGTTCTTTTTTGAGAACCTCTTGTTCACAACATGTTTTAGAGTTTTCTCTGGCAAGACCTAAGTGCCTTTCCGGCTACTGGAAAAACCAAATTCCTGAGTCAGTGGAGAGCAGACTCCTTTACTGGAGGCAGATTAGTGTCCCACAGTGTCAGCAGCAGACAGTGAGGGCAATCCAGGGAGCCCATATGATTAATCACGAAGGCACAGACCTACCCAGAGAAGTGTTCAAAGCAGATGTCTAAACGGCCATTTAACATAAAGATACACAGCAGGGAGGAAAAATCTGAAATACTTAAACAATGTAGATTGTTTAAGACCAGGGTAGCCCACACTCCGCCTGCCCGAACGTGCACTGTTCTAATTTGACAATTTGAGTCTAAATGACAAAGGAACAGTGATGACAGTAGAATCTATATAAGCACCTATCCTCAAGACCGTGATATATTTTGATGTAATAATCACGATGCAAATATTATTTTCTGCCTTTTTCAATGGTTGTGTGTAATAAAAAAACCACAAAAATATTTTCATCCAATTTAGGAGAGTACCACAGAAGGGCCATTGGAAGGCTTACCTTATGTATAATGTATATAAGCACATTACTTCATATCATGAAAAATCAAAACCTACAAAAGTTAATTATTGAATCTCTATTACTCATGTTCCTTATTTTTTCTTCAATAAAACTGATAAACTGATTCATTTGTTATGAAAAAAAAGGTCCTTATATTCTCTTCAAACTATCAGGGTTTACAAACAAAATAAATTCCAGAGCTCTCCTTTTTCATCAGCTGGATACTATATTGAGGATATATAATATACTATAATTATAATACACTATATTTTTCCTTTAAAACATGTAAGTTTTAAAGGAAAAATTATTGTAATGTTGAGAAAGATAATGGGATTGAAAGACAAATCTTAAAAAGATGTTTATAAATTTGAGTGAGATACAATGACTGGGGAATGTCATGGGTTATGAGAAGAACATACATGATACCAAAAGGTGCTCTCAGCTTTTGCATACATTTCATTTGAAGTAAAGGCCTTTGTTGTTCCATTATCTTCCTATAGGAGATTTTACAGAGAGAATAGGTGCTACATTGCAAGACTAACCCAGGTATACGGTAATTAGAAAATCAAATACAGTAGCTAAAATTATGTAAATATAAAATATTGAAATAGTGCTTAAGGTTGTTTCGCCTTCTATTGCAGAAGCAGAATAACACTGTAAAAAGATGGTCAGACGTTCCAGGAATGATAATTATTAGGATGCTGAAAACTCAGATCCTTTTTTTTTTTTTAAAAGGGGCCCAACACGACTCATAATATTTTCTTTTTTCCTTTTTCTTTTTCCTTTTTATTTCATTATTTCATTGACAATTTCATCCATGAAACACATACGGAGCAGTAGCTAAATCTATGTTGCAGATTTTGGATTTTGTGAAGCTTCCTTTCTGTTGCTGGATCAATCTACATCATCTGGTGAGACAGCCCTAGAAGTTAAAGTCACTAAGAACAAAAGTGGTTTTTTTCCTAGTTCTGTAACTCGGCAACTAGTTTCAGCTCAAGTAAGTTATTTAATCTGCAGATGAACATGTTTACTCATCTGTAAAATGAAGAATAAAAGTTTGGAAAGGGATTTGAACTCTCAGACAAAAGGCTATTTATGAAAACATCTAGGTTTTTGGTAGTCTGACTACTTGTTACACATTGTTTTCTTTCACAACCATGTCTGAATTCTGAAAAAATCCAAACAATGGAAATTCTGAAGATTAGTCATCCTGATTCTCTGATTGCTGCCACCTGAGAGAAAAACCTCAGCATTTCTTGGGAGGTGGGGAACTGTAGCAAATTCCTTTGATACAGGTGATTGACTTGAATATCAGCAGGTTTTTTTTCATTCATACAGTAGGAATGTGAGCTCATAGGCTGCTAGAACTATAAAAACATTATTAGAAGATCAATATGGAGATCAAAACAGTAAGTCAACATAAAATATATTTACACATGTATAAGATGATAATAATAGTAATATGAGGTAAATAACTATATAGATAAGAAAAGGACAATAGGAAGTCAACATAGATTTCAGAAAAAATGTACTTTCAATATTCATTGCTGTTTGAACTGCCATCCTCATTCCTAACAGCATAAAATCTGTATTATTTTCTTTCAACCATTAGAATTTAAAGTATAGCAAGAGTTTTATTTTGCTGTTCTCAAAACGTACATGACACAGGCAACAGAAAATTATTGTCCTTGATATCAAGAAAGGGAAATAATTTTGATCTGAGGTGAACAAAGACGTAGAACACAGGCAGAGGCACATCCAAACTTAGTGCACAAGTACTATAAAGCCAATTCAGATAGCATACTATATATTCTTAAACAGTACAACACAACTCAGTGAACCACTTTGTGTGTGTTTTGCTTTAACAGTTTGTGCATACATAGGAACATCCAGAACTCCCAGTGTCTCAAATAAAAAATGTGAACCACAATTTTTCCACTTCTGAGCATCAATCTTGTTCCATAATTGCCTTCAGCTGCTTCAAGTGAAACTTCATATCTAGGTTGTGTTGAGTAATTACCATAAGAGTACATTTTTCCTTTCTCCCTCCAGTGATTTTTAGCCAGGTGACATGAAAATGTCAGTATTACAATAACATTTTTAACACTGCTAACAAAGAACATAATAAAATATAAAAGTATTAATCTGTAAACATACAAACAAATATAGTAAACATATCATATTTTAAACGGGAACACATTTCTTTTCTGTGCAACCCCTACTGTATTCACAGAATCATTGAAGTTAAGGAATTAAGTATTGAAGTTAAGGAAAATGTATACTGTAGGTAAAGTAACATTCCTTTGAACAATACTGTCCAAAAACATGCAATCAAGATTCTACAGTAAAATATGAGTTCTAAAGCATCACAGAGGGCCCCATTTTTGACACCTGGAGAAATATCCCTATCATTTATTTTGTTATAAGCTTGAAACGTTTGTCTCTTCAGCCAAGGAGAGAAGAAATAAGAGGTGCAAATATTTCTATACTTAGAAAACAAGAAAAGGTGGTTAAGATCAGATACCAAAAAGGATTACTACACATGCAACTGAACATCCTCCTCACAGTATCTTAACTGTGGAACTTACGTAACTACAAAAATATGATCAAACTTTTTTTAAAAAGTAAAGCTAAATATTTTTAGTAGTTGTCATGAGAATATCTGTTCCTACACTAGTTTAAAGGGTTTTACCCAAGGAGTGCTTAGAAACACGTCAGAAGATGCTGGGGGTAAAACCAGCATCACCAGCACCTTCTCCTCCAGTGCTTGGAAGCTGTAAGCTTAGGTTTTTCAGTAGGGAGCCTATGCATATATCTATCAGCATATGATAAAGCATTCCTGTATTTATTAAATTAGACTGTGTTTGAAAGTCTATTTATACTAAATTGTTAACAGCAAGTGCTTTCTCCTCCTACAATGAAGAATCCTCATAGCACTTTGTATTACTGATCCACTTGGAAATCACCTACTGCCAAGAGCAACAAAGAACCTCTCCAGAACTGATTTGTTACTCGCACTCATGATTCCTTCCTCATGGGCCGACTCTTGCATTTAATGCTGCTGCTTTAATGCATTTAATACATTAGCAAGCTTGTAATCAATATACAGACATCCAAATAAAGACATACATCCTACTTCTGAAATAAAGTTCCTCCCAGCAGAAGCTCATGTTCTGTACTGTACCCTATGCTATCCGGTTTCAAAAGCCACTCATATATCCAACATAAGGAAAGCAGTCAGGAGTAAGGTTGTGTGATATTTCCTTCCTGTTTTACAATATATGAAGCTTTGGGAGCAGAGACCCAGCTGTTTCACACTAGCTTTTCTCCATGATGGAGAAGGAACTACAAAATTAACAGAGTAATCATTAGGATATACAAGTTTAAGAATATTTTTTAATATCTTCCTTCATTTTTTATATTAGCTTATATAAAGCTGTCAATATTATTGCTGAAATAGAGTGAAAATGAGGGCTACCTGATAAGAGTAATGTAATTAATCCTGCCAGCTGCCTCTTTGTATATGTGGTATTAACAAGTTTCTTATATAAAGGCTGTGTTTCTGATGGTTTCAACTGGCACTTTTCATGGTTCACACTGACTAATCTGAGAAGTAACAGACAATAAATGAAGGTCCACAGTCTTCCACCTCATAAAATGGCTATTCAACTTCTGTCAGTGGGGATTAAATGACAAAGTCACTAATGAATTGTGCATAGAGTAAAATAATTGGTACTGAAAAACTGGATAAAAAGATAAAATGTTATTGCACTGCCCCATCATCCTTGAAAGGATTTGTTATACCAGAGGAAGTAGTCAATAATAAGCCACCCAGCAATTTTGTCCTTTTAAACCAGACACATATTATTGATTAATTCCTTTTAGGTCAAAGCAAATTATTCCAACTAGGCTAGATAAATCTGGACTAGATAAGAGAAAAAAGTAAAAGTTGTATTTTGCTGAGTACCTGAAGACAAACTATCAGAGTGATACTCTCTACAGTGTTGATTAGAAAAGCAAGCTGTAAGTCAGTAAATCAAAAATTACAGCTAAAATTCCAAGCTCAGAGATACAAACTTCACAGAAGTACAACCCTCCAAAAACACGACAAAGCAGCCACATGTAATAGCCATATCTTCTGCAAGCTGAAGACTCCCATGAAGGTTTAAATTGCCGTGCCTGACTAACTACCATGGTACCTTTTGGCCCCTCTAGTAAGCACGTAATTAGAGCTCTCTGCTACACATCTTATACTATAAAACAAAGTGGCTGCTAATATGTAACAGCAATAACATTCAGCCTGCTTCATTGTGCTCATAATGTGAGTTCAAATTAAAAACTAAACTTCTGAGAACCTCTGTGTTTAGAAAGTAGAGAGGGAGCTCTTATTGTTTTATAGTCCCTCTACTAAAAATAACAGACTAGAACAATACTTCTGTTATCTCTGTCATTTTAATACATAGTACTTCTTCAGCTGAAGGGATTCAAAGAAAAACTCCAAATGAGATTATCTATACTCCATGCTGTTGATATAGACAGGAGATACGAACATCAAAATATAAGGAATTAAATGCTGTCCCTTTTATCTGTGAACTGCACTTTCCTTACATTTTTTCTTATTCCAAGCTTTATCAAATTGTGTGTGGTGCATCTGTGCACTTACTTATTTGTAGAGACACTTTTTAGGACTGAGGAGGGAACTGCATTTATGATTGTAAAGGTGACTGGAATGGAAGGCTAAATCAAGGACCATGAGGGAATAAACTGAACTCAAGAGAAACTCTGGACTGTAAAATGTAAGAAAGGAGGAATGTGTTGTGAATTGAATTAAGTTCAGTGTCAAACTAGTCAGTATAATATTGCTGGTTTTCTTCTGCCCTTTTTTTAGACTTTTTGGAAGAGTCATATGATTAAGCAGCCTCATTATAAATTATTCTCTTAAGACTGATGCACTAGCACTTTTTGTTTGGTTGTTGTTGTTTGTTTTTTTTCACAGAACTAACTCTTCTAGTCCCATTTTTAAAAATGCATATGAATAGTCTTAGCTGGGCTTCAAAGCTGGAGGTAGAAATCATGGTCTAAGTGTAGGATGATTGTTAACTTATTTTGATAATAATTGAAGCAAGTTTTTTCCTAATGGAGAAAATGCCAAGAAAGTTGATGAATTAAAGGTTTTTAAAAATTAGATAACCATGGAAACAGTATATGCTAGAAAACAGTCTTGGAATGTCTTACAACAGGAGGGGACATTGTAAGCAGAACCAAGAGAAGAAATAAACAAATTTCTCATTGTTAGAAATGTTCTGAAAATTAAATGCAGCTCGGAGGGCTCATAGAAACCTGGAGAAGGGAAAAACCACCTATACTGATGGCAGTATGAATGAATTGCTGGGGAAATACGAGACTCAGTAGACAAAATAGTAAGCAAAGTAGGAGGAAATGAAAGGTGTACTATGATGGCTCTACCAATGGAATTCATGACTAACAATCAAGTTCAATAGCATTCCTGGGGAAAGTCAAGTCAGGCACTGTGCTAGTCCATATGAAGGAAGAAAGGAGGTTTTAAGCCATATATATCATCCATGTCACTCATAGGAAGGATGCTGATGTATGGACAGAGCATCAGAAAAAAAATATATAAACAAGAGTAATTGTATGCTCTAGCATTCCTGTGGGAATTTCAAAAGCACATGCCATGGCTTAGGCTGAATTTACCAATTACAGGTGACAGATTCTCTCTCCCTGCTTCTGGCTACACAGAGAAGAGGAGGAGAGAGAGATTTACAAATTTAGAAGGAATTAAACTACTTTAATGAAATATTAATAATAAAATAAAAAGGAAATAATAAAATAGATACGATATATACAAAACTGTATCAAGCTCCCAGGATGATGTCACCAGCAGGCACTGGGGAAGTCCCAGCAATGGATGGGAACTGGATTCCAGCTCTGGAGTCAGGAACACACAGCTCAGGATCAAAGACCAGTGAACAGACAGGGTTCTCTTTGGAATTCAGCCATTGAAGAAAGAGGGCTGACCCCTTGATCCCTCAGCTTTTATACTGAGCATGGGGCAGATGGGACGCAATCCCCCTGTTGGTCAGGTTTGGGTCACCTGTCCTGTCCGCTCCTCCCTGCAGGTAGGACCCTTCTACACTTTTCCATTGTTACAGCAATAAGTATAAGCAAGACCCACTTTGCAAATCAGTCTTTTGCTTGAAGTATAAACATTGGTCTTATCCCTCTGAGAATGAACAGTTTTCTACACAATATGCTGTTCATTTCAGAGAGTTAGAAGAGGCCTAACTAAGAAGTAAAAACTGAGCACAAAGTTGGTTCTGTTTTACCTCAAACCACCACAGCACAGAACTTTTCTGAGGTTTTTCTTGTTTCTGCTCCACAGTAGCATGTAAAAAGATGCAGGTATTCTTACAGTCTGAAGTATGTCTGGGTTCTCATCCATCATCAATTTCTCTATTAAAAGTGCATGAGAGTGAAATAAGCACAAACTCTCCACTTTTTCACTGAATTATTGTATTTCACTAATACCACAAAGTCTGTTACATGGAATGAATGTTTTTATTTAATTCTATTTGGCTACTGGAGCTTTTTCAGCAAATCAAGACATAACACCAGGTTATCCACTCATATAAAATTCCTTATAGCTTTTCAAATGTCACACATGTCAATCTTTTCTTCTGCACAGCCAAATGAATTAGTTGGACAGAACTGGTCTAAAAAATTAGTAATAACTCTGGATAAATCATAGCCAGAGAAAAATAAAGCTGTATAAATATTAGTCTTTCAGATTTTCTGTGTAGATGATAGAATGTGTTTTGGCAGTTACTAACCAATGCTGATATTTTACTGGCCATCATTGCATCTTCAACAAACGTGCTCATGAGTAATAAAAGGTCTACTTTAGTCCTTCTAGGTGGTACAATAAAGGTAACACAGATATGTAGAACCATAGAATCATAGAATAGTTTGGGTTGGAAGGGACCTTTAAAGGTAATCTAGTACAACTCTTCCTGCAATGCACAGTAACATCTTCAACTAGATCAGGTTGATCAGAATCCAGTCTAACCTGACCTTGAATGTTTCCAAGGATAGTGCATCTACCAATTTTCTGGGCAACCTGTCCCAGTGTTTCACCACCCTTATTATGAAAAGTTTGTTTCTTATATCTAGTCAGAATCTATTTTCTTTTAGTTTAAATCCATTACCCCTTGCCCTATCACAACAGGCTCCACTAAAAACCTTGTCCCTATCTTTCTTATAAGCCTCTGTAAGTATTGAAAGGACACAACAAGGCCTCCCTGGAGCCTCCTCCAGGCTGAACAGCCCCAATTCTGTCAGCCTGTCCTCATAGCAGAGGTGTTCCATTCCTCTGATTATTTTTGTGGCCATCCTCTGGACGCGCTCCAAGAGGTCCATGTCTTCTTGTACTGTGGACCCCAGACCTGGACGCAGAACTCCAGGTGAGGTCTCACCAGAGTGTAGTAGAGGGGCAGAATCACCACCCGTGACCTGCTGGCCACTCCTTTTTTGATGCAGCACAGGATTTGGTTGGCTTTCTGGGATGCAAGCACGCATTGCTACTCATGTTCAGCTTTTCATCCACCGGTACTCCCAAGTCTTTCTCAGCAGGGCTGCTCTCAAACTGTATTATTACCAGGGGTTGCCCTGACCCAGTTGCAGGACCTTGCACTTGGCCTTTTTGACCCTCATGAGGTTCACATAGGCCCACTTCTTGAGCCTGCCCAGATAACTCTGGATGGCATCCTGTCCCTCAGGTGTGTCAACAATTCTACTCAGCTTGGTGTCATCTGCAAACTTGCTGAGGGTGCACTCAATCCTTCTATGTCATTGTCCTTCTATGTCTATGTCATTGATGAAGATATTAAACAATAATGGTTCCAATACAGAACCCTGAGGGACACGGCTTGTCACTGACCTCCATCTGTACATAGAGACATTGACAAATAACCTCTGGATGCAACAATGTAACCAATTCCTCATCCACCAAGCAGTTCACCCATCAAATCCATAACTCTCCAATTTGGAGAGAAGGGTATTATGAGGGACCATGTCAAAGGCCTTACAGAAGTCCAGATAAACAACATCCATAGCTCTTCCCTTGTCCACCAATGTAGTCACTCCACCAACTGCCACGCGGTTGGTCAGGCAAGACCTGTCCATGGTAAAACCACGATGGCTGTCTCGTATCACCTCCCTGTCCTTCCTGTGCCCCGGCATAGCGTCCAGAAGGATCTGTTCCATGTTCCCAGGGTCTTCCCAGGCACAGAGGTGAGGCTCACAGGTTGGTAGATCCAAGGGTCTTCCTTTCTACCCTTTTTGAAAATAGGTGCAATACTTCCCTTTTTCCAGTCACTGGGGACTTTGCCTGACTGCCATGACTCTTCAGATATCATGGAGAGTGGCTTGGCAACTACATCAGCCAATTCCCTCAGGAGTCTGGGATGCATCTCAGCAGGTCCCATAGCCTTCTGTATGTTCAGGTTCCTCAGGTGTTTGAGAACCTAATCTTCTCTTACAGTGGGAGGTATTTTGCTCCCCCCTGTCCTTGTCTTGCAGTCCATCCACTTGAGAGGTGTGGGAAAGTGGTTGCCAGTGAAGACTGAGGCAAAAAGTTGTTGAGTACTTCAGCTTTCTCTTTGTCCATTGTTACCAGTTTGCCAGTCTTGCTCATCAGGGTAGACACACTTTCTTTGACCTTCCTTTTCTGGCTGACATATCTGCAAAAGCCCTTCTTATTCAGAATTATATGGGTTTGGAACGGACCTCTGGAGATCATCTAGTCCAACCCCCCCGCCAAAGCACATCAACCTAGAGCAGGTTGCACAGGAACATATCCAGGGGGGGTTTGAATGCCTCCAGTGACAGAGACTCCACCACCTCTCTGGGCAGCCTATTCCAGTGCTCTGCCACCCCCAAAGTAAAGAAGTTCCTCCTCATTTTTAGATTGAACTTCTTATACTCAAGTTTATGCCCATTACCTCTTGTCCTGTCACTGGGCACCACTGAAAAAAGACTGGCCCCATCCTCTTAACACCCTCCCTTTAAGTATTTATAGG
>KZ505808.1:800564-813795 GCA_002844005.1 Limosa lapponica baueri
CCTCTGCTGTACTATCTCCAGCAGTTGCCTGTCCTTCCTGAACTGGGAAGCCTAGAACTGGACACAGTACTCCAGATGGGGCCTCACGAGGGCAGAGCAGAGGGGGAGGGTAACCTCTCTCAACCTGCTGGCCACACTCTTCTTGATGCACCCCAGGATGTCATTATTCTTTGCATCCCTTATCAAGTTCAGCTCCATCCACGCCTTGGCCTTCCTGACCCCACCCCTACACAAGTGGGACCGTCTGTTTCTTCCAATGTCACTGTTCGCAACTAGAAGGAGAGAGGAGAGAATAACTTATTGTGGGAAAGTAACGGAAGATTGGCGAGGAGGACTGTAAATATGCTCAAGTGACTCGCATGTGGCGTGCTGGAAAACACATATATCACACTAATTGTTGCTTAGTTTTGTGTGCTCAACAAGTAAAACACCTGCACTTAGATAACATAGTCCTGGGATGGACTCAGGGGCACCTTATCAAACACGCCTGAGATTCCTGCCCTGCTGTTGAAGAGATCAAAGCACAGCAGAAAACTCTGCCTGCCAGAATCCTTGAAATACCGGCTCAAACAGCAAGTGGGAGCTCTCTTGCTCCCTCACTCCCTTGCTAACAAGGACTCTCTTGCTAATAAGGACTCTCACTCTGCGGTGCCTGCATCCCCTGCTTGCCTGCCTCTGCCCAGGTACTGCTTCAGAGGTTCCCCGATCCATGAGGTATTGAGATTAAATTTGTTCTTTGCCCTTAATCCATGGTTTTGTGGTTGTTCCTGCGTCCTGCCTGCATCGGCTCACACACTTATGGTGCAGATTTCCTTACCAGCCATCCCAAGGCCCTGAAGTCTCTTTTGATTGCCCTTGGACTATGTGTTGCAGCTTCATTGTCACTTACATGGAAGAGTGTTTTTCTTCCCTAGAACTGTACTGCAGTAAAAGCCAGTAGATAATATTAAAAGGACAAGTGACAGACTTCATGCCTTTTCATGTTTTATAATTCTAAAATGGAACCTTCTAGATATAATTATTCTTGTGTGCTTGCATCTATATACACAAACACACCTCTCTTCCCCAAACACAAGCATATGTACATTCACGAATGTCAGTGTTTTAAATTATTTAGAATACATCTCCTATTCACAGGAAGTTATCAAAAAAAAACCCTGAAACATCCAGTTAAACAGAAGTAAGTCCAACGTCTAATGCCACCTTCCTGCACTGTACACTTGTCAAGTCCTGTCTTTATCAGTGGATACACCAAAAAGACTTCTGGTCACAGTAGGTCTATGAGGGCTTCTTGGACAAAATTCTAGCCATTTGTACACTCAGGATTTCACTTCACTATACAGATTTTTATTTTCTTTTGTTAAATTGTCACATTTATAACTGTTTAACAATTCTTCAAAACATTTACCTTTTTCCTTTCAATTTATATGAAATACATGCACTATATGATGTGGAAAGGAAAGAAGCAAGCCCAAAGAAATATAAGAAGTCTGTAGTCAACTCAGCAGAAGTAAAAGAGTAAAAAATAAAATTATGGTCCTCCAGACCCCCATCCATGGGCTATAAGATTATTATTCCCTCAATAATGAGGTGATACGGAGATGTTCTGAGATAATAGAAAAAAACAAGTCTCCTTTGGACTTCTCTATAACTGCTACAATTCCAGATGCCTAAGTTATATTTCAGCTTCGGCTCATTGTATGGACAACTCTGCTCTTGCCTCTGACTATTGTGATAAGGTGTGTCTGCTGTATTTATTCCTCAGTTGATGTTGCCTTAAGAATGTAGTTATCAAGATAGTAGAATTCCAGTGAGGCAGTGAGTTTCTGAAAGATTGTCTTTTACAGGGGACCAGCAGAGAATGACCCAGTGAAATCCCAAAGAAAAAAGGAGATTGTTCACTCAACTTGTAATTAATCTGTGACATGGCTTGCCACAAGGTGTTGTGGACACTAAACTGACATTTGAATCTAATGGGAGACGAAAAAGTCCATAAAATAGAAACGTATCATGGATTCTTATCTGCAAAAGGCAACTCTGCCTGGAAAATCCCTACAGCAGTGGTTGGGAGAGTATATTTGGGAAGGGCATCACTATATGCTTGTTGTGTTCCTGTACTCTTCCCCATTTAGTCAGGGTTGGAGGCAGTACCAGGTTATTCCTGTGGTCTAACATTGTGCTCAGGGAAAAGACTCTTTGAAGAACAGATCTGAGAATAAACGTAGGAAGGAAATGCAGGAAAGGGCTGAGCTGCTCTCCACAGAGATTTGAAGAGAAGCCTGTGGGGACTTGAACACAGAAAGAAAAAAAATGGGCTTAGCAGAATTTGTATGAGAATGTGGAAAGAACTCACTGAGAATGTGGAAAGAATGAAAAAGGTTGTGTAAAAGATTTTAGGTTAATTTTAACAAACTTGACTGTAGTGGATGGGAGAGTTATCAAAGTGTCTGACAAACTTGGGAGGTTAAAATGGATGCTTGCACCAAGGAAGGAATGTTACCTGTAACAGTAAATCTGAAAACTGCAAAAGCATATTAAAGTAGACTATATTGTGAATAAACTTGTATAGCCACAACACGAGTTGGATGCTAAGTTTGTTATATAAAGCTGAAGCTGAGTGCCGACTGATTCATTTGATTCACTGGCTGTCAAAATTAACTCGAATGTGAAAGTGTCTCTTTAACACAAAAAGCTTGGATTAGACAGCTTGCACTGGCCAATCAAACAATGGAAAAGTAAAAAGTATTGGTCCAAAGCAATAAGGTGCACTGACAGACAGAAACAGTATCTGAAGACTTTTTATATTCAAAGGAAAAAGTCAGGGGTGACTACCACAAAAAGCAGTTCTCCTTAAGAGGTAGCTTCAATCATACTGAGACAGAATTAAATAGAGACAGAACAAAGACTTTACAGATCTCATAAGCATACAGAAGTCAAGACAGGTCAATCTGGGAATAGCTGCTATAGAAAGATCACAGACATAAAAGTATAAAATTAACCAGTCTTAGATCTTAAGTCAGTCACATTAGCAGTTGAAAATATCAGCTCATCTGTAAGATTTGCTTTCTTTAGGTAGAGCAGAAAGCGTCAAACAAAAAGTCAAGGCTATTGACCCACACTAAAAGCTAATTTTAGGAGATATTAGCATGAGTCAGATCCAGGGCTAAGAGTAAAGGCAAGCTAATGAAATTTTCACAGATTTTACCTGTTAAAGAGGACAGAAATAAAAGTCATTTCAATAAGCACTTAAGAAGAGCTCTGCTATGAAGATGAAAACTCTTGACAGCTAAAGATAAAGAATAAAATTAGAAACATAGATAAGTCTGAAGAAATTACATGACTAAGATCACCACATCCAAAAAAATACACACACAAACGCTCTAAACTTCTGCACATAGATGAGAGTATTTCCCCTTTTTTGCACTACTGGTAGTGAACCAGTGTCATGGTGCCAAGGGAGCACTTTTATTCCTGACAAACAAATTGTAACTGTAGATCTACTACCTTTTAAGGTGTAGTTGGAATGTATTGCAAATACGTATGAACTAGACTTAAAACAAGTTCATCTGGGTATCACAGAAAAGATAACTGCACAGAGTCAAGTACAATTGTCAATGAGTTCACCTCAGAAAATACCTAGGTAACCAAACTATGACAAACTTCACAAAATGCAAGGGAGGATTTGGTGATTTGTTTTAAGATGATACTCCTTTTAAAATAGAATCATACAAAGCAGTAGCTCCATCGACACCTGAAAAAACAGATCAATTACATAAAAGAAGGTATATTTGTTGTACAGGAACGCATCCGATGAAAATTTCAGTCATAATGTGAATATATGGCAAGACCTTCCCAACTACTCTCTCCAGTCCTCGAATAGCTTTTCAGCTGAAGCACAAAGATGGAACGTTCTGTTCTTAGGGAGAATGAGCATACCAAGTACCAACACACCAATGCCTACTGAAACAATTTGAAAATGCTAACTAGGTCAGGATGAAGTTAACAATTTCTGTGTAACTTTAAATAAAAAAGCAGTGGATTTTTATATAAACTTTCAAGTGTTTTAATACATCTGTATGAACCAGAGGAAAACCCTTCTTTGTTCTGCAAAGAAATGTTAATTTTAGCTAGAAAATTAAAATTGCTTATTATAATATCCAAAAAATGTGAAATGAACAAAATTATATTAACAGGATTAAGAAAGTTATGTCTAACATTTGGACTTATGATACTAATTAACTTTAAATGAGTTTTGGAAAGAAGTACACAGCTACCTGATAGGTAAACAGACCCTTAATATCTGCACTGAAATTCTAAAAAAGGGCTGATCTTCATAAATCAGAAGAGGACAAATGCAGCAGAGAGCCATGCTTTTCCAGGTGTCACAGTACTATTGTTAATTACTTCTCTTCTTTATATTATAGTGATGTCATCGCTGTTATTTATTATCTGTGCAGGCTTCACAGTAAAAAGCTATAGAAGAAAGACCTTCAAACTCCCACGAGATAAGATAATAGAAGGAAACCTTTACTCCTAGAAAAGTAGAATTAGAATCCCATTTTCTTCCAAGGTATTGCAAGATTCAAATTTTAGTTCAAGTATAATAAACCTAACCTTGCTGTGTCTTCTGTTAAAAAAAGAATGACTTGCCAGTACTAAATGATAACAACGCATATCCAAACTGCCAAAAGGTGACATTTCAGCTGTGTTCTGTTACATACAACTAAACAGCTCTTAATTCTGTTTTGGCTGTTTATCAGCCTCATGTCACTGAGCTGCTTAAGAATCTCTGTATTTGCTGTGCTGTGAATGGAACTCTTCAGGGACGTAGTTGTCATAATGACAAGCAATATACTGTACCTAAAATAGGGCCAATTACTCTAGGAAAGGTATGTCCAACCGAGCAGTCATCTCATGTTCTATTATTTCATCCTGTCAACCAGTACCTGCAGAAGACTGACGCCTACAGCTCCAAGTACAAACATAATTCTAGAGAGGACTGCTGCTTTGCCAATGTAGAAATGGGCTTCTTGGAAGGAATTTTATTTTGAAATGTGACACGTTTTTTGTCAGCCCACCTGGCAAGCTGCTTAGGCACCCATCCTTGTAAGCTGTCAGGAAACTGGAAATTCAGGACCTTCAGCTTCTAGCATCCTAAACTCGAAGACTCCTTGGGTCTTTTCACAATTTGTCTGGTCAGCAGCTGATGAAGAGTGTTTCCAGAGTTCCTAAGCATGACTAACTGCCAGAACATCCATTATACTGATAAGAATCTGAGTACCTCTGAGACTTCAGACTAAACCCTCCAAACTCTGGTGCTAACAAACTAGTCATGGTTCCTGGCTTACAGCAGTTATGCCAGATAGCCCACTAACAGCATGAGCAATCCCAGATCAGAGAGTAGGAGTGTTAGCTTTCTATTTTTGAGATTAAATCTACCTGATAAACTGGATAACATTCCCCGAGCTAGACTGTCCCATAGCTCAATCCCCTGTGAATGAGAGCTTAAAATGTCACCACATAGTTCCTTAGCTGCATTCAGAAAAAAAAATAATCCAGCAGTGCAATCCCTTTTTGAAACCAGGCTGCACAGTTTCACATATCTCTTTGCTCAATCTGCTACACCGAAACTTATACATTGCCTCTATGTGATTGTGTTTTCTAATAATACTGAGGTTTGAAAATGGCTGTCTCTTTTAGAAAGTATCCTACCCTTTCTTTTGATGGTTGTTTACTCTCCAGATGAATAAATTTGCTAAAAGAAAATCCTGAAGTCATCTAAAGTGTATTAAGTTTTTGCCCCTAGAAGATTTCTCACTTTGAAAAGCAATGAAAATATAGTGCTTTCAGTTTCAATTTCTCACAGATATATAGCAACAGACACATAAGATTAAAGTTTGCTCCAGCCAATAGGAAGTTTTATCACTTGTGACGTTTTTCTGTGATAAATACTGTAATGTTTCCCTTGAGTTCACTGTTATCTCGAGGCTATCAACCATAGTCCCGACAGGTACCAGTAACAGGGTTTTGAGTGACACCTGCAACTGATCAGGAGGAGAACACTCTTACCAGTTATGTTGTTGAAACCCTGGACAGGTTTATAAGAATTACTGAGGTAACCCAGAGCTCTGAATGAACTAGAAAACTCAAGCAGGACTTAGCTGTGTGTTACTGACAAAAATTTGTTGCTGCTGAATATGAAAATACATCTTTATAAATAAATAAATGTTAATGAATGTTAACTAAATAATGCGTTCAGGACCTGTAAGTCACATCTCCATGCAAGACCCTTCTCATTTTATTTATCTATCCATTTTTGATTATCATTCTTGTCAATGTCCTTCTACATACTAGAAAAAAACATTAATGGTTTCTGTAAATACTGCCCAGAAAGTGCTGCAGAATATAAGTTTTCATTATCCTTAGGGAGAATAGACAGTCTTTATTAGGGGCAAGTAAAGAGAGAAGATGGTAAAATCTGACAATGGCATCGAATAGTTTGGATTGATTAATCTCAGGAAGTTTTATAAGGAACACTATAAAGATTTAAAATTATGTTGCTACATAGCATAATCAAGGAAAATCAACTAGGAATGTATCTGGAGAGCTCTATGAAGATATAGGGTCAACACACACATGACTTCAAAGAACAACTAAAAGACTACAGTGCATAAATGCAAAACACTTGGGTAAATCAGAACACCTTAATAAAATTTACTAAATTATATTACCTAAATAAGTTTATAAATAAATCCTTACTTATGGAAAACTCATGTGAACTTAATTTAAGTTAATCCTTAATTCATCAATTTAACTCATTTCCAGTTGTGAGCTTAAAATTCTGTCAAGTGCCTTCAGTATTTAAAAATACTTTCACTTTAATCTTCCTTAGCATGTCAGTGTATTAAAAAACTTACAGGTCTTGGCTTATACCTACCTAAACTGAAGAATCTAGCAGACTGACCAATACTAAGAAATAGAAACTCCTATTCTCCTTTATAAAAGGATATTTTAATCACAACATCTGCTGATGGTTTTATTAGGATCTTAACAGTTACGAAATTTCAAATCCCATTTTTATTTTTTAATATTACTTACATTCTTGAATTATTGCCACGCTAAAATATCAGGGTAAAGTGATAAATGCATCCTAAGAGTGACAATGATAATATAGCAACTATCATTTTCAGGATGCTATTTTAAAGATATTTACTATGCTTTAGTTAAAGATAGTCTTCTACATGCAAGGGAAGGACTAATCATCCACAGAAATTAGACTTTTCTAAGATAAAGTGCAATAAATTATGAAAAATATTCAGGGCACTTAATACCAGCCCAGCAGTACAAATCTATGAGCTGATGTCCTGCCCTCAAAAAGCTTGCAAGATTTAGAACTTATTTACTTAAAAATATAATAAATATCTGGTCTTTTAATTTAAATAAATTTTCAATATTCATCTAATTGAATCACTGAAGTTATGGACTAACTACAAAGTGCAATTAAATCAGAAACAGGCTGCCCAGAGAGGTTGTGGAGTCTCCTTCTCTGGAGATGTTCAAAACCACCTGGATGCATTCCTGTCCAGCCTGCTCTAGATGAACCTGCTTTGGCAGGGGGGTTGGACTAGACGATCTCTGAAGGTCTCCTCCAACCCCTACCATTCTGTGATTCTGTCATTTAGCAACACCTAAAAGAAATTAAATATTCAGTAAAACAAATTATAAGATTGAAACACATTAAAGTTAGACTATTTCAATGTAGTTATCTTTTGTTTTGAGAAACTGAATGAAAAAATACACAGTTTTCGCAAAGGTCAAGACTTGCTTCTTGACTTGTTCTACATAATTATATTCTAAAACGAATATAATTTTTGCACATTATAACAATTGTATTCTACATTTTTATTTACAAAAAGTGTAGAAAATAATATAGAAACCCTGAAATAACCAAACTATAGCTTCATTTCTTCATCCCATTTCTCAAACCACTCTTGCAGAACAGGTGTAAGGAAAAAATAAGTAAGATAGAAAGATAAAAATCATCAGTGCCTTCAAATGTAAAATGAGGGTACAGAGATAAAGGGATAGCTTCCTTGAAAAGAAGCTTTTAAGCAATAACAAACTGTTTTTCATTACAGAAAGCCAACTCAGTGAACTGTTATATAAATCATGAACAATATATATGTGACAAAAAGCTGCAAGTTACTGTGAGTATGGGTGTACAATGTGTTCTTACAGACTTACCAAGAAGTCCTTGCTCTTAGGGCTTTCACAGGTGATATATCTTATGTCTAAAAAAGGTCTCTTGTAATTCAAAAGTCTTTTAAAAGCTAAGAACATAGAAAGAAATTTTATGTATGTGTATATGTACATTACATACACACACAGAGAAGTAAAATACATAAAGTGCCCTACTTCTAGTGTCTCATATTTACATTAATCACTTAATTAGAGAATGCTGTTCTAATAAAGAGCTTTCATGAAATCCAGATGATTATCATTAAGGCATAAATCGAAGAATACTATACACAAAGTGTAAAATGTTAAAATAGCAAGACACTAATCAGAACAGGCAACAAGGGAACTAGCAGCTGCAACATCTTGAAGAGATTCAAAGAAGTACTGGTTTAGTAGACAGAAATTTGCTTCAACTTCAGCTGTTTTCTTAATTTGGGGTTTTCTTTCTCCTTTAAAAATGTTTTATTCCCATTTCTTAAAGCCTTGATCATAAAATATACCTCTTTTTTATTGTATGACTTTTGTTTTAGCATACATCTCAGTCAGGTTTGGGTACTTTGAGAAGTATTTGAAGAACTTAGCAGCAGGAAGCTGAAAGCTGCAAATGGCAGAACTGAACCCTAATAGTACCAAACTGAATATCTGAAAGCTATATCTCAGAGTAGATTTTTCTTTCAGAGATATAAGCCACCACTATCTAGTAACCCTAAGGAACAGACAGCAGAAAAAGGCCTCACTCCAGTACAAAACCAACTTGTAATAATACCAAAAGAGGAAAAATTATTTGAACTTCCATTTACTTAATGAAAAAACCCAACCAAACAAACAAAAAAACCCCACCAAAACCAAGAAACAAAAGACACATACAAAATAAAAAAGAAACAACATTTGAACAGCAGCAAATTTAGAGCCTTATTTTTAAAAAGAGGTGACAGCTGCACTTAGTATTAAGAAAGAAATATAGTTGTCATGAAGTGATGAACTCTGCTACACACCTGCATGTCTAGGCACATCTGACCACTAACTGCTTCATCTTTCATACAACTGGGTGAAAATTAGAACCAGAGTTTCAATTTTCACTATCAAAGATAAAATCACAAAATGATTCAACTGATGCGGAAACGTGTAAAAGAGCTGTTCGAAGCTTTTTCTGATATTTCTTTCTGACATTATAAAGTAATCAGATGTAGATTATTTCAGAAACAAAATTCTGCCTTGCAAGTATTCACACCTGGCACACTGGAAAGCCATGTACTGTGAGCATATAGACATACACATTTACTTTTCCTTTCTTTAGTTCTCTGCTTCCTTTTCTCCTTCCCACTGCAGAAATAGTGATTAACTGTTGAGAAAATATTTGTTGCTAAGCAAGCTCTCATTTGTCAGTACTGCTCACAGGCCTACTCTTTTACAGAACAGCTGAGACTTGTTGTAGTTCATTAGCCAGGTCCTGGTTGCTAATATACTAAAGTAGTAAAGTTATATTTGGAAAATTCTTCCTTCCATGTAGTTGCTGATAGCATCATATGAAAGAGATTACTGTCTGTTGCACCTTTTTAGGCTTGAAATTTTCCTTCAGCTGCAGATCATTATGTAGGCTAACCCTTTAATTCCACTGGCATTATTACTTTATTAACCTTTTTGTTTCTGTTTAATTTGCCCATCTTTTCAGACTCTGATTCAGCAATTATTCCATGCCTATAATTTTAATCTCATTAGTTCTGTTTCTCTGCTCCACCTAACTTGCTTCATTTTTTCAAATAGGCCATTTTAACTCTGGGTCACCTGCTAATCAGTCAAAGAAATAAAAAATTATCTAAATCCAAATCACTGTGGGATCATCCATTTTCATACCACAGTACTTAAGGCGGCACATATGCACAGATACACATTATACGCAGGATGCCTTAAGTACTGGGGAATACATTGTCCCATACTAAGTAATCCTGTCATAGGATGGTATTATATTCAGTAGACCTTTTCATTTTAAAAAGCAGAGGCTCTGCAAACCAGATAATTCAGATACTCAGTGTCCACAGAGTCTTTTAATAACTCTGTGGGTTCAGACATACAAATTTCCTGAGGAATGCAAATTTCCTGATTGAATGATTATGTTACAGGGATACACCAAACACTTAGAGGTATTATCTCAAGTCTAACCTGACTGATATATAGAAACACTTTTTTTTTCAGCTGTGAAAAAGTGTTCCCTAAACTGAATTCCAAAGGAGTTGTGCTCCATTTCATCAAGGCCAAGGCAAGGGAAAATTATCAAACAGCAAATAGTCTATGAGCCAGTGCCCCATTTTTCTTCCAAAGTTCCTTTTTATTTGTGATTTCAGGTTAGTTTGCCTAATAGCTTGATCTGGATTTTTTTTTTCTTGTGACTAATATCATTATGATAATGACAATTCTCCTTTTCAGAACATTTACATGAGATGTTTGAATTCACTCACGTGATGAAAAGAAATTAGGTCTTATATCTCACAGTACGCTGAAGAGTGTCCCCAGAACTGGATTATTGGCTAATCTGAAAAATACGATCTAATCTATGACAGTACCTAATCTATGACATATATAAAGTACTTAAATTTGAATTTATTCAGAAAATCTGAGGCTACTTCTCTGCTTTACTAGTAAGACACACATGGAGGAACTGGTATGCCTGAATTCTATTATCAGCTCCATTGAATACTTAGTTATTAAAAATAGCACATTACTAGTAAGATACATGTACTGAAATGCCCATAGCATGTAGTGAAGGAATTTTTTTTGTGGAAGATTAAAATTGGTCTCCTCACAGCAAATTTTTATAAGTAAGGTGATTGCTGTTATTGCTGAGGTACTGGTAGCAACATGAATTTCATTCCTTATCTCCCTCCTTAATTTCATTCAGTTTGAAATAAATATTTTGTGGTTTATGATTTAATGATAAATGGAAATAAATATATTTGAGGTCAGTCCAAACCACCTAAAAAATTATCTGTGGTTTGCCAGTAAGATAGCAATTACTTACATGGTCCTACCCTTATCCTTTTTAAACTATCAAAATCTACCTTTAAAGGAAGCATTTCACAAGCATTTGTTGGATGAAAGTCACCCTGTCATTTATTTAACTATGTAAATGAAAAAATCTATAGATTAACTCTTGGAGCAATGCTGTAGTTGTAGTATTTTGGCAATGGAAGAGGGAAACGTGGTTGTTTTTCTTTACTAATACAGGGAGAAGATACCTGTATTAGCAATTAAAGACTTCCAGAAAGTGTAATAAAAATAATTTAAAATTGTTCATTAAGAATTCATTGAATATCAAAGATTATGATTCCTGCAGTACTGCAGCTGAAACAATTTTTGTTGAGTAATAAATCAAGTTCGAAATGAAACCAGGAATTACTAGGAAATAAAAACATTAAATAGATTTAATGGAAAAAAACCCTTTCCACTGCTACTTAAAATAAGTTTAAGATCAAGTTAGCAGAAATTAATTCAATTTAATTTGCTTCAGAGAGCAAATTTTCTAGAAGAAATGAAAGAAACATCTCTTGTTTGATCAAAGTATTAAAACTGAAGGGCTGCCCAAGGAGCCATGATTTAAGATGGAAGACCACACCTTGCAGAGAAACATGCTCTTCCAAAGAATTGAATGATTAAGAATGAATGGGAAAGGCATTCCTAACTCCTTTGGGAACTCCCTGTAAGCCCAGTTTCAATGACAATGGTATTTCCAGGGAGCTCTTGGTGAATTAAGGAGGAAAAAAAAAGGTTCGAGTACCTTTTCCTTTCAGCTCATTAGGCCACAAAACCCACTTTGACCTCAAAATTTCCCTTTTTGTGTATCATCTGTTCTGAAATACTCTTGTTTCATGCAGTCCATGTCATTACTTTGATTTTGGCAAAAATGTGTCATTTGATAAGGATTTTTTGTTAAATTACTAGGCACTGGAAAGAGGAAAGAGTGGTCATTGAAATGATATCATAGTTCCTTGGCCTCTCCTTTGTTTGCTTGCTTGTTCATTTTTCTTGTCTTTGTTGGTTGCTTTGTGACCATGTTACACATCAAGTTATAAATACACCATCAAATTAGAGGATGGCTTTTGATAATGTAATGCATTCAGACTTTTGTCTATGTTTCTTCATGATATGAGGCAACTTACATTAAAGTGTCAGACTAAAATAAAGAACCTTGGGAAATATAAATAGAGGCCATGTTCTTCTTTTAGACTTATGAATAGCAACATGCCCCTCAAAATCATTTGTGAACAAGGAGAACGCCCATGCAACACAGTAAGTAGTCTTACCCCTTAATTGTTTAGATCAAATTGCATCATTGGTCTCTACACAGAGCTTGTGAGCATTTCCTGGGCTATTCATGGCATTGCAGCTAAAAAACTCTGCTGCAAATAGTAGCAACAAATCTCAAAACTGTTGTGAAGTTCAAAACAAGGAAGTGAGGAATATTTTTATTTCAAAGTAAAATTTATTTCACTCATTCACATGCATGGTGGCATATGCATATATTAAAAAGCAGCTAAATGTGTATTTCCACCTCGTCTGGACAGAATTACCTGAGGTGAAGCAGAGAACAAGAAACACAACTTTCGGAGGCCTCTTCACATGTCTTAGAATCATAGAATGGTTAGAGTTGGAAGGGACCTTAAAGATTCCCTGGGAAAAGTCCCTGGGAAGGGACCATTAAAGTCTTGGATTGCCCTTAGGTGGAAGACCGTCTGCCGGTTTTTTGGTGTGCTGTGGAAGGAACAAGGAGAGCCCAGAGGGCTGGGCAGCAGTGCTGGAGCGTGTGGAGAGCCTGAGACACTTTGTCCTGCAGCCTCCAAGGGAGGCATGGGATGTTATCAAATGAACCCTCTTCCCGTATGTGCCTGGAAATTTGTACCACGGCCACAGAAACCTGATGGGAACCTGCGAAGATGCAGCCAAGATCTCAGTGACTGGCGTGAAACACCGATGCTGAACACAGGACAAGAGACGGGGG
>KZ505808.1:814490-855668 GCA_002844005.1 Limosa lapponica baueri
GTTGGGAAGAGGCCAGCTACGTGATGCCATGCTGCCATCGTTTCTGTTTCACTTGCATCCGGCGGTGGGCTGACAGCAAGCCTGAGTGCCCACTCTGCAAGACGAGGGTGAGGTCCATTGTTCACTCGGTGAGGGCGGACGACAGCTTTGAAGAATATGTTGTCAGACCACCTATGGCATCACCAGTCATTGACCTCCAGGTCCCCCACAGCCTTGCAGCATCCCCACCACGGGTTGCTGGAGAGGTGTCCAGGGCTCCAGTGGGCAGCCTCGACGCTGACACCTGGGCAACCCTTTTCTGGGACCACCCAACTCTCCTTGAACCCCTGCTGCCCTGGCTGCACCAAGTGCTGGGACTGGTATTTGAGGATGACCATCTGCAGGCTACCATGTTGGAGGACATCATCACGTCCAGCCTGGTCCTCAGTGGACTGGACGAAGTTGTCCTGGGTAGGCTGCTGGGACTCTTTCTTCATAACCACACGGCAACATTTGTGAATGATCTCATCAATGCCGTTGTGCGACTGTGCAGCGGGGAGGCTCACCGTCTGCTGGGCCTGGAGGATGCCCACGCTGCCAGGGGGTGGGAGGGCAGCCCTGCTGCTGCCCTCAGCCCCAGTGCCTCCCAAGAAGGGTCTCCAGCACACAGCCCAGCCCCCTCCAGCAGCTCTGCCAGATACAATGTGGAAGACCTTTCCAGTACCTCCACAGCTGCCCTTGGTGAGGATCCTGGCACCCCCACCTCTGCCCCTGTTCCAACCCCAAGGCAGCAAGAAGAGCGCCAGGAAGACCCAGAGGAGACTGCACCAGGCCATCCCTCTTCCAGCCGGGGCAGGGAACGCTCCCATGGGGAGTCACAGAGAGCCCCAAAGAGGAGGGCCAGCAGCCCTGAGGCCTCTTCACCACCCAATAAGAGGCCAGCCCACCAGCAACACTAGAACAACATCCCAGGAGCTGCTGAAACGAGGGCTGGACTGTCATCTGGGGCATGTGCTGGCCCCCAGGGAGATCAGAAGGCTCTCCTGAGTAGTCTAGATCTAATCATCAGACAAAGAAGATAAAGGCATGAAAGCTACAGAAAAAGTCTCAGTGTTGCTAACAGTGCAGGGGGCATTGCACCTGTCCTGCCTTCTGCCCCTTTTCCTGGGGCTATGGCCACTATTTTGTCTCTTTGCTCTTAGAAGAGCACTAAGTGGCCTCCTCCCTCTGCCCTGTCACAACCTTGTTGCCTGCTTTGACCATCATGGGGCCTGGAGCTGTGCTCTCTGAGCACATCTCTCCCCAGAGCACAGTGCTGTGGCACCTGGCCCTGTGCTCTTGCAGTGGCCCTTTGCCCTGATTTCAGTGCCACAGCAGCCGGCCCTATGGTCCTGCAGGGCCTCTTTGTGCTGATGTGAGTGCCACTGAATCAGATTGTCTGGTCCTGCAGGGCCCTCTTTCCCCTCATTTCAGCGCTACTGCACTTGGTCCTCTCCTCTTGCAGGACCTCTTTTCCTTGAGTGGGGTGACATGGTGCCTCGGCCTGTCCTCTTGCAGGGCTTCTGAACCTCTATTCATGTCCCATAAGGTCTGGCCCACTGGCCTTTGAGGACTTCCTTCATTGAGTGTGGCCTCGCAGTGATATCACTTCCTCACTTCCTGCACACTCATGGGTCCATCTCATCAGGTCCCATGGCTTTGTATTTATCCAGTTGGTTTCAATGAAAACTCATTGAGGAGAAAGTTCACCTTGTTTTAGATTCCATTGTTGGATCCAACTGCACGGATTTCTTCTGCCTCTTCTTCAAATAAATGAGCTCGGCCCAGATCAAAAGTAACAACAAAATATTCTTCAACTTAAAATTTAATTGAGATTTGTGCCTAAACTCCCCTGTTTTTATATAGAATGCACATCTCTAAAGTTTTAGGCAATTCTTCATGTACCAAATGAATTTTCTGACACTTAACAAGTGCCTTAGACAAATTGTCTACAATTAATAAATACTTTTATAATGGCCTGCCAAAGTTTTTAGAAAAAAGCTTTCTAGTGCTCTCAAAACCAAATGGTTGTTCCTAGCTGTTTGTAGCTTTCACATCATTCAATTCCAAAATAAATAAATAAATAATAAGACCTGTCAAAAAAAAAGAAAAAAAGAATTTTTTAGAAAATATAGAGGAAAAATCCTCTTTCCAAATTTGTTGTCTCAAATACGGTTTTCCATGGGGCACTTGTTGGAAAAAAGAGACAAAAATTATTTAAAATTCCCAAGTCATACTGAAACAAAACCAAGAAAAGTGTTTCATATAAGAAGTGGTGAAGGGAAATTTTTCTTTGCAGCTGATTTAAATGGCTTAAAAGGAAGAATGGGAAGAAAGATGATACACTGTAACTTCTCTGTAAATTAGCTGATCTTCTCTCATGGGCACACACCAAAAAAAACCTCTAGAAGGAAGATCTGAGAACTCACTATAGCACAGAAGAGCAGTAATCCAGATTTATATCCAAAATCCAGGTGGTAATTCTGGGAAAGATGGACTACTTTAGAGTCTCTATCCTTCTAGTCCATAAATTCGGCAAGAGAGAGTTTGTACAGTGTCCTGGAAATTAGTTATACTGCTACACAGCACCAGGTGGAAAGCACTATATATAAAAAAAAAAGAAGAGCAAAGATGATGAACAGATTTACTTTAATCTGGATTACAAAATCTTTTTTCAGATGTACCATTTAAATTGATTTTTGAAGGACTTCACTGAGCAAGGGTGTGATGTTCAGTGTGAGGTAACAGAAAAAATTCTGGGGAGAAAAGAAGATAAGTACTGAAACTACAGTAGATTGAATGAGACAAAGAAGCAAACTATGGTGTGGAATATGAAACTGATTACCCATACGTATGAGGAAAATCATGACAAAAATAGATTGCAATGGTTCTCTACAACACAGTGCCTCAAGCAATTACCACACAATGTGTGGATTGAAAACAAGGAAAGTTGTGATTACACCCTGGGAATAACAAACTTTTGCTGATTACTGCAGGAAAGAAGCTGATTATGGAGATACGCGGATCTGTCCCCTCAAATTCAGGCTCTCAGCAGAGAAAGGCAAAACCACTGAGGGAGTCAAGAACACTCAGCTGGTTTCTTTGAATGTAGTGGGGACAAAAGGAGACAGAAAACCATACTCGTAGTTTCATATTGCATTTACCATTTTGGGAAAGATACTGAATGGGAAACACACCATTTGTTAAATTACTAACCTTATAGGCACTTGGAGGTAGCATTTCTTTCTGATAGGCAATTCACAACATCTCAAATGTAGCCTTAACCTGGTTCATTTCTAAAAAGCTGATTCCCTTAAAGATACTCACCTGCCTCATTCCATACATCAAACACATATTAAGACTGCATTTGAACATAAATTGAATACCTTTGGCCTTCACAGCCTCATTAAATACTTATATTAAGTCAGCAGCCAAACGCTTTTTAGTGTGGATGTGGAAACAGATTGTAAGCTGACATCCTAGCTTTGGAGTCAAGAAAAAATCTCTCATCAAGATCTAGAAGTATGTCAAGAGATTCCTCTCCTCCTTCTATTGCCTTTCTCCCAGGGTTTGTGTAGGGATGTGTGTGGATACATCTGTGGATACTTCTAGAGCAATCATACAACACAGCTATATAGCTACCTATTTTTTGCAAGTATAAAATTATGCCCTTTTGCTGAATATCATTCTTCCTGGTTTTTTCCAACTTAGCACAAGTGGCCTGAAGGTCATGGTTTCTTATGTGTCCCTTTCAGATAAACTTCCAGTAATTGTTAGTGAGCTAAAAACACGCCTTTAAAACTCACTATTCTATGTCTTATCTAAATTTAAAGAAAATTATTGTTGTAACCTTTCATATTTCTTTTGGTAATTAATTTTATACAAAGAACACAATTTGACAAGCAGCATAATTGCACCTGTTTCTGGGCACTTAGAGTGTTACTTTTTGGAAAAAAATGAGCACATTTCTTAAAATATTCAGACAGGTCTAGCCCATCCTCACAGTCTAGCCCTTAATTTTGCCGCCAGTTAGTTTAAAACACTGTAGTAATTTCAGCAACGGGGAAATTAATCTCTACCACCTGATTGTAAGAACAATGAAGAAGTGTAATGAACCTTTATAACCACAGAAGCTGAAAACTAAAGAACATAATTTAGCATCATATGTAAAAGGATAAAAACATGCATCAAATTAAAAGTAATTTTCTAGAATCAAAAGATCAAGAGAATTTTAAGAAATAGTGCTTATTAATTTGCTTCAGAGGGCTATGGTGTGATGAATTGCCTTTAAATAATAGAACAAGCATGACATAAGTAGTAGTTTTCATGGCATTTAAATGGCTACGTTAAAGCAGGGGAAAAGAACTTATAAAAATTTTGCAACATGAGTAGATACTTCTGATTAAAGGAAAAGAAAGTATAATTTTATAGAACAGTTGCATACTGATAGTATAATTATTGCGCTTGAATACTCTTTACTTCCAATACCACAATGTGTTTACTCTGTTAATGGAGTAGGCTGAGAATTTGTTAAATTCGTATCATGGCTGCACTGAAATCCAATACTTCTTTGTTCCTTTGCCCCAGAGTATATCACCAAAAATTGTACATATATATGCCATACTCATTAGAGGAAGAATGTGCCTGAAGGAGACCTTCAGGACATATTGGAGATGACAAATTTAACTAATAATGAAAAATGTAGGTATATAGACTGCCTTGAAACAATAATACCACCTTTAAAGCCTGATCTAAACTGTATCAGTAAAGTCTAAAATTAATTTGTATCTGTTTCCTACTGAAAGATTTCAAAAGTATCACTGCCCTTCCGGGCAGAGAACTATCATTTCTCATTGAAAATTTGAGGAAAGATATGGAGAGTCAGTCCTCAAAGGTCTACTACCACTTTATTCTTTTAAATCTATTTTTATTTACAAGTGAATATTTGCCAGTACTCTCGTGAGCAAAGATAATTATATAGAAAGTCAGCATTTTATTAAATACTGACAACAAAGTTTTATCCCTTCAGTTCATTTATAAACAGTATTCCCCAAACTTACAAGTCTGAGAAATTTGCGTAAGTAAATGCTACTAAAATCAGGTATACTTGATATAAAAATCACTTCTGCTGTCAGTTTTATCTAAGGCTGTCTTAGGTGACCCAGCCTGTGGTAACACGACTTTCATTTCCTGAATAAGATCTTAATAAACATTCTTACTGTGATAAAGTGGGGCATCAGTAGTATGCTACGACCAGGAATGTTTACATGTATTTTACTGTGTATTTCATTGACAAAGGCAGCAGTAGGTAGGTCAAAAAGTTAGATTTTCTTTCCATGCTCTGCATCTGACTCAGCACTCTCAAGCTCTAACTGGTGTTATCAACTTACAATGAAGAGTGTAGAAAACTAGAAAGTAACATCAAGTCCTGTGTGCTCAGTGCAGTATCACCCAGTGGAGAGTAGGGGAGGCATGAGGCATAACTGGTATTATTTTTGAGAATGGAAGATAGATCTTAGGTGAAATCATAGAGACAATTTAATAAAAATTTCTTTCACATTTAATTTCTAAAAAAAGAATGGGAGAAATATTTAACTTGAAATGCACCTTGAAATAGATTCTTGTTCTTCTTTATTAGTAACTAATGGCTCAAAATACAATCAGCAGCTGATAAGAAACTGTCTGTATTATTTCAATAACATTTTGTGTTATCCTGAAAAGCAGAGCTAGTTACTGAAAGCATCATGCATCCCTGCATTCTTTTGCAAAGTCCTTCTTTGCAAAGACCATATTTAGTTTCTGGTTTGTCACATCTCATTTAATCCAGCAAACATGGACAGAGAAATATGCCATGCACTTTAAAACTTAATTTCTGAAAAATCTCAGCTACTGGCTTCATATCAGTCGTGACAGAAAATTGGGCTGAGTTTTATATGGACACTTACTTTTCACTTCTGCATGTGAATATTGAAATGACAATTGTTATTATACCTTGACTGCATGCGTGTAAGCACTACTTTCTTAAAAATGTGAGTAAGATGAAGTATCATGATGTTGGGGCTCCTTAAACAGTGCAGCAAGTCAAACTTGTGAAAACTTTCTTATTCGTGAAATCCCCCAACTCTGCAGTTCAGTAATGACTGCTTTTGGCTTCTCACTGGAAATAGGTCACTGTTAAACAAGCAAACAATTTTAATATAGGTTCTATACACGTGTTGTTATTTTAGGAATGTAAGCTCTTCAGTTACAAGCTTCTTTGGACAGGTGGTATTTTTACAACATCCAGATCATGATCAAAGCCTTGTAGGGCTACCAAAATATAGCTATTAATAGCAATAATAAGAATTATAATATGACAGATAACAGCACTAGATATAACAAGGAAATGAAGAGTCAGTGCAGAAGGAAGTATGTCAAACTAAACTGACTTTCCATACAAATACAGAGGATGAAAAGGATCTGGAAACTCTTGATAACTGCTGAATTATCCTACAGAGTAATTAACAATAGAAACATGAGACTGCATAGAGGTATTAGAATAATTTCATCCAATTTATATTTAATACCACATAAGACATCAGTGAGACTAACTTAGAATAATGTATGCCATTCTGGTCACCTTATTAGAGAGGAACACACAGTTCAATGTAACCAAAATTAGAGTAATATAAAACTATTCAAAGCAGTTGCATAGGACTTTCCAGATTTTGAAAAAGAAAATGAGGGACTTTCAATCAGAAGACAAATGATTTCAAATGAACAGGAAGGGCAGGTGTATAGGTGCTTAAAAAGCAAAATATAGGTCCTTAAAAAGGAAAAATACGACTGCACTGGGCAGGAAATTATACAATGGGTCAATTACCCTTGAAACAGAAAGTGGAACAGATGCTCTGGAACAGAGAAGGCAGCAACTGGTCCATTTAGAAACAGTTCTTTACTTTGGACTTGGATCTCTGTAATTTAACAACATATGACAAGTATTATAAGGCTACAGCCAAACTTCAAGTAAAAGCAATAGCATGACGGATGTCATAATACTTTGTACTTGTATATTCTTTTGGGTTATATTCTTCTGTGGAATACCTGTTCCAAAGACTATGCTTCTGCATTGCTTTTTGTTGCAAGCTAAGTTACCCTCCTTCACTGTTGTTGGAGTCACATGGTGCTGTACTCTTGAAACATACATTCCACTACATGATGCAAAATGTCCTATTGTTACTCTCTGCATGCACTCAGATTTCTCTATTTCTTCCTATTCTAGAATAACTGGTTTCTGAACTTTTGAGTTAAAATATTCCATCATTACTAGATTTTCATTCCATCCTTTCTCTGACTATGATCAAAGTAAAGCTTTCTTTTTTCTACAGATAAATGCAGAGTGTCTGATATTAAACATTCACAAAACATTTATGGATAGACTCCTGAAGTTAATGCAGCAAGCTAATTAAATCATTTTATGTATTCAAAATGAATGCTTAGGACACATAAAATGATATTAATCTAAAAATGTTCTTTTTTATACAGAAAGAATTCATTTTATTTATTTCTTGTAGAAGGTACTGAAAGTTAGTTTTCCTTCTGTGAAAGTACATGTGTTCTTTCTGTCTATTAAAATTAAAGTAATATCTGGTGTGTATACTTTTACTGTTTCATAAGATTTCAGAAAACACTTGGACTTCAGTAAGGCCTACAGCACTGTCTCCTGTGAGATCCTCATAGAGAAGCTGCTGATATATGGGCTGGATGAGTACACAGTGAAGTGGATTGAAAACTGGCTGAATGGCTGGGCATAAGGGTGGTGATCAGCAGCCCAAAGTCTACTTGGAGGCCAGTGACTAGTGGTGTACCACCCAGGTCAATACTGATTCCTGTTTAACATCTTCATTAATCAGCTTTATGATGGGGCAGAGTGTACCCTCAGTAAGTTTGCTTATGACATCAAACTAGGAGGAGCGGCTGTTACACTAGAAAGTTTGCTGTTATCCAGAGAGACCTTGGCGAGCTGGAGAAGTGGGCTGGCAGAAACCTTATGAAGTTCAACAAGGGAAGTGCAAGGTCTTGGGAAGAACAATCCCATGCACCAATATATGCTTGAGGGCTTACCCAGGTAGAAAGCAGCTTTGCAGAAAAGGACCTGCAAGTCCTGGTGGACACAAGACTGAATATGAGCCCACAATGTGCCCTTGCAGTAAAGAAGGTGAATGGGTACACTAGGCAAAGTTATTCCCAGCACGTCAATGGAGGTAATCCTTCCCCTCTACTCAGTATTGGTGAGGCCATACCTGGAGTACTGAGCCTGGTTCTGGGCTCCCCAACACAAGAGAGACATGGATGTACTGGAGGGAGTCCAATGAAGGGTTGCTAAGTTGATGAAGAGACTGAAGCACCTCTCCTGTTAGGAAAGGCTGAGACACCTGGAACTTTCAGCTCTCAGCTGAGCCTCGAGAAGAGAAGGCTCAAGGTGACCTCAATATATATGTTTACCTTAATGTATTTACCTGAAGGGAGGGTGTTAGGAGGATGGAGCCAGGGTCTTTGCAGTGGTGGCTAGTGACATGAGGGGAGGCAATGGGGACAAACTGAAACAGAAGAAATTCCAGCTGAATATCAGGAAACAATTTTTCACTGTGACAGTGACCAGGGCCTAGCACAGCTTGCCCAGAGAACTTGTGGAGTCTCCTTCCTTAGGCATATACACGTTCTTGGGCAACTTGTGTCCCTAGTTAAGCACGATGGTTGGACCAGATGACATCCCTTCCAAACTCAACTGTTCTGTGATTTTGTGATTCTCTGATTCCATGAGATTCTGTATGATTCTGTGAATGTTCACAGAACTTTGGATCATTACATGTGAAAATGGACTTTTAGGGCCTTTTACAGTCCACTGTTATGAATGCAGGGGAAAAGCTATTAGTGATTGAAATGTTTCATTGTCCTTTGTAAAACACATTTTAAATAACGTGGAAATTGTAACAGTTTCCTAAAGACTAGATCAGCTGGTGAGACTTTGGGACTACAGGAATGTGAGACTGGTTTCACTTTAGCAGAAAATACCAGAAGGACAAACCAGGAATATGACTGGAGAGCGTTTAGTGATGCACAGTTTGATTAAAGATAGTCACAGCATGGACTCAGAAAAGCAAAAGGTTTTGTAATAATTCTTATTGAACCTTTTGAAGAGCTAATGCAAAGAGCTGGCAGCATGAAAGCTGAGGACATAATTTAACAAGACTTCAAGAAAGCTTTCAATGCAGCATAACACAGAGAAGACTAATCTACAAGCTTAGAAGATCTGATGTGAAGAAGCAAGCTGTTTGAGTATAAAACTTATTGAGGATTGAAACCAAATAGTCCTGAGGAGTGAAAACACATGAGAATAGATGGGTGAAGGTTACGAGTGAGCTGCCACAAAGCTGAGGGATGAATTTTATCCATTTCTCATCCAGAAAAAAAGAGCATTAAGCTAGGCAATAGAAAATACACATGATAGAACACCAAAAGGAAAACTGAATGAATTCCAAGGATTAGAACAGACCAGAGTCTGTTGCAAAAGCAACAGATCACACCTAATGCAATTTTATCTGAGTGGCAATGCAATTTTATCTGAGTGGCAATGCAAGTGCACCATGTCAAATATATGCACATATGTGCATACACACTTATGTAGACACATAAAATTTTGTGTTGCATGTGTTACAGTCCTTACTGTATGTTTTTTCTACCATTAGTTTATTTGAAGTGGCAGTTTTCAGAGCTCACCACTTAGTATGGCTACATTCATTCACAGTGGTATATTCTTTTCCTTCCCTTCATGGCACTGTGCATTCCACAGCTCTTTTATCATTACCTTTAAAGGCATAAAGAGGCATAAAAGGCATCTGTATAGGGCAAAGATCCTCCCTGCTCCTGTGTCACCAGTGACCTCAGAACTTTTCTAGGTTCTGGATAAGATTCTAAATTTTGCCACCAGGCAAGCAAAGTCATTCCCCTGAATTTTCTCAGTCTTTCTGAATGCCTCATATTTCTTTTGGGTACCTGTTGCAAATCTATCCTATGGCCAATGCCAGAGTAATGCTATATCAGTTATGGAGTAGTTATAACTACTCTAGTACCAGCAAATATTTACTCCAGTTCAAAATGATGCTACCTGAACCATTATTACCATAAACAACCAATAACTACCCTTATCTAAAGTATCATGATAAAACTGGGTCCTTTTTTCCTCACAAATGCAAACCCAGAATAAGATCATCCCTTATTGGCCAAGGAAGAAGCATCACAAATCCTCACTAACAAGGAAGCAAGAAATATGCATGAAATACAAATATTCTTGATTAGTTATTATCTTGCCATTACACCTTAAATGGTTAACCTTTATATGCTTCCATTTAAGCAATTAATATATCATGGCAAAGTTCCTGTCGTGCCTCCAGTAATTCATCCCCACATATCCTCACAGAGGTATCCGTATAGATTATTGTGTCACTTTATACTTTTCCAAGAAAATCACCATTCAGGGTTTCAGTTGCATCTCATATGTGTGTGTGTGGATATATATTTTCTCATTTTGAAACTTATATAAGATTTCTTAGATTTGTTTGCTGCATTACTACATTTTTTCCCTTAAGATATAGTATAGTTGGTAAACACTTTGGCAAATCTCCCTCTAAACCTCCAAAAGAAAATGTGCTGCACTTTTAGAAATATCTATGATTTTCTTCCTACACTAAGTACTCTGATTTTCTTCTATGTTTTTACTGTATTTCAGGAACTCAGCCCAGTTCTCTCATGTAGTTATCCAGTCTCTCTTATGTCTTTTAGTACAAACTGATTGCTTTTTCTTTTCTTTCTCATCTCATAAATAACCTCATATGCTGGCCACCAGGGGTAAAGCCATTAGCCTAAATCAGTCCTCGTTGATTAATCTGTTAAAACTTCCTCAGAAAGTTATATGAATGAGCAAAATTTGTAAATCAATAAAATAATGCATTAGACTGTTAAACAAGATACTTGAATTCAAATGTTATTTTGGGTGTTGCAATTGCTGAACTGCAAGAATACAGAGAATGTGAAAAGGACCATTCACCTCACTGGACAAACAGGATAAAGAATTGCACCAGGAAGCTTATGGATTATGATAGCATTGTAGTGCAGTTTCAAAATGCAGATCTGGTTCTTCAGTATATTATTAATTTCAGTTTGCATTTCAGCATTCAAGAGAACCTTTCCAGTATGCCTGCCTGCCTAACAGATAGATAACCATTGAACTAGTAAGAGGTGAAACTCCCTTTTGTTTTCTTGGATGACTCAACATTTATCTTTCAGTATAAGGTGTCTCCAGCTACTGAACCATTCATTTTATGCCAAGACACGTACATTAACTAAGATACTTTTTATAAATATCTGTTCAGAAAAAATGCTTTTAGTTCATTATTAGCTTTTCACTGACAGTAGAACTGGCAATAGCCACCATAAGAGTGATAATTTTTCTTCTAAAAATGTAAGACAATTCAGCACAAAGATAGGACACAGCTTTTCTTTCCTGCTCTATAAAATTCTGTACTTCAGTCTCTGTTTACATTTGCATATGTAGGAAGGTTTGTACAGGCAGTACTAAGGTCACTATTGACGCATCAAATCACCCACTGTCAGAAAGTGTATGGCTGCTCAATGAAACTAATAGGACAATTCAAAGATGTTCATGATCCTCACACTGACTTGCTGGCTTGCACTCCTGCCTTGATCTCAGCCCATCCTCATCCCTGGGGAGATGCCTGATTCATTGGGCTGGAGCTGCCCTCAGCTGACGCTCTGCCCTGCCCTGCTCCGTGGCTGCTTCATGGGTAGCCCCTACTGGTCCCATTGTCCTTGCTTCGAGGAAGCAGCTTTGCAACCCAACACAAATGCAATCATCAACACAACAAATATGTTAACAGCTTATGTGCTGATGCATAATCTATTTATGTCTTTCTACATGTGTTCTTCAGCACATGACCTATGAAATTCTTCCAAGTATTAATTCATTCATCCTGTTCATAGAGATGTCATATTGTATGCCATGACATACTGATATTTACGGATACAAAGAGAGAAACCAAATTGTGCTATATCCACAAATAGAGTTGAGGGCCTATATTTCAAATCCATGTCTTCAAACTGGAGGTACAGCTACTCTTGTCTCTTTGAAGGCCAGAACTTTCCAACACATCTGTGTTTTCACGCACTAATACTCACCTAAATGTTCCCACCTGTCTACCACATCAGCCTACTTTCTGACAGTGCTGGGGAGTCCTGTCCCTAAACCTTACCAGAAACCAAAATATGCCATTTTCCCAGACCACTGCAAAGCTATAATAATAATCTCAGATCCCCTAAAATATGTGTGGAAGATCTGGACAGTTCACATCTGCACAGCCCACAGTCAGGCAGGGTGACAGTTATGCCATATCTGTTCTCTGTCCAGGATTGATGGACAATCATGGTATAAATTCCAGCTATTTCTAAAGGAACCTGAATTAAAATGTCCCAGCTCCCAAGATAATGGCCTAATTACTCAATTATCATGTATTTTTGAGTGGGTCTTTCTTAAATCTCTCCTCATTTGGCTAATCCCCTTGCATGAATACCAACTAGTCTTTGGGCTCTGAACAATATTAAAAATTGAGGAGAACAAATTGAACAAATTCCCCTTGTGGAATTCACATGAAGTGATTTATCTACAACCATTCAGGAAAAGCTGTAGCTTTTTAAAAATAAAATCAGATCCTCTGAATAACATATCAGAAAATTATTTCTCTGGACTTTATTTCTAGCTGCTCATAGAAGCAGTCATTTCATATTTATGAAACTATTCATGGTGCTTTCATTCATGGTAGCCTTCATCTTTCATTTGCTTAAATGCTTCTTCTCAGCTGCTGTGAAGGAGATGATACTAGACACCTTTCTTCCATT
This sequence comes from Limosa lapponica baueri, assembly GCA_002844005.1. Taxonomy (NCBI): domain Eukaryota; kingdom Metazoa; phylum Chordata; class Aves; order Charadriiformes; family Scolopacidae; genus Limosa; species Limosa lapponica. The sequence goes on from KZ505808.1 coordinate 827,460, forward strand.
TTGTCTCATTTGAAGGCAAGTAGTTCTTCAGTCTTCCAGATTACACTCCGAAAGCAATTCCCATGGTAGCAGATGACATCTGTGATATCAAAGTAGTTTTCTTGTGCTTTGTTTATTTGGAGATGTTTCCTCTGAGGTGATTATTTTCTTTAATGAAGTAAACTGGATTTCTTTCTTATTAGGCCCTTAATTCCAGACACTGTATATAGGATACATGGGGAAAAGTTTCCATAAATGAGCTCTTACATGTATTTTACATCACTGAGCGCCTTTCTTCATACTGATGGTTCCTGGTTTTACAGATAGTGACAAAAAGGACTTCCGAATTTCTGGAGCAATAGGAATTATTCTCATTATTTATTTTAAAAAAGGTAATATGAATAATTCCTCCTTCCCTCACCTCATGCAGGTTTTGTTTTGTTTTTCCCTTGTGATTTGATGTTGACCCTACTAAAGTATTTTAGCTCCTTTGAAACACAACGTGAGTGAAATAAAACCTGGGAGGTCAGCTTGATAGAAGTTCATTGTTTGCAAACTGAAATACAGAAGCTACTTTCCTACACAGAACATTATGATGTTCTCATTTATTGCTGAAAAAGTAATAAAGACAAGGTATTTTTGGTTAAGATAACATGTTTGTGTTATTAGCTACTGCTGCTTTACATCTAGTATTGAAGAAAAAGATTAGATTGTTATAATAAAATTAAAGTAATAGTTAGGCTGATATAAAGCTGATGAAAGTGATTTGTACAGCCATTAAGAGATTACTGTGTTATCCTACATAGCTATACCCTGCTCAAAAATGAACATCTAAATTAAGAAAAAGCATACTGAATCTCTCCTCAGAGGACAGGCTTCTGTACCTTATTGCACCTCAAGTTGTTCCAGTCCACAGTACAGATAATCTGTTCTGATTTTAATAAGAAAAAGTTAATTACACCTCTTGATTTCTACATACATAAGCCTCTACTTTACTACAGTTTTTATAGTACTACTGACTGGAGACTTACTTAGCAAAGTTAATAGATATTAATTGGTCCCTAGTTAATCTCCATCTAATTTGATTGTCAACAGACTTAAGATTCCCAGTTTTCATCAGTGACATACGGTGCAGTAAAGAGGCTACTGCAGACACAATCAGGCCTGCCTTTACCAGGGTACTTGATAGTTTTCGTAATTGGTAGTGAAAAATATTCTAGCACTTAAAACAGATGTGAGGGTCTATAAGCTTTATATAAATGCTTACTCAGTTATGAAAGAATGAACTAGAGTTTTTTCATCCATATTTATTTTAAAAATAAGGTATGTTCCAGAACATAGCACATTACAACACTCCATTCTGTATGAAAAGGATAGATTTATAGTATGTTTTCAGTAAGGCCACAATATGCTGTCTTTGGAAAGCATAAACATTCCTTCTAACTGTGAAAATTTAGCTTATTTCTGGATTTGCCTCAATTGCACAATAAAAAGCATACATCAAAGAAACACAAAGCCATAACTTAATTCTACATACTTGATTTTTCTTCCCCCAACTTCTTGCTGACATGCTAATGAAAGAGTCAATATTTGAAGGATTTCACCACAGCAGTCAAATGGTGCCAACTCATATATAAAAGGCAAGTAAGGCACGGTAAATTAAAAGCCTCTTCTAAAGACAACCACTTATAAAGGTAAAAGGCGTAAAGAGAAATAAGCCAAATATTTATAAAAGGTTTATTGGCTTTTCTAGCCTAATTAAAAAATACACTTTTCACCAAAACTCCAGAATTATTTGGAGGAAAAATGTTAATATTTGATAGTTGACCTATTTAGGTAATCCAGCTTCTTACATGATGGTAACATCAGACTTCAAAGCTGTGCATGAGACAAACTACCTAATAATCTGTTAGCAAATATATCTGAAGGCTATAATAATGCTGAATGTCCAAGTCGCCATTAGAAACTTATCAGAAAGGTCGAAAATGCTCTTGTTTCTACAGTTCTCTCAGCACACCTATAAATCTAAACTTGAAGTTCAGCAAGGACATTCTTCATGTGCTTGAAAAGATACGTCCACATAGAGCTGCATGTCTTCTACTCTATAATCGTTCTCAGCTCAGTAAAATACAGAGTCTTGTAAGATCACAGCGTAGACAATACCTGATTACATAATTTTCCATTTCTACTTTGGAAATATCAGTTGCAATAGCGCAATGTTTCTAGCTGTTCCATAACTCTGAAACTCTCCATAAACCACTGAAAGACTTCTGCTTTGACCTCAACTCAGCTTCCTATTTTTAGCTTCTATGACTTCATCTGCAGATAAAAGCAAAATTCTTGTTTCTTGGAGAGCTCCACCTTTAATCATTTCTTCCCTTTTTCTTTAAATCATGAAATTAAATCTCTTCTTCCAAATTACAGCAATAGTTTGTTGTCTATGAAATGGAAATCATAAGCACACAAAAGCACTGATCGAGAATGAATGTGTTGTTTTGATTTCAATTTAGATAAACTGTTAATATCTCAACAAAGCACAGATACTGAATTAATTACTTTCAAGACTGGTTGCATTGAATGGATCCCAGAAAATAGTTGGATTTAGATCAAACTATGTATTTCCCTAACAATGTTATTCCACAAAAATATTTCAGCCAGCTCTATATTTTTCCTGTGAAAATAGGTGTATTATATGAATATTATCATCCCAGCATTGGCATTACAGGTTCTGAAAACTTGCTTAGTAATACCTTAATACTATGGGTCACTAAAATTATGACTTAATATTACATACTATTGCTCGGGATTTTCTATATAATTTTACTTCCTATGTCCTCTAAACATGCAGTTTTATTTGAATTATATTCAGATAAGTGAACTGAAAAGAATTACACTTTGGAGATATCAAATAGTATCTGGTACAGTATTTAAGAGAAATTCCTTCTGTTTCAATCTATCCTCAAGCTCTTGAAAAAATCTTGTTCTCAATCTAATTTTTTATGTGGCCCACTTTGGTCAAATTGTAAGTTAAATGAAATTCCGGTGATTTAGAATAAGCTGTCCCTGATACGTCCATTTTGAGCTGTCCTCAAAAAAAAGTGGAAGGTGAACAATTAAAATCATCTTTTGTTGTCCCCTAAATTAGAACAACTACTATTTTCTGACTTAAAGATATAGACTGCACACTATTCTGCTTGTGGACTGAATCTAGGATTTTAGTGGAAGGCTCGCAGAGGAAATTTATCTGTTGAAAGGAAAGTTGAAAATGCATTTACGACTATTACTTAAAAAGATATTAGAAAAAATAAGCTTTCAGAAAACACTCAGAATTCAGTCTTAAGAAATTACCCGTATCCACTGTTAAGTTGAGGTCATGCCCAAGAAAAAAGTGAGTTTGATTGTCTGGAGTGACAGACAGAGTTCTCACAGCATATGAGAGAGAAGACTTTAACTCAGAGAGTCCAATCCCACCACATACAAATCTAGATTTATATAGCTTTCTTTTATGCTTTTGCAAAGATATCCTGCAGCAATTTTCTCCATCTCTAATATAAGTGAATGAAAAACAGAAGCAAAAGCATTTTTTTTCATACCTAGCTGCTTTACGTTGCTCAAAAACAACATAAAAATTGCAGCAGAGAATTGCCTTGTCTGGTCTTTGTAACAACAGGACTTATTAGCATCAACTTTCAAAAGTGACCTCCACTTAAAAACTGTTCTCCGTGAGCAGCATAAAACCAATGGTCCTGCACAAATATGGAGAAACACACCAATTCATCACTACCTACTTTTCACTGTTCTCTGTAGCCAGAAAATTTGCAATATCTCTTTTCCATTCTTACTGTTTTTTATTTCGAAGGTTCTTATGGGGGTTTTGTTATTGTTCTTTTAAAAACACAAGCAAGTGATATCCAGATTTTTTATTATTATTATTTTTATTTAACTGTCAGTGACTACCTGAGAGGGAGCATTTTTAAAGCATTTGGTTTTGCTGGGAACTCATCACATAAACAGGAGATAACACAGCTGTGTAGAAACCAAGCTTTTTTTCCCCCTCAACTGTGGAGCGCCATAAGAATGCCAGATGACCTATTTACAAGTTTAATTGATGTATTTTCATGAATAGATGGTAATGGTAATTATAATACTGCTTGCATAATAAAGACATTTTAAAAAAGATATTCATGCCAAATCAACAGGGATTTAATCAAACAATATAAACAAACCGTTCAGCATACCATTTATTAGTTACAATATTCTGTGAAATGGTATTTGGTGCTTTAGCAAACATTAAAAAAACACATTCAGAGAAGAATAATCTTCATTAAAATATTATTAGATGCGGCATTTAATGCCAAGGGGAGATAACTTTCAGATCAATGTCCACTACAAGTAGATGAACTGGGTACTGGCTGCAGGAAAATCCCACACTGATAAAAAACCCTTCACTCCGTCAAGGAGCTAAGAAGTATTTCTGCTGAAGCCACCTTTTCACACTTTCATAAGAAGGAGGTACTGAAAAACAAGTCTTCTGAGAAATCTCTGTATTGCTATATGGTAAACATAGACTTTCCTGTATGCAGTGTGTTCAGGGAATTTTATTTAAATTTGTATTTTCCGAGGAATATTGTCTATATTCTTTCATTTCTGAAAGAAAGTCCCACCTGCTGTGTTCCTTGCTGCCTGTAAATATATGCTGCATGGCTCCTAAATCCAATTAATTTCAAAAGACAAATATACAAAACCTTGAAATAAGGATTACACTGAGATCAAAGTCTGAATGGATGTAGAGAGGTACAACCTACCGACCCACTGAACAGTAGTTTTTATGTGTACTTTCTACTGCTATTTTCCTCAGAATTCCACCTGTTCTTTTTCATGTCAGCGTACAGTAATCGTAATCCCTACATGGGTAAATTTGTAATAATATATGACCTGAAATTTGAAAAAAATATCCAGACATCAACTGGTGGAGTGTCTGAAAATCTGTGTGAATTAGTTTAAGAAATCTGGGCTGTGTACCTATTGAACATATCATCTTATGTACATATGACAGTCTGTAACAGATAGAAGCAGAAGAAACTTCAGATCACAAATTCTAGAAGAAAGAGGGGGAATTATGACATTTGCTCATATGTATGTCTCAGTATTAGAAAATTAGATTAGAAAATAATAGCTTCTCTTATTTAACAACACTTTATCACTGTCATATGAAAATAAATTTTAGTTCTGACATTGCAGAAGTGCTAGTTGATGCTTTTAAGACCCAGTATTATGCCAGGCCAATGAAATGCTATGAATCTGGATCTGTCTCAGAAACATCAATTCCTTACAGAGCCTGCAAATGCATATTCATGGCCCATTTCAACCTCAGCTTCATACAGCCAGCTTCCACTACTCCATAACTGCTGAAGGGAGAGGAACTGTAATTGCGACTGCATCAAAGGAATTTGTGCAAAGATAGAAAACTGACTGCCTTCCTCTGCCTTCACTGACTGCCCTCACAGGAGGTACAGACAAGTCATAATCTAGTCCCATTTTCTGCAAGGAGAATTTACACCATTCTGCTTGCACAGACACGGTGTTTTTAATACATTTGCACAAATGCAAATTAAAATTGTGACACATCTTGGTGCAGAAGTGGAGCCACACTTTTCTACATAACCAAATACGAGGGTACTTCTTTCTGAGAAGTTTAGGAAATTTTTGCTTTGTAGACAGAAAACTACCACCTTCAGGTGGTGTGATGGCTGCCCCCACTCACACTGAGTGAACAGCACTTTGGTTTGGTCATCACTGGCAAGGAGTCCAGGAGAGCTGGCTGAAACCAGCCCTGCTGCGGAAGCCATGAGAACTGTGCTAAGCCGTATCTTCTCAGGAACAAAGGAATCTAGGCCATGTCTAATCAGGAGTTAACAGTACCAGTCTGAACTGTGACTAGACAAAACTAAAACTGCACAAAACTACACTTGCACACTTGCACGTACATCGAAGGGGAGTTTGACTATGAGTCAATCAATGCTATCAAAATGTGCAGTCCCCCTGAGCCCATTGAGCTCTCCTGTACATCAGCAGAATGCATGGTGTGGATCTTCCCCCTGAGCAGGGATGTCTCTCAAAGTTACTCCTTCAGGCTGAGAGACTCCTTACCCGGCATCTGATACCTATAGCGAGTTAAGCAGCATTCTACATTAGCCCTAAAAGTATATTTTATGTTTGTGACATTTATAAATGCATCTATAGTCTAATTATTAAAAGTGTAGAAAGTAGTAGAGTGATTGACAGCTGCCTATTTATCACTGTTATTGTTAAATCATTGTTAAATAACTGTTTAATTAGCATTCATTTATTGCTTAATCACCATCAATTATCATTTAGTTATTATTTAATCATCAAATAATTGTCATATGATCATTTTTAACCATTTATAAAACCTTTTAGTTAACCCCATAACAATGACTTAAGTTCAAAATCTATAGCTTTAGTTTTATATTGTACTTATCTTTTACTCCAGTTTCTTTGGAACCAGACTTAAGCGGGCTTATGAATATCACTATTAAATCTAATATTATTGCCCTGCTAAACTGAAAAGTGAAACCCAAAATTTGTGAACAGAATATAGCAAACAATCTTAACGAGGTAGACACAAGTATAGATCAGGTAACAGTCAGCAAATTTAGTCATCAAAAATCCTCCCCAGTTCTTCAGCAGTAACAGAAAGAGAACTGTTCACTACTTTCCTTGTTTTGAAAACTTTATGTAAAATCACTGCTACAAACAACTTCTGAAAATGGCCCAACAGATATTCAGAATATTGGTAATAAATAAACATTAGATTGTACTAGTAAATGAATTCCCTTTTCCTTTCACAGTCATAACTGTTTTCCAGATTTTTATATTATATAGTGTATTTGGCTAGAGATATTCATGAATTATTAACTTTCAAATGCCTCCATTCATCTTACAAGAAAAATGTTGCTTATCATTCTCATCTTCAGCAAGTGATGACAGAGACTGTTTTCTAATCTTGAGTCAAATATTAAGGTATAAAGAGGTACTTTAGCTACTGCTCTGGCCAACAGACTGAAGACGGAGATAGAGATCTGCAGAGCTAAGAGAATAAAGTAGTCCACCTTGAGCTATGTGTATTCTGTAATCCAGATTCTGTAGATGAAAAGCGATCACATCCAAGGTGAACTGAGAACAGATGAAGGACTTGAACATTTACAAATGTGTTACAGCTGCACACATGCTGTATTGTGCATGATAGAGAATGAGCTTGGGGAAAAAACAGTAAAAGTTTTCAAGAGGAAATGGGTAATTTTCTGAAAAATTATGATGTGACCCAAGCAATATAATTTATTTTTTTTTAATTTGCTTCTGTTTGCTAGGTGTTGTGCAGACAAAGCAGTGAGTAAAACCAGTATGAAGAACAATAACACGGAAGTGATTGTAAAGAAAGCTCTTTATTGTGAGGGAAGATTTACAGTTTTGAGAATGACACAAATCTGAGCTCTGTAAGATGTCACCCACCATAAAGTTGCAGGTATTTCACAGGCAGCTGGTTATAGCACCTTGGCGGGGTGGGGAGGGGCAGGGATACAGGCCAAAGCAGACGCACAAACAGAATATAATAGGAGCTCGACCATCCTTAGATAAAGTGCTTTGTAACCTAATACCTTTTTCGTTCCAGTATTATGCACATGGCTAACAAAAGGCTCAGTCCTAAAGTATTTACATAGGTTTAATTACACTAGACTTAAAGGCAGTTAGCTGTTTGGGGCTTGGCCCCCTGACATTTGGTAATTAGCACGTCGTGGTATGACACCGGACAGCGCTTCTGGTAGCTTGGAAAAGGCAGAGTTGTGTAAGCAATACCCCCACCTAGCGATGAAACCGTAACCTGACCGGAGCTACGCCTGATACCCTGCCCGGGACAAAACCAGGAGCACCTCCTGCTCTGCCATGGGAGTAGCAGCAGCTTATTCAGCGTTGACAGTCTGCAAATACGAAGTGCGTGTGCTGTATGTGTAAGGCTTTGAAGTATGTTCCTTCACTTGGCTAAAATATAAGGCTATCAAAATTCACATATTACAGTTCTAAGCAGAAAGTTGCCAAAATAGGACAAAAAGTTGAGATGCTATAAATGTTGTGCTTTAAATATACCCGCTGAGATATATGAGGTCATCCAAGAATAGGTAAGCAATAAGGTTCCAGGATAATACCTTTGTTTTATTGCACTAGCCTACCCTTGAATACAATGCCTTCAAGCAATATTATGTCATTTTTATTGCAAAACAATCTTTAAATCACTTCATCTTAACTCTGAACTTTGCACCTTTTGAAAGCAAACTAGTCTTGAATACATACAATATCAGTGACTATTAAGAGGTGATGCAGCATTTATCAAAATAAGTAAGTCCCAATCTTTGCGGGTTTAGCAAGTTTATTAACTTAACATATAATGCAGAAATGGCCAGTTTCCAAGGACAACTTCAATAATATTTCATTTAATCCATGAAAAGATGATACAATTCAATCAGATTTTTTTTAAAAGTGCTACCCTAAATTTTTATTAACATGTCAGACTTCATCCATTTCAGAGTATTGTGAATTTAATATTTCCAAGAATTGCAATACATTGACGTCTTGAGTATTTCTCCTTTCACTAAGCCTACTCAGGGACTAGCCATGTACTTAGCTACAGAGTATGACCTACACGAAACCCTCAACATTGTTTCTGTTTAGGTTGATGCAATGCTGCACTATGAAACCACATCTATTACTTCTGTGAAATCTGGTTCTAGGGCTTGCTTTCTTGTTCTTGTCCAGAAGAAACCCCATTTTACCAGCTAAGATGGGCACAGTAAGTATCCATATCCAGCTCATTTTCAGGGTATCTATTGTCTTAAAAGAGGGGAGAAATTGCTAGGTAGTCTTTATTTCTGTTTTTCATATAATATTTAAAATATAAATATATCTGTATAGTGCCTCCAGCTTATTGGATGTCTTAGGGCTTACTGAATGCTTCCATTGTCTGTCTGCATTCTACTCTCTGGTGATCCATAGTCTTTTAAATTTAATTAGACAGTGAAATAAGATGTCTTCTATTTCTAAGGAAAAAATGCAAAACTTGAAGCTTGCTTTGCTCATATAATCTGTATAATATGGAAATATCTCTGACAGCTTCTGTTCCCCTAACACTGCCAGGCAACCCAAGTAATTTCCTCCTCAGCTCGCACTGCAGGAGTGGATTTTATTATGGATTTGTTTGGGCATGTATATGGAAACGGTATGTTTTCCCCAACTCTTCAAATAGAAGAAAGTATATGTATTATAAAATCAGATACCAACCACAAATGTGTCCTTACTGGCTTAAACCAGATATGGTTTAACCAGTTACAATCTTTCAGGTAACCGTATTCTCACAGGGGAGGAAATCTAACTTCAGACAGCTCCACTTCCAAAAGCTTTGAACAGCAGAGTGGAATAATCAGTATTCCATAATATTGGCCTCACTTGACAACTCACTTCTTAAGTTGTCCTATCTCTATAAACCAGTACATAAGCAAATAAGAAAAGATCAAGAACATTGCATGAAAAGGCAATCATATGATTCCGTGAAAACACTAATACTTTTAACAAATGTAATTTAGATGAAATTATTCTTTACAGTGAATTATAAAATAAATTTTATTAATGCTTTGTAGACTTGGTACATTGTTTCTTCCATGTTTTGTTAATCATTATTCTAAGACAAGGCTAGGAATATGACAATACACTGGAAGAACAGTGAAGTGTTTGATGTTTTTCCAGTTACCAATGAGCAAGGTTCTATTGTTGAGATACAATTGCATTATTTATTGTTACTTGGCAGTTTAAAATAATTAATCAGACAATGACTACACTTAGGATCTCAAGGAATTTCAACGTCTTCCACAAATTTCAGACAGAAGCCTGCTTCATTCTGCCTCTGCTGCTACTCCTTTCCAAAAAACCATCTCACACTTCTGTTGCAGACTTTCCAGAAATCTGCCAAATTTGAAACTACTTTGAACTGAGGATGAGAGAAAAAGCTTTCATGGATAAAGTCCTGCCAACTACCATGTCTCCTATATATCAGTTGGTAGCAGCTGTGGCAGAGGAGAGATTTAATTCCTGATAGGCCATTTAGGACTTTATGGGTCATAACAAACATCTTAAATTCCATCTGGAGACCACAAGGCAGTCACTGTAAATACCACAGAAGTGCATCAACAGTCCCAGTAAAATACCCTCTTCCACCATTTTAATAGTAAGTGGCTATTGTATATTGCATCTGTGTCAGCTCCTAAAGATTCTAAGGTACAGCACCATGAAGACTATACTTTTGCAGTCTAAGAAAATGACTCTCCCTCCCCTCAAATGTTTGTTATCCAAATCTTAAGACTGGATACTGACATCTAAAAACTACTGGGTGCTTCCTGTGGTGGATCATTTTTGTCTTATTTCTTTATTCCAAAAATTTGCAGTTTAATTCCTCTTGACTCATTCAAGACTCTCATGACTGTTCTGAAACATAGTTGCCTTACTTTGGGTCTTTATGATCACTTTATGATCCTACTGTACCAACATTTGCCAAATTGATTAGCGATAACCATGTATGAAAAAATACAAATGGAGGCAAAGTCTTTGGATGAAGAAGTTTGCAGTGTTAGTTCTGTTTTGCGACTGAACGATGTCAAATTCTTTATTTAGCCAGTTTAGCAAACCCTTTTATTTATTTATTCATTTTTCAGACAAAAGTTCCCCATGGTCTTAACTCTTTCAGGAGGCTTTTTAAAAATGTTTAAGGGCAAGTACAAACCAGCATCTATCTTCCTTCCTCCCTGCAGCTGTATTCCTTCATTTTTGTCACTACACAACTGCAAGTGCTTTTTCTGCACATATGGTTCAGAACATCTTCCAACTGTTTTGAGACTCTTGAAATACCTCAGCACCTGCCACTGCAACTTAAATCCTGCTCCCTCCTGTGTACACATAAATATTAAGGCACATATGGTACTTTGTCAAAGTCCCAAACACTTCGTCTCTATTACTGTATGAGCTATCATTTGCAGAGTGATAATTTGCATTCAGAAATCTCTAACATTCATCAGATCATAAATTCACATACACATATGTCCTCTTGAGATCTCCAGAATTACTATTGTGCTTCATTAACTGGAGATTAAAAAAAAAAAAAAAAAAAGTTTACATCACATAGAGAAAGGAGAAGCTTTGTGCTATTACTGGAGAAAAGACTGTCAGAGCCTGATTATCAGGTATGTTATTTTCCAGTTCAGATTTTAATAACATGGTACAGATGTTACTCTTTCTTCTTTTTTCACTTCTCTTCAAAAGCTGGAAATATCGACTCTTCTGTTTTGCAACATCAGTGATTCAGTGACAAAAGCCACCTTTGTTCAGTTTCAAAATTTCCATAAAATTCAGTATTTGATTGTTCCCAACTCAACATGGTAACAACCTCAATTATCAAATATTCTACTAAAAAGCAAGTGCAAAAAGATCTACATCTTCAGTGTTTTCAGAATTAGGGCATCAGTGTTGAAGAATATTGATAATGCATAAAGTGAAATATAAATACTTTCCTACAGAATTAATAGACAATTTCAACAACTTCAAAAAGGAAAGGCAAGATATAGAAGATGGAAAAAAAGAATTAAACATTACATATGGTGTTTGAACATGTAAGTAATTATAAATTGGCTCACAGTTTTATATACATGTAGCAGGAAAATGTATGACCTGTACTGACCAACTACATTGGTTGGTTGTTACCTAGGGCACAGGCACATGCAAGTGATCTTATCCTAACTATAATGAAGGATCTTCAGACAGCAGTGTCACAGGACATGACATATAACAACTCAGTATCATTCGTGGATTTCAAAAAGATTTGTCATTTAGTGTGCATTAGCGTTGGGTTGTTTTTTCCTTTTCTTTTTTTAAACTGTAATAAGAACAACATAACATTCCTAAATAGTTCACTTACATCGTACAGGAGTTCATACTTCTTCTCAGTTTGAAGCTGATTTTAATATGGAAAACATTAATTACTATTCTATAGTAACATTTGCACAGAACAATTCCTTTACCATTTGTGATATCCTAACATTTTACACAGTCAGTTATATGAACATCTTTGAAAAAGGAAAATTTATTTTGACATTGTTTACCTAAATTTTCCTTTAAGCTATATAGGGGGAATAACAACTTGCAGAGACAAAAATTGTTTGTTATTTTCACTTTACATATTTTCTCTAGTGTACCTAAAAACATAAAACAAAAATAATGTGAAATGAAAATTCTTAGCAGTATCAGAAGTCTTTTTTTCTCCCGAAGTCCTGACAGAACTCAACATCTTGAAGCAAGAGATTTTGATTCTTTGGATTCTAAAAAAGTTTCCTCTGGTAAATTTTCCTCTTTATGGACATAATGTTTTACAAAAAAGGAGTATTACTTATGATCTGAATTGAATATTCTGTAGACGTCAGGGACAGGACACAGTTTCCAAACTGAGAAGTTTTGAGTTCTGGGTTTTTCTGAATATATGATTAATAACTAAAACTATTTTAATAAGAATCACTGAAGGAAAAAATCTTTCCCTTCTTTCCCTACTCTTTCCCAAATCCATGATGTGTTTAAATGCAAATGTTTGTGTTGCTTAAACTTGAAACTGGTTTTTATTAAATATTGATGTTTTGGAGATGAATCAGTATTATTTGTCTATGTTCTTTACTCATGAATGCTAATGACTGGGCAGAGCTAGAAATATTTTTTTTAAGTCAGATTTGAGAGCACAGTCTTATTCTTCTATTATCTAGTGTAATAAAGAAACTAAAGTTAATTAACTAAGCAACATGTTGACTGGAAAAGAAAATTGAAATTAAACATATGAGCAGGGAATACTTAGGACTATATAAGATTAAGCTTACAATACTCTTCAGAGTCACTTAGCTTGCCTTCTGTGTACATATTTAGACCCTGATACTGTTTGGCATGACTCCCATGACTAGGCACAATGTTTTTCCGCTGGCAATAATTTCTTAAAGGAGATACATGTCTGTTAACCCAACACCAGGCCACCACAAAATGATTGTCCAGACTTCTTAAAGGTAAGATATATTGATGACTGCCATGGAGGGATACAGTTTCTTAGGAAGACCATACCAGGAAAACAAGGAAGTTGAGTGGCCCTTTATGGGAGAGAACAGCTGGAAGGCCTCGAGCTCTGCGTGGGGATGGATGATAAGCCAACTGAGAGATATAGGTAAGGATTAAAGGTTGACATAGTAGTGGATGTCTACTATAGGCCACCTGACCAGGAAAAACAAGGAGATCAGGCCTTGTGGAGATGTCTAGAAGTAGCCTTACTTTCACAGGCTCTGGTCCTCATCGAGGACTTCAACCACCCTGATATCTGCTGAAGGGAAAACACAGCAGGAGATTCTTGGAAAGCACCACTGAAAAATTCCTGAACAAAGTGACAGAGCAGCTGATGAGGAGAGGTGCTTTGCTCCACCTCATATTCCCCAAGGAAGGAGTCACTGGGGTTGTAAAGTTCAAAGGCAGCCTTGGCTACAATGGTCATGAGGTGGTGGAGTTCCAGGACCCTGAGAGGAAGAAGCAGGATGAAAAGCAAGATCACAACACTAGACTTCAGGAGAGCAGACTTTGGTCTCTTAAAAGATCTGCTTAGTAGAGTCCCATGTGGTATGACCATTCATACAGTGAGACCTGGACAGGCTAGAATGTTAGGTGGAGAGGAATGTAATGAAGTTCAACACTGGCAAGTGTAGGGTCCTGCACTTAGGGAGGAATAACCCTGGTATGTTATTCTATGCACTGGTACAGATTAGGGGTTGACCTGCTGGAAAGCAACTCTGCAGAGAGGGACCCAGGAGTCCTGGTGAACAGCAAGTTGACCATGGGGCAGCAATGTGCCCTTGGGGCCAAGAAGGCCAATGGCATCCTGAGGTGCATTAAAAAGTTTTCTAACTCCAGAAGGTTGAGGAAGGTTATTCCCCACTTTTACTCTGCCCTGCTGAGGCCGCATCTGGAGCACTGAATCCAGTTCTGCGCTCCCCAGTTCAAGAAAGACAGGAAACTAATGGAGAGAGTCCAGCAGAGGCCTACAAATATCATCAAGGGAATGGAGCACTTCTCTTATGAGGAAAGACTGAAAGACCTGGGTCTGTTTAGTCTGGAGAAGAATCAGAGGGGATCTCATCAATGCTTATAAATACCTAAAGGGCTGGTAGTCAAGAGGATGGGGTCAGGCTCTTCTCAGTGGTTCCCAGCAACAAGACAAGGGGCAACAGGCACAAACTGGAATACAGGAAATTCCATCTCAACATGAGGAAAAACTTATTTACTTTGAGGGTGACAAAGCACTGGAACAGGTGGCCCAGGGAGGTTGTGGAGTCTCCTTCTCTGGAGATATTCAAAACCTACCTGGACTCATTCCAGTCCAACCTGCTCTAGGTGAACCTGCTTTAGCAGGGCAGTTGGACTAGATGATCTCCGAAGGTCTCTCCCAAGCCCTATCATTCTGTGATTCTATGACCCTACCAAGAAGAGGTCCCAAGAAAGCTGATGAGTATTCAAGGATCACCGCTTCCAAACTCAAGAGCAATTCATCTTGATGAGCAGGAAGTCATGAAAAATGCCAGGAGACCTGCATGGATGAACAAGGAACTCCTGAGAAAACTCAGACTCAAAAAGCAAGCATAGAGAAGGCGGATGAGTAATCTCCAAAGAATACAGAGACTCTGTCCAAGCATGCAAAGACACAGGAAAGCCAAACCTCAGGTAACCCAGGGAGGTTCAGAAGTCTCTGCCTCTGGAGACATTCAAAAGCCAACCGGACATGGTCCTATGCAACTGGCTGCTGGCAACCCTGCTTGAGTAGGGGTTGGGGTTGGACCAAATGACCTTCAGGGGTCCCTTCCAACATTGATCATTCTGTGATTCTGTGATTTGAAAGTATGTTATTTGGCTATGCAAGGACAGAAAAATGCAAATGCTATTTTAGCAAAAAATAATCAATAAGCTACTGCTGGTGTTAATAGCAATTTTCTTTCCTATTCCAGCTGTAGATTCATGCAGTGCCCCATTCAGCTAGAACCACAGCTTTCCCCAAGTAAGTGACCACATATTACAGCTACACTGCCTGAGGTCAAATCAACAGCCAAATTTCAACTCTGTCTAACAGTTCAATTCCCGTATACATTCTGGACTTCCCCTCCTAAAGGACAGCTTAATTTTTTGCTTTATACTTAAATTAAAACTCCACACCTCCTGAAACATTTGATCTTCCAATTCCTAGAACTCATGCAAATAAATAAATTCTCAGATGCTGAGGGTATCTTACACCATTGTAAGATAGAGACAGTACGCTCTGTGTGTGATTTTGTTTCTCCTTTGCTAGTGTATGGGAAAAGTTTCAAGCACAATTTCTAAAAGCGATTGTTTCACCTCTTGGTCTCCTACACAAAGGAAATATCTCTGGGGTTTTTTTTTCCTTTTAATGTATTTTTAGTTGACTTCACAGTCAGTTGAATACAGCTAAATCCACCTCACCCGATTTTAGAAATATTATGAGAGATAAGACACATGTATTGTACAAAGATGTAGGATGAATTACAGAACTAGTTACATGAATCTTTAACTAAATTTGGATGACTTGAATCATAGTCTAAATCATGAAATAAAACTTTGCAGATCTCTAAACAGCCAAGACTCAACAGCCTACTGTTTAGTATATTATATATGGACTTGCTAAAAAGAAATTTAAGAATGCATCAAAAACGGTGGTTTTTAGTAAAAAAAAATAAATAATAGTATTAAGCTGGCCTTCCACTTCCCACTACAAGCCAAACAACAAAAATAAATGAAATGTAAAAGCCAGCAGTCTTCATTAAACTTATAGTGAATACGGCAGATTGCAGAAGAGGGGAGTGCATAATTCATCCCACGGCATGGCCACTGTACGAAATGCTCTCAGTGATAAGCCTGGCCTCACATAACAAGGTCTCCATTTCAAATAACATTCTTTCGCTTCACAACAGGACTCTGGCAGAAAGGAGGGTCCAGGAGGGGTTAAATGTTTCATAGTATTTACAGTAGTCAGAAAATTCTCTTGTGGATTACTTTTATTCCATCAGTGATTTTGCTTTTGTAGAAAAATGTTTACAAAACCTTTACTGTTGGGCTCCACACAGGAGTTAGCTGTTCCGTATTTAGATACCTTCCTTGTAATCAGCAATAGCAGGGTATATCTTGCCTGTAAAGGTCCATATTGCATAGACAGAGCCAAATGTCTCTAATGTGACAAATACTGCAGCCTCCAAAATGCTCCAATATGGTTCTGCCAAGTTACTGTATGTGCTAGGATTGTTTCACCACACTGCAATAGTTACGGCACGAAACAAAACTTTTAAAGGGACATTCGTTTTTCAGAAAAGAAGAAGTTAGGATGCTATATGCAAAACTCTGTTTCACAGACTTAATTTCCTTCCCTGCCTTCACTATGGGAGGATGTTGTTCCAAATCTGCACTTCTGAATTCCCGTGACTGAGGCAGAAAACCTTTGCTCATATCTACTCACAAACAGACCTGTTTTGTTTCAGTGCATGAGGGGGTAAAGGAGAGATGGAGGAAGAGCGTGGCACAGGAGTGCCTACAGTCAACCTCACCGTTACTGGACAACTTAACTACTTCAGTGTCCTGTGACCGTGGTCCTGCTAGAAAATTGTCCTTAACAAGAGAAGACAGTGTCAAGAGTGAAATTCTACTTTCCAGTCTGCTCCTTGCTGTAACAGCACTCTAGCAAAAAGGTTTACCATTAGAATTTTCAAAGTATTAAAGGGCAGCTAATTGCTCAGCCTGATGAGTCATTATAAGTCTTCCCTCTGTAGCTTTAAGACTGTTCTGCTAAGAACAGCCAGGTTTTTCTTCTATTTTGCTGCTTATGATGGCATCTTCCCAAGTTTTTAAAAAGGAAAGATTATACAGTTTTCCTATGTAGCCATCTTCAAATGGTCCCGTGGAGCAGTTCCTCTCACTTTCATGCTGAATTATTTATTTTCACCTTAACTAGCTAATCATGCACCAGTTGTGGTGTTCTAGAAACACAGTCAATCAATTCAGTAAATGCATTTGGTTTGATTCTTTTCAACAACGATGGATGAGTACATTTGTGTATGTTGTGGGATTTTGTCAATGATTTAAATGGTATTCACTGTGCTGTTAGTTGCTTAGGATCATACAAATCAGAAATAAAAAACACAGATCAGTGACATCAATTGAATCATGATTGGAATAGTCAATGAAGGCATGAGCCATCAAGCTGAGACAATAACTAAGCTTTGACAAAAAGTCAGGATAATGATACAAAATTCTTTCTGTAATGATAACAGCTCTTATTTTTTTTTTATTTAAACTCAAAATTATTTTGCTCTGGCAAAATAGAAAAAAAGTTTCTGGAACTACACTCTTTTGGAAGCGGGTTGGCTTCCTGACGTTCTTTCTTACTTTTTTACTTGGCTTGCAATGGTTTTGCTGTCTTACCAGATGGACAGAACATTGTATAGCAAGCAAAACTGTGAGTAGGTTATAATATTTTGTTCTAACAGCATCACCGATGTCAGAGGTGATGGTGGAAAGAGATTTAACACAAAGTTTGCAACAGAGGGTACAAAGGGTTTTTACCTCTTCTACACTAACAGCTCTTAACATCCACATGTGACTGAGAAATATCTACTCATCTTGAGTCCCTCTGTGGAATTTTCATACATATTGTGCTGCATTGCTGCTGCAATGATCCCCCGGATTTTTGGACAGCCGCATATTTATTGCGGGTCCTCTTTCAAACCCTGCTTAGACTGCTGATGAGTTAAAATCAAAATCCATCATGCTGACCCACACTAACATACCATTCCTTTCTCAAGATGCACACTGTTCTCTCCTCTGGTTTCGAACACGATTTGCCTTTCTCTGTGGTTGTTCAGTAACATACATTATATGATCCTGCCTCCTCAGTGGCAATGTACATAGTTATTCAATGATAATAAAAAATTTTGACAAGATATAGGAAGTCTAAGGATAAATTCAAATGACATTTTATTAATGGAAAGTTTTTCAGGCCACAAAATATATATTTTTTTAATAAAAACTGTTTCTTCAAATGTAAACATACTTTTTTTCTTATATTAACTATAAAAGCGTGAAGAGGTGATGACATTTCAATTATTTTTTTTCCTAATACACTACTGTGGTTACGAGTTAAAGGGCATAAAGTCTTCATTGACACAGGTGTTAGTGGTGTGGGTTGATAGCAGTGTAATAGAACTTCCCCGGGGTTATTTAATACAATTACAAGCCTAGGCCTGTAACAGAGGAGTATTCCTAACAGAAGAATATACAGACACGATTACGGTGCCACCACTCACCCACTGGACCCGGGACACCCCCGCCCGCTCCCCAGCAGCGACTTCCTGCCCCCTCCCCGGCAGCCCCCAGC
Organism: Limosa lapponica baueri; assembly: GCA_002844005.1. Taxonomy (NCBI): domain Eukaryota; kingdom Metazoa; phylum Chordata; class Aves; order Charadriiformes; family Scolopacidae; genus Limosa; species Limosa lapponica. Next base: position 846,004 of record KZ505808.1, read on the forward strand.
TACAGCCTGGGCATGGCTCCCATGGGATGGCATACCTGTGTCCCTGCCAGAGCCTGGGGAGAATTCACTCTGTCCCCGCCGGAACCAGGACAGCCTGCTTTGAAACAGCATCTTACAAAAATGTCTAGTGTTTGAAATGCAGTAGTATGGCATCCTTTCAAGCTTCTATTGTACATTCCAGTGTCACTTATCCAGTGCTCAAAATTTAGCGTTCTGCTTTTTCAATGATATGTAGATTATCACATTAGTTAAAACTGTGCATTTCTTACCATAGCAGCTTCTAATCAGAGCTGAGTATTAAGGCCCAGATTATTCTTCTCAACAGGACAGGTTAACTATAGCACATGCAGATTCTTTATTACACCTGCACATGATGAAATATTTTCCCAGCAAGAATTCATTTTTGTTTAGTCCAATGTTACGTTAAGACACATGGGGATTACATTTTGCTCTTTTTTAACCACAAATTTCTAATTTTTTTTTTAATTTGATCTTTTTAGTAAGACAACAGACAAAAGGCAGTGTTCAAATCTCTAGAAGCATGGAAAAAAATCAGTAATCACTTTGCAAAGAGAATAGGAAAGGGAAGGAAGGAATTATTTTATTCATTAAAACCACTGTCATTTCAATAATCAAACTTGCAGTGATTTGCAAACAGTGCATCAGGACAGCTGAGGGAGTAATAAACAACAGCTGGAGGTTTTGGCAAAGGCAAGAAAATCCTGCAGCTGTGTTATCAAATAAAAGGTAACACAGATCTCCAATTTTAACAAGTTTGTAAATATTTTTCTCTTCCCACACCTTGTACACATTTGTTAAGGCTGAATAGTCTTTTATTTTCCCCTTTCTCTAAATATGTTTGTACACAAAATATTTCCTTTTTCCATCCGAATGTTTCCATAGCAAACAAGTAAATGCCAGCATCTCTTCTCACTGTAAACACAGGCAATGTTTTCCTTCCAATGTCGGTTTTACTCAAGAAAGGACTAATCTAAATGTACTGAGACTCTCAACAGCTCTGACTTCTAGCTTAAGTTAGAAGCTTTAGCTAGAAGTCTACCTTAATGAAAACGAACAAAAGCTACAGTCAAATTTTTTCCCACTAAGTAAAACAAATCACAGATTTTTAACACAGGAATCACAACAGTGACAAATCTACTGCTTGACTTGGAAATTAAAGACATATAGCACTCTCAAGCTGACAATTTCTTTACAGCCTGTTATTTCAAAGGTTTTTTTCACTGCTGAACACCTATAAATACTGATCACAGAACACAGAATCATTTCGTTAGGAAGGGAATGCTTGAGATTTAGTTCAACCCCTCTGTTCAGGCAGAGTCAGCTAGAACAAGCTATCCAAGACCCTGACCAGTTTGGTTTTGAATATCTCCAGAGACGAATAACTACCATGACCTACCATGTAGGGGCGGTCAGCAGGTCTGTTTGACAAGCCTTAATTGTCCCACAACAGTAGCATTGACCATATAAAGTAAGAAGCTTCAGCTTCCAGTTTATTTTTCATTTCAACAGCTGAAACTGTCATTTCAATAGAGGTCTGTCACATGAGAAGAACATTCCAACATTGGTAGACATTCAAAATTTTTTGAGATACACATATGAAACACAGAACAGTACTGTACTGTATGTCAATATTCTGTGACATTCAATATTTTAGTGATAAAGTAACTGGGATGTTTATCCCTATCAAAAGAGAATTAAACTATATTGCTTAGAAATTCTGAGAAATAGGTTTATTTACTATCCTCATAGCCACTAAAACTTTGAGATGTAATGGAAGGTTCTAAAAGGAGAACATACTGGTTTAGCTGTAGAACATCTATGGAGAGGGAAGCAAGAAAAATCCCACATAAACCTCAACTATGACCTAAATATACAACCTTAAGTGATGAAGCATGCTTCCTTTAAGGCTTATTTTGTTCTTCGTGATGACAGTTAATGAAGCTGCCAATATTGCCTGTGCTTTTGTGATGATGATTTCTTTCTGCTAAGAACCAGACTGAGATCTCTCTTTCCTTCTCTGAGAAAAGTGGTGTTTGGATATTCACTCAGTTAGAACCAATAATTTCCGAGTCATAAAATACATTTTGCCTTTACAACCTAAGAAGCAAAAGCACATATTTTACACACCTTCAGCAGTAAGGAAAAGTAAATAAAACAAACAGAACAGACTGCCTCTGACCATAGCTCTGAATAATTTGAAATGGTTCATTTGACTCAATCTTAGTGCATTCTTTTTGGAGCTAAGGAAGTTGACCTAATCACATCTAATCTCCATTATGTGATCATTCTGTTTAGCCCTGCTTCTCTGGTCCTCTTTCACAAGCACTTATTACCTACAATGTCGCTATACCAAACCATCTGCCCAGTCTGCAAGGTTACATTTGTAAGGGCGACTTTGCACTGCCATTGTTTTAATGAATGTTTTTTCCATTGAAATTATTTATTCTTTGGTTTTCCCAGATAAAATATTTCCACGTTATCCAATGAAGTATTTAAGTAATTTAGTCCTTAAACAAAAGCCACACACTGAAAATTTTCACTCACTTGAAAAATACAAATTAATAAACTAAAAAGAGAATATGAGACTCAAGGTAAAAGGCCCGGTTTAGCAGCAGCAGCACCTCACATGCACTAACTTCCATCCTGGAGTCTGTACAAGAAAGCAGGATCTGACCTGCAAATAGTAAAATACAAGTACAACAGCAGTACAGAAAGAAATGGTGAGAAGAAACAGTGACCCTTCTTAATTTCACATGTAAGTTAGTTAAAATAATATACTTATATATGTGGAGAGGAAGTCAGGGAAGAGAAAAGGAGGCATCCGAGTAAAATATTTTGTATCGGTTTTAACAAATTTGTGCCATGCCCTCATCTATCCCTAAGCCCTATGGCTTATATGAACAACAATAAATCACTCACCTACACATACACCAGGGAAAACAATGCAACAATTTTAAATACTCATCTTTTCATATACATACTCTTCAACTTTACAGATACAAGTATATTATCATAATTATCATGGTCTTAGTTGTGCTCACACCATAAGGCTTTGATAAGGAACATCAACTAGGAAATCCATTTCAATACCAAACTACCTGTGTTTTGCATTTGACTGCTCTCTAATCAGTGTGTCTGAAAACCCATTTTAAACATCCTTCTTGGAACATAGTGTCCTGGCTCCCCTGAATTCTTTAACAAAAGTTATGTTGATTTTCATGGGACTTTCACTCCCAGTATTTCATTATTCCCAGAAACAACTAGGTTGTATCATCAGACTTTATTTCACCACAGAAAGCCAAAATTTTCCAGACGAATGATTTATCAACAGAAGAAACAGATGGCCCTGTCCATGAAAAAGAATGATAATAGGATGCCAATTCAGCACTCGTGAAGAGGCCTTTGATATTCACTGGAGCACAACAATACTTCAGCAGACAAATAATGAGAACTTTTTTCCCCATGTTAGGATGCTTCACTGGTGGAAGACTAAAGAAACTGCAGTCCTGCTCCCAGTAGAGAAACTGATCCTTAGAAACAAAAGCATATGCTCTTCTGCACTACAGCACAGCATAACTAAAATGACTCCCCAAGCTCTTGGAAAACAAATTAGGTATTTGAGGTTTGACAATAACAGGTAAAGTGTGTCCACCTCTCTGAGAAGTGCTGCCACAGAAAGCATGATGAGTGGTCACCAGCTGCACTCCTTGTGCTCCCTTACCTCGCAGGGCTCTGTCAGACTTTCTTCTGTCCAAACTGTTGCAGAAGATGGAGCAACACTTGGAACAAAAATGTACTTTGAGTAAAACAAAGGATTAATGGGAGTAATCAGCTTTTCCTTCTTTCCTTCCAGGGGAATGATAACAGTAGATAAGTGGATAATTAAATAAATAAAAACATTGTCAGGAAAACCTAGCCAGATCCAAGCAATCCTATCAGGAGGTAATAGTAAGTAGATAATCCCGTAACAGGTGAATAAAAATACGTTAACGTTTATGCCACTGTTACCACTTAAATCTCAGATCTGACTTCCTATGGCACCTACAAAAAATTTCACAGGAAATCAGCCAGATGAATCAAGATCAGTGAGACTGAACACTCAGGGCATATAGTAAGGAGTAAGGTGCAATCCAAGTACTTCCCTATCTGTAATGCCAGCTGTATATACTTAAGTTCTCAGCACCAATGATGACAGCATGATTCGTAGCCTCGACTTTCTCAGCAAGATATATAGTATATGCATTTGGGCCTGGTTCAATTATATAATTCCCATGAAACCTTGAAAAGTTTCATGCCTCACCATTATGTCTTCTCTTCTCTGAAAAAAAATGGCAATAATGTTTCTTACATTACAATGTTCTCTTAACAATGCTATGAGGATTTGCATTTTCGGTAAGACACTGTGGGGATGAGTAAGCAAACTAATAAAAAAAAATCCTGTGAGATTTTCCAGGTTTAAGTGTCTAGTATACTTCGAAATTTATAGTTTTTTCAAATCATATGAAATTTCACTGCAAGACTTTAGAAACATTAAAAATGCCAAATAAAAATGAGTAAACATGTAAGCATTAGGAATACTAAGCATTGCAATTCCTCTGTTTTGTATCTCCTAAACACTGAGAGAAGGTGTGAAGTTTAATTCCTTTAAGAGAGAAGAAAAATACAAGTTTCTTCTCTTTCACATAGGAGAAATTAAATTAACTTCTTTCATAGCAAACCTCCCAAAGTGCAACTGCATGTCCTAGTTTGTTTTTGTTTTTTTTTTTTTAAAGTATCTACTTATGTACAACAGATTGTTGAACTTCCAGAAGATAAAATAAATTCATTCAAATGTATTTTTTCTGTATATTCATTTTTAAATTCCGGTTGAGGTACTTTTAAACAGTGGCCAGACTATTATATGCTCTGCATCCACCGAATATCATCATTAATGGAGGATTCTGACCAATTTTAAAAAGAACAAAAAGCCTTCACTTTTTACACAGCTGCTTCTAAATTCATAATACACTGATACATACAGGTAATCACAGCAGCAGCTACTTAACAAACTAACACTATTTTTCGTATAACATATATATATTTGTTCAAACAGATCTAAGCAATAAAAACATTGCAAGTTTGCCTAGAATTTCAGTACACTTATTCAAAGTGCTGTGGTCTAGAAGGAGAAAATGTTATCTGCTAAGCACCACATGTACTTTACATGGCATTAAACTAAACAATTAGGTTTGGTCACTCGATTTTTCTATATTTAAGCTGTTTCATTCATTCTTTAATGGGATAAAGTAAACACATTTACTTAAAACCTTTAATCCCATCCTTGAGCTAGTTAAAACTAATTAAAAATTGGACATAAATTTTATTCTACAGAATTATTAAGGATTTCTTTCTTAAAATCCGTTCCCTTATTTATCCCTGACACAGAGTGGTTCTAATCACTAAGTGCAGATGTTTTTGATGACTGCAAACTGCTCTGAATTTCAATAGAATAAATAATGGTTACTGTCAACAGAAAATTTTTCATTATATTCAGTAGGACAAACTATGTTTCCAGACACAATTTGGTCAATCTGGAGTTACAAACTAAATTGGAGAGTTGCACTACATTTATATTTGTAATGTAAAAATAATTCTTAGATTATATTTTTTCTTAATCTTTTAGTTACTTTTTCAGAAGCTTATTAAAGTGATGACTCTTTGAGTCTAACTATCTGTATTTTTAGTGCTGAATACACTTAACTGTAGTATTTCCCGTCATTTATGGTTATGGTTTACCACAGCACTTTCAGTCTGTAGTTCCATATTATCATTATGGTCTGTTTCATTTCACTATACCTCGACAGTCCATTTAGCTGGGATTATTAATTGCTCTGCTGATGCTATGTAGCACAGCGCTTTGCATATTATCTTTTTTTAAAAGAGAAGCAATAGCCTAGCACTCAGTTCAAGTGGTAGCTTTTCTTAGAGTTCATGAGAACTGTATGGATTCCTACTCAGAAAAGGAGTCAAATATCGTTTGTAAAATTCTGCTTGGGTGGCTGAACAGTTCTTTCAACTTTGCACCAAATAAGAAGAAAAAATATCACCTTAAAAATAGGTAACATACTTATCCTTGTTACTGCTTTCAGATCTCATACAATAATAATAATCCATGCTATTACAAAAAAAGGCATCTGAGGTGAAATTAGCACTTGTTATCTAAGAAGAACATCATATTAGTAGCTTAGCTCAAATTTTCCGCAATTCATCTCAGTAATCGGAGATCTAGTGTCACATTGGAACAAATTCACTGTGTTACATCTAATGCAACCGATTTTTCACTGATGTAGCTATCAAGCTTCCCAAAGATTTCTTAGGAAAAACTACCAACATATTAACATTGTCATTACCATAACACTGGTGGGATACCATTTGCCTGCTGTATTCAAATATGGTAAATTATTAATAGATACATGTCCTGTATTAATGTTGTCAGCAACCAATCACTAATGAAACTATTGCTTTTGTCAACACAGGATTCCTGCAATAGGAGTTATGCTGGGGTGCTGAGGCAGTGACAGTGTAGATATTAGGTCACTTTCTTACCTTATACTGTACAGAGCTGCCATCTTCTCCGTAACTTTACGCCAGTCTTACTTCCTCAATCGCTAGCTGCAAGGATGAGCTTTATAAAAACTTTACTTCCATAACTAGCATAAGTCTGTTAATTTAACAAAGCAGAATTGTTGTAAGTATTCCAATTTACATTTTTGGCAATAAATGCTAGGATGAAGAAACACAAACTGTGTCTCCCCCAAGCACCAAGTCCTGTGTAAAGACACTTAGCCACATGCACATTCAGTATACACTCACTCATGGTCACATTAATGAAGGCAGACATCTCCCAGCACAGAAGAGAACCACAGAAATCCTTCCTGAGAAACCCCTAAGCTATTGTTCTCATCATCTTGTAACCTACCCCTAGCAGCATCCGTTTCCACCTCCTTGCTATTTGTATCTCCTGAGAGTGAGGAGGAATTTTTAGCAGGGCCCATTGAACTAATCTACTCTTCACCATATCCAATCAAATTTACTCACTCTATGCCTTTACACAGATATCCAAGAGGAGTAGCCTTTGTTCCCTAAACAACCAGATACACTTGGAGTAGAGGCTTCTGTGTCAAGCACTACATGTACACAGCCAAACTACAAACAGGGTGAAGAAGATTAAAGTCTGGGTGACTTAGGAGTATTAGTTGCAGACCATCAGTTACTAAATGTAATAAATTGGGCAGCAGTAATGAGGGAAACAGCTACTTCTAACTGTGGCAATCTCACAAGGAGCAGAGAAAAGATAGAAGTAGTTAGCAAGTCAGGCATGGCTAGCCATTAGGGAAATGAAATTTCTTCTAGGCTTTTGAGGAAAACTAATGTTAAATTGTAACATGTTGGGACCCAGTGTCATGGAGCAGTGAGGGCTAACTGCTCTGCAAGGGATGGAGAGACAGGAGCCAGCCATGACAACAACACAGGCAGGGACGGGAGCTTGGCTCTGGCTGTGGATTCCCTGCAGTGGTGCGTGGGAATCTCTCTCCAAGGCTGCTGGTGGGAAGGGGCAGCCCTCAGCTTCCCTATTACTGCCATATGGCTTGAGCCCCAACTGTTAAACCTCCAGGAGGGGGGATGCTCTCAGGGCCCTGATAATTTCTGCAAAACTCAGTAGGTGACAGCTCCAACATTAGTTTGATGTCAACTGCGCTAATAGAGTACCCAGAACAAAGAAGGAATCAGAAGTGCTGCAGGCTCAGAATTTGTTCCTACATCTTATAATTACCAGCTGATGTTTTTGTTAATGGTAACAGAGCTACCTTCTGCCTCTTACAAATGAATTGGTGGACACATAGCTGCAACAGAAGTCTTTAGAAGGGGACAAAAAAGTCTTCAAAAAGCTTGAAAATCTTGTTCATGGAAGTGCAGAAGAGGGACTGTTTAGGCCTTGTTCTGGTATGGACTGAGAAGTAAAACCTTGGTTGGGTTTCTCTGGGTCACTTAAATCACAATTTTCAGGTGCAATCACAAATAGTCCTTGAGTTTTTGAATGTAAATTTCCACTTATTCCTTTCCAGATGTCATCATCCTCTATGATGTTACAGTAAGGTTGCTGAGAGTAATATTTATTCAACATACATATTTTTACATGCAAAACATGCACACTGCACACAGAAGCAGAGCTTTCAATATTTTGATGTATATATAAAGATAAAAGAGGTTCACACTTTGCCTAGTGATTATTTTCCTTTTTCTGTAGTTACAAGCTTTATAAATAGTATCATAACTTGATTCACTGCTCGTTATTACTGAATAGGTACCCTGAATGGTTAAATTGTGCAAACATATGCAAAATGTATAGCATTTTTACCTTGTATATTGTCTTTGCAACCTTGAACTTTTAGAAGCAGTTTTATTTCAGTTGCTTCAGTATTGGTAGGTTGTCTTATAAGTTTTGCCTTCAGTGTGGCCTTTGAGTAGCCTCTCTCCTCTAATGCACTGAAATGTATCTTTATTCAAATCCAAACACCATAGCTGATAAATGAGAGCTGGAAGTCTAAATGAAGAGTAGCTGAAGCACAGAACCTGTCTGAATTTCTAGATCTAAGTTAATCTCAGGTGTCCTGTGGAACAGTGGCAAATGCCACTATTTCCAGCTGCTTTTCTGTTTAACACATGTAAGAAAGCACAACATAAATAAGATTTATAATCATCTCAATATACCTCAGGAAGCACAGCTTCTCCTTCCCTAGTCATGCAAGACTGAAGTATGCGGAATCAAACTGAAATTACAAGGGCTTTGAAGGGCATGTCTGCATTGAGTAAAACAGCTATACTGATCCTACCCCTGAGGCTTTTGTACATTGAGAAGTTAGTGACCACAGAGTAGGCACAGGCAGGTGCTGCACTGTGCTACTCTGAGCCGTGCTGCATATATAGCTTCTCCTGCATGCCTGCATTGTGCTCTGGATATCCCTTGGCCATAGGATGAAATTAGCTGCCTAATCATAGCGGAGGAGTGTGTAGGCAGTTCCCACTTGGCACCACCCGCATGTCCTTGTCTTTATCTAAGAGTGAAGCAGCATGCCCTCACATGAACATCCTTTTTCCGAACAATAGAAAAGATAAATTGGATTGTTTTCTTCTAATAAAATCCTGCAAAAGCTGTAAAGACCATCATCTTGAAGAACGCCTGCATGGAAAGCATCTGTACGGCGTGCCACGCCTTGACCAGAAGTCCGACTGACGCTGCGAATCTCAGGGTTTCCAGCATCTGAAAGAACATAAGGTTATCCTCTTTTTCCTTCTAGTGTTAGCTTCAATACATGGTATTTTCAAGAAATGCCTTACAGAGGCGGCGGCAGCGGGGAGGAGCACTGAGGCGAGCCCGGTGTGAGGGTCGGATGGCACCACACGGACGGGTTTCCGAGCTCAGGGACCGCCCGCCCACAGCCCCAGCCCCAGGTGGAACCCGGAAGTCCGCGGCAGCCAATCAGATGCGGAGGGGGCGTGGCCAGGAGCCGCGCGGAGATTTAAACGCAGGAAGCACAGGCCCTTAGCTGCTGGGGGAGGCGGCGGCAGCCACAGCCTGCGCAGGGTGCGGCGCGCGACAGGGG
>KZ505809.1:15141-25832 GCA_002844005.1 Limosa lapponica baueri
GTCATCCTGGGAGCTTGATATGGTTTTGTATATACTGCATCTATTTCATTATTTCCTTTTTGATTTTAATATTAATACTTCATTAAAGTAGTTCAGTTCATTCTAAACTTGTAAATCTCCTTATCTCTTCCTCTCCTCTCTTTGCGGGGAGGGGGAAGGCCATCCGTCATTCTGATCGGCCAGTCTGGCCAAAATCACGACCTGTGGTTGCTGGTGGAATGAAGGAAACCTGTTGTGCAGTTTAGGTGTTTATGCACTTCTTAAAAGGGCTGGCTGGAGCTCGGTGGTGAGCACTGACATTTAGCTCTCAAAGAGTGATGACTATTAGCATTTGGTTTCAACCTGATTTTTTAGGTACTTTTTTTCCTCACTTCCTTGTGCCGTATAGCATTCCTTCACATTTCCTTCAGCAATTTTCTTGTCAAAAGGAAAGCCAAATATGAGCCTAGTCCTGAAAACCCACCTGTCAAGCTGCTGTCTGCTGGCTCTGTGATGTTTTGGGGTTGTACTTACCCATGCCAGTTGGACGGCAGGAGTGCTCTGGAGAAGCTCACCGCTATGTTTACCTTTTGACTGACAGAACAGGGTAAATTTCAGAAAGCTGTTAACTTCCACATCTTCCCTAAGAATGCTAATAAAGGGTTTGAGATCACCCAAGAGGTAATAATCTTGATTTTAAAAGCCTTAAAAAAACTTATAGAACTAGAGAACAAAAGCACGTTAACACATTTTATATTTATACTTTTCATAGCCAAGCCAGGTAAAGCTTTGTCGATTTAGAGGAAGACAAAACGTTTCCAAAGGATGCAAGGACCATTTTAAACAGTCCTGTCTCTGTGACGCATGTCAGCCAGTGTCACTGGGGGAGCTCATCTTTTGGGCAGCTCTGCAGCACATTGGTGTGCTGGGGGAAACAGGGTTTACTACCTCTAGCTAAACCAGCCCAGATATTATCGCTTAAGGGCTGTATAGTTGTATCTATTGCATCTGGTCTGGTAGCAGTTGGAGGAGCATGGAAAGCACATCTAGTTTTGAGTACCTTGATCTTTCGTCTGGCAGGGATGTCTCTTGATGGTGCACTGTGCAATCACTGTGCTGCTCAGACTGGCTTCTTGTATCTCCTCATTAGTATTCCCTAGAAATTATCAGAAAATAAAGACAAAGGAGGAGTTAGTAAAAGTTTCCACCTTATAGATCTTGCTCGCTGATGGTGAGGAAACAATTAATGATGATTAATGGCCATCTCCTGAAGACTTAATGACCTTGCACAGATAATGCTTTTTAGATGGCAGTGCCATATCATGGAGAACAACTCTTTACCCTGCCATAAACCCCGACTAGTTTGTGATCATTGTTTTTGTTTTTTAAGTCACGGTGAGGTATGGATTTCACACAAAAACCTGCACCTTTTTGAAGTTAAGGGTGTTTTTTTTCCCCAGCATTATCTTAAGCCACAGGTTGAAAAAGTCATGCCAATATTTTGATAAAACCCTACTAATAGATGCTGAAGTGTCCCAGATGCTGAGGCAGTGCCCAGGTCTGATGAGTGGGCAAATGTACAGGCGGTAATTAACAACCATCTCGCTGACCCCTTCCTAGATGAAGCACATGAAAGCTTTATTAGGGTCCTCAGAAACACTCCCATCTGGATGTGGGTGCTGCCTTTTGAACAGGAGCATGACTGGTGCAAAGGAGTGGATCCGGAGAGGCCAGAACGGAGCTACGCAGGGGGGTCGGGCACAAGGGAGGTGAAATAACATAGCTCCCAGGGCTGCCTAATTGATGCCAGGGCTGCATCCTGACTCTGCAAGAATTCCGGGGGAGCTCTGTGTCCTACACCGGGTCTGTACATCGGATTCACTGTGCAGCATTGCAGGAATGCTGCTCAATACTTTTGGGGTTTTTTGTTTTGTTTTGTTTTTTAAAAATGATTATATTACTCCAAAAATATATGTGCTCATTATATAAGGGTTCAGAATATCTCTGAGAAGAGGAAGAACATTCTTGTTGTGTAAGTTTGTGAATGCGTTGCTGGGAGGTTTCTTCTTCGCTATTTGTCAACAAGAATTTGGCAATGGAGGTTTCTAAGAATTAAATTCTCCTTACCTGTTCAGTTTATTGCAGACTTGAAAAGTCCATTATTTTTTTTTAATTTGTTTTGAGCAGTTTAGTGCCAACAAAGGGGAAAGAAATTTCTGGAAAAGCAAAACCGTATGCAGCAATGTTAAATGAACCATTTAAAGTAGTAGCAATATCTGCTCTCCGGGATCTGATGTTTTAAATGTCAGAGTGGAAGAAATTTGCTTGACCAATATGCAACTTTATTGAAAGGACAAGGTTAATGATTCTTTGCATGCGTGTTTACCTTATTTGCCTCTGCTTGTTTTCTTTTTCCTCCTAGGCTGATGATAAAGACACTGGGAATTACAGTGCCATGCAATACAGACTCATCATTCCTCCAATCAAGGATGGTAAAGAAGGTTTTGTGATTGAAGCTTACACGGGGTTAATAAAAACTGCTATGCTGTTCAAAAATATGAGAAGATCCTATTTCAAGTTTCAAGTCATTGCAACTGACAATTATGGAAAAGGACTGAGCAGCAAAGCAGAAGTACTTGTAAGTATGAGCCGGGCATTATCTTCATGGAATAATTCCTGGGGAAATTCAAACATTACAGGAAGTTTAATTCCAGGCAGACCTATAGGAATGCCATAAACTGTGTGTACTTGATCTTTTTAGGTAACTAGGTAACTGAAATCAAACTTTTTTTTTTTTTTTTTAAAACCATAAGCTTTTATGACTGTGTGAAAAGTATTCCTGTTTGATGGCAGAGATGCTGATCTCAGTTACCACACCAGACATGATGTGCGGTATTTTATTTATTCAGTGAGCCATTGATAATGGTTCAATTTAGATCCTAGCTGTTTCCATTAAGCATGGACCTAGGTTATGTTCTGGGTCTTCTGGACCCAGAGGGCAGCAAAAAAGGTGCTGGTTTTGTGCGTTACAGGTATAAAGCAGGTCACATCTGTGTGGTTGGACACAAGCATTTACAGATCATCTCCGCCTGCTCTCTGAGCCAGCACGGTGCAGCCAGCTCCCATAGCAAAGCTGTGAAGCAGGGGTAGCATGGCATTAAACCCCAGTTAATAAGCCAAGCTGAAAGCTTCCCAACTTGGGCTGTGCTCTGTGTTAACACGAGCACCTCACTTCAGGGGCAGAGTTAGATGGGGTGGGTCTGGCTTGCAGTGCAGGCAAGTGCCTGAGCAAACGGTCTCTGGAAGCTGGAAGTCGGTTGGCTTCCTGGGGAAAGCAGAGGTTGCCATGTCTTACTTGCTCGTGTCTGGAAGGGAGACGCAAGTCATAATTTTGGGCTGAGACTGTACTTTAAGTTTCCAGGGAAGCGACATTTCAAAAATGGCACCAGCTTTAGGCCTTGAGCTCGTGTTTCTGTGCTGAGTAAAGGACATTGACTTAGTCCAGTCACAGAAACCATCAAAGCTAAATTTCTTTAAAGCCTATATAACTTGATGGATTGGATTAATATTAGCATAATGTTGTAGGGATGAAGTGCATTATCTAGTTCATGGGAACACTGTCAAATGATACAGATGATAGCCATAATACTTGTTATATTGAGTTATGCAGGAATTCAGCAAATAAACATAATGTATGATGTCCTCATGCTTGACCTCCCAAAATGATAGGGCATTCTCATGCAATTTATGCAGTAATAGTATATTAAAATATAGCCAGAAGGTATCGACATTTAAATTAGAAAGTGAAGTATGTCTCATTAATTTATGGAGGTATCTAGGTTGGCTGAGTGAGTGATGAGCACTCTGGTACAGTGTTTTTGAGCAAGACGTGAGAGCTTAGAGTAGCTGTGGGTACAATTACAGACTGACACCATCCCACCATGAAGGTTTGGGTTTGCACTGAGCGTGATCCGTACGTGAAGGTCCTTTCTAACTAAACTAAGCTATCCCTGCCTTCACGATCTGAACGGAATTTATCCTGCTGTCACTGTGGTGTCAGGTGCTCAGACTAGGAGGTGTTAATTCCTTTCAATACAAGCTCAAGGAGCAAACATAGATTAGGGGAATGAATTTAATTACTCTCATGCAAAAGAATAAATTGTGGAAGAAGAAGATAGGATTGCACTGGGAGGAAGTCTAGGGAGAAGACGTGGGGCAACATCAGAGGGACAGTATTGCAAAGAACCTGAGCAGAGCAAGGTATCCTCCAAAACTGGGACCAGGATGCCTCCTCAGAGCCCTGGCACAGCTCTGTGAGCAGCATAAGCTGCCAAACGCACTGGTAAAATGTACTTATGACGTTGGGGACAGTCCATGTGAAGGATGCCAGTCTGTTCCTGCTGTTTGGGACTGGCAGGGTGGCTCAAGATAGACATCCATGGATCTACAGTTTGGTTCCTTGTGATAAAATCTCCCTTTTTAGCCTCAGTGAGATGAAAGAAAGAAGAAATTACATTTTAAAGTAAATTTGCTGCAAGTGAACACTTAAAGGTACCAAGTAAGTGTGGGTGGTGAATATTCACTATGAGATGGTCTTTAATCAAATGTTTGTTGGGATCTGGGGGGTCCCACGGCCCATTCCTTACTCAGCTGTCAGCATAAGCTACTGCCAGGAATCCAGTGGTGCCATATAATGATCAAAATTGTTTGTGGGCTCTGCCTTGCTTATTTAAAAAAATTGGGAAGTGTCTGGTGAATGAAGCATGGGATCAAAGGGATATCGCTTATGGGCTAGTGGTTATCAGCGATTATATGCTTTCCCTGCCTCTGCAGCAAACTTCCAGTTTGTTGTGTGACTTAATTTAACCTGGAACTTTCCTTGTTCTCAGCAATGCATTCTCCAGATACTTATGGACGTGAGACATCTGAACATGCTGACTTACAGCCTTATAATTTAGGCTGATGGCTTCTAATTAGCATCAGGGGACATGACTGTATTTTTGCTCAGTAGACTGGAGGTACCAAAATCTTCCTAAGGAACGGGGTATCCGATGATCCCTAGGAATCCTATGTGCCTAGATCCTGTGTGCCTCAGGAACAGCCTTTGCTGTCCCACACCTTCCACCTCTGCTCCCAGCATGTTTCCGTCTCTCCTCGAGTGGAAGGGAAGTTTCTCCCCACAGCTTTTCTTACAATGTAGTTAAATTGGACTTAGTTCCTCAACTTAATGCCCTTTTTAATTGAAAAATGAAAGCCTTTACAAATGTGGATAGCAAGGTAATGTTACCATGGGAACCTTAATTTTTCTTTATTTTTTTGTTTATTTTACTATAGCTTGTCATGAATGTGTTTATTCATATTTTTGTATATGAACAGTTAGTCATAATTGTGATTCCTTGAATATCAGAAGAATTATTGCTTTTTTTAAGTGTTGCGCTTATGCAGTACTCAGTACATAGGTGCACAGTGGTTGCTTGAATTGGCTAATGTAGTTAATTCTATTAAACTGTTCATTGCTTTAGAGTTCCTTTCAATGATCTTAGTCTAAAATTTATTTTGAGTTCATTATAATTCTGTTTTACTTACACAGAAGCCTGTACGTGCTGATGAGTGCATCTGATGACATTTCAAGAACATTTAAATATTTAAAGTTGAATTAAGCTTCAAAGCTGGTGAATCAGCGTTTGATGTGAAAGTATATTATGGCTTGTCTGCTGAAGGGCTTACAGGGCTCAGACTTCTCTGTTGAAAATCAGGGGTTGTATTTTTTCCTTTAGAATTGAATCAGCAGCTCTGATTTTTAAATTTATCGGGTTTAATATTGTCCTACTTTTCCAAATTTACTTGCAAAATCCCCCATAGGGATTATAGGTTTGGAGTATAATGATTACTGTCATGGCTACATGGACATGAGCCAAGTTGTAAGAAATGTTTTATTTTCTCCCCCAGTACGGGAAGTAACTGTTCCTTTCACAACCTAAGGGGAGGCTGGCTGTGCTAGAGAAGAGAGCGCTATTACAAATGCAAAATAATTTAAAAGGGAGGAAAAAACATGCAATCGTTTTACTGGAAGGCAGCCTTTTCTTGGGATAAAAATAGCTTGAGGACACTAGATCAGGAGATGCGAAGCAGAGTTTGCCAAATCTGCTGAATTTGATGCATACACATAGTCCCTTCTGTGCACTGACCATCCAACCTGTGGCTGAGAAACAGAGGAGTTACAGTGCTTTTGTAGCAGAAAATGCTAATGGGAGAGATTTGCTCTGAGGTTAGTAGGTTCTTTTGTGGAATCCTGGAATTTTATTTATTTTAAAACAAGGCACATGAGTATTGAGTGTATTAAAGAGGCATTTTTCCTGTCCTTATTTAATAAAAGTGCAATTGTAAAATGCACATGGTTATGCAATTTTATGCCAGAGAGAGAACCTAAAAAAAGAAAAGGATATTAAAATAACTTACACTGATAACTTCAAAATAGAGGAACAATTTCCTTTGAGATTTTCTAACAAAGTAACGATTTAGTTGAATTAACCTGGTATTTGCATTTACGTTGGTGCAAACTGCATATTTCAAAGGTTGGATTTTCCTGTCAAGTCATAAAAAATGCCAAAATATTTGAATATGGCATATGGGAGATCCATGATTCTGTAAGTAAAGTCTAAACTATGAAGAACGGGTTTCGTAGTCCCTCCCTTAAAAATCTATAATTCTGGTGCAGTCCTGCAATTAAAGTTCTAGTTAAATCTTTGCCTGCTGTTTATTGTTTTGGCTGCCAAGCAAAGCAAGATTTCCCAGCTCTCTTATTTGGAATTAAAATGAGAAATTTGTACATCAGGGCATGGCTATGAAGGCAGGAAAGTAATTATTCCATTCTTTTTGTGCGGGGAGGATGTTATGCATGGGGGTGCCAATTGAATTTCACTCTTTTGTTTCCAGGTCTCTGTGGTCAATCAGTTGGATATGCAAGTCATCGTCTCTAATGTTCCTCCCACCCTTGTGGAACAAAACAAAGATCAACTCATAGGGTAATACATTTATTTACTCTACGAATATCAGACAATTCACTGGTTTTGTCTTTAGATTCAGCAAGGGGTGCTCCCCTTATGGCACGATCTACTTTTTTGCCAAAAGACTTGAAAATGAGCAAGCGGTTGTTTTGATGGAGAGCACAGTTGGCTGAGTGACAGCACTGCCTCCCCCCACCCCCAAATCCACATTTTCCCCCTCCTCTGGAGAAGGCAGAGGTACAGCACTTCTTTGCTCGCATGTTTGCCTGCTTTGCAGGCTGAAACTTCATTCTGAGCTGCCCCTAGTACAGACCATAGTGGAGCCTCCAAACACTGAGCACAGAACTTGCATCTGGCGAAATCCAGGTTGTAGATCAATGAAGGACATCTCCAAAAGGCTGAGGCAGCCTGTCTCAGCGAGCAGAAGTTAGAAAATTTATACAGGTACAATTAATACCACTAACATCATTATATAGACTTTTAATTGCAAACAATTAGTGACAGGGTGTCATTATTCAGACCTAGCAGGTATAAAATGTTGTGATGTGGGGACAGGTAATTAGAAACATTATTGCTTTGCAGTGGAAGTGAAGTATTTTATAATACCGGAAGCCTGCTAAAGTCCTTTTGGTGAAATATGTTTTAATAGCGCTCATACACCACATCATCATCAGCTTCCAGGAGTCAGGTTTACACTTTTAGCTTCTTTTTGTAAGACAACAACAATTTTTTATACTTTGTGTCATTAAGTATATAACCATGAATTAGACGATATTGGAAAGAAAATACTGTAGGAAACAGTTTAAAAACAATCTTTGTACTTTTCTGTCACTTTGATCAGCGATGAATGGAATCTCTCAGATTTCAGCAGGTCTGTTCCATCCTGACTGTCGTCATTCCTTTACTTCTCCACGGAAATTGAAATACCTTAGGGCTGATGAAATAATCACTACCTGAAGAAGAAATGTTTTGTTTCTACATGGCTCGTGTCTTCATTGGGCTTGGAAAATATATTGACTGATTTGCTTCTGGAAATTTAGGACATGTTCCTTCTAAAGTCAGAAACAGTCATTACATTTTTCGGGCAATAGTCTATATTCACAGGGACTCCATTTCATAGAGCTAAGAATAATAAAGGAGTCTGTTACTTAAGATCTGGCTTTCCAAAAGTGTCAGGTGTTGGTGTTGGCTGGAGAGACAAAGAAGGGCGTACATTTTAGTGATGGTAGTAGAAAAAGTTTGCTTCTGCTTCGCTAAGCCCTCAAGTTCACCTCAGCATGCCACACTGTACAATTTTTTCTTCACACAGTAATTTGTAGCTTTCCTAGGCTTCTGTTTTCTTGAGTGGAGAAGATGAACACGTGTTCTGGACTAGATGATCTGAAAGGTCCCTTCCAACTTAGGCAATTCTATGAATCTGTGTGTTTCTACATGACTTAGCATAGAGCTCATGCTGAATTGGGCTTAGGTTGTGTTTGAGATGCTCCCAGTGTTGGACTGTCCTGCCACCAAAGGGACCACCAGCGAAATACAGGTGGCTCTTAGAGAAGGTGGTTTGAAGGCAGGGTAGAAGAAGCCTGGCTTGAATGAAGAGTGTCAACTGCATGGCATGCGTGTCGTGGGACTGAGAGCATGAACGCTGCAGCGGGCGGAACGGCAAGAGCAGATAGTATCTCACCCTTTCACATCCCTGCAAAAATCTCCTTTTGCAAACACTGGAGCAACTTGTTTCCAGCTCCCAGGAGGTCTCAGCAGTGTTCAGTGCCTCAGCAATAAATTGTACCATAACCATCCCCTCAGTCCTCTCCTCCGGGGCCTGGAGCTGGCACATCCTGCCACAGTCTTGGAAAACGGCCCAGAGCCACATTCCTCAGTCTCTGTGCTCCAGAAACCTCTTTTCTGCCAGGTTGGAATCTTTGAAAACTTGTTTCATGCTGTTCTGGCCCTTGTGCATGGCAGTCTCTGGCAGATGTGTAAATATTTCACAGCGAATGAAGCTTTTGAATGAGTCCAAAAACAAGAAATCATGGCCAGCTTTTGAATTCTCAAAATTAGCTTGGGAAGCCTTTATCTTCAGGAACTCCATGAGGCCAGCAAGTGAGTACAGCATAAGAATTTAAGAATATAACCTCTACTGGTGGGCTTTCAAGGACAAACTTTGCAAGAAGAGATTGCATTAGCTTCTTGTGAGCTTGTCACGTCTTTTATTGAAAGTACTTGCAGAGAGCAAAAGTCTCAGAAATGAAGTTTGCATATGTGTACTTCTCTGTTCACACAAAAGTGCATTTATTTCATTGCCATCTTCAAATTTCTTGGATTTTCCTCCTAAAGTTTAAAAGAATGCTATCTCCCTGTTTTTATAAAGGCTTTAAAAATTTGTGCAGGGCATAAAACCAAAGCAATAGGAATTTGTGATTTTTCATGCACTATACAGAAGATACAACCACAGGCAAAGGGAAACCATATAATTTGGAGACCACCTCAGACTGAAGCATTTTTGCCAAAAGAGTTTTCCGAGCCATTTCAAATAATGCACTAATTTAAAAAATTAGAATGCTTTGTATAATTCATTAACAGATAAAAAGATTATGTCATAAACTAAATAAGTCACTTTGGAAGTTATTTGGCTCTTTCACCTCTTTTTTTTTGGCACTGGAGTGATAGTAAATATTAATCTCTGAAAATATAACATTTCACCACTCATTGCAATACTTGGGTATGGGGAATATTGGGGAAGCGGGCAGCTGGGTCATTTTTGAAATTATAGTGATTTCTCCCAATAAAATAAATAGTGATTTAAACAACGTGGGAGAACAAGTTGTAACAGAGTCTCCCCAGCTGCCTGTAATTTTCACTAGAGAGTGGGTGCAAGGTATTAAGAAATACATAATTCAGTTATTCCACACTGGAAAGGCTTAATCACCATAGCCCTGAGCTGTATGGTGGTTAATGGTCCAAATAAAGGAAGCATACCACAGAAGAAAAGATTTAAAACAAGCTGTCTGTTTGGCTGAAGAGTTTGGGCTTTTTGAGGGATAGGATGGGTATGTCTTCAGCTGCCATTGCTGACGGTGCCGTGATCCTTTGCAGTCACTCACTCAGCACCTCGGTTTTCCTCCATCTGCTTTAATTTCATCAACAAGTTTTTCATATCCCCTGGACTGCACGTCAACGTCAGATTTGCCATTTCTCTCACCAACTTTAATTAAGTCTGTTCAGATAAGTCCATCTATGTCTGCTACAGAAGATGACAGAGAAAATGGAGTGAGGCTTAGTGGAAAATTCAGTGTGCGTTCCTCTCCTGCAGAAAACTTGGTGAAGGCAGACAACAGAGTGTTCTTTAAATACAGCAATGTTTGTGAGTGTTTACTTGTGGGGCAAGGAACAGCATTGCAACTAGAATAGAATAGCCAACTTCATGCTCAGAGCATTTAGTTCTTTGGTTTTCACATGACTGCAACTTAACCTGTAGCTAAAATCAGAAACACCACCTTGCCAAGTGAGACCTGTGTTTCTGGGCTGCATCAGAAGAAGCGTGGCCAGCAGGTCAAGGGAGGTGATTCTGCCTCTCTGCTCTGCTCTGGTGAGACCCCACCTGGAGTACTGTGTCCAGCTCCAGAGTCCTCAGCACAGGAAGGACATGGACCTGTTGGAATGGGTCCAGCGGAGGGCCACAAAGATGGTCAGAGGGCTGGAGCACCTCTG
>KZ505809.1:40632-59807 GCA_002844005.1 Limosa lapponica baueri
CCCCGCAGGGGGGACCTCTCTACGCTTCTCCGTTTCTGACCCTCCATTGGGGCAAATAACAGAATTAGCTGCCCTTGGTTGTTACAGCAATAAGTCTAAGCAGGAGCCTCTCTGCACACCGTGCCTTGGCATGAAGTACAAACATTGGTCTTACCACTCTGAGAATGAAGAGTTTTCTGCACAATATGCTGTTAATTTCAGAGAGTTAGAAGAGGCCGAGCTAAGACGTGAAATTACTGACCAGAAAGTTGGTTCTATTTTACCTGGCACTGGGAGAGAATATCAGCAGAGCATGCTAATACAAAGGGAAGGACCACTGAAGGAAAAAGCACAAAGCAAGCGGTTTGCCATGCTGCTCTCCGTGACACGGAGAACTTTTTGCCCCTGGAAACGAGGATAAGCTTTGGCTCACCTCTCCTTTTCAGTGTTTGAACTGTGTTCTGGTATTGAGTACATTGGAGTTATCACTGACATGGGGATTATGGGGAATTACTAATATTCTTAAGCACATAAAGAGGAGGTATGTGCTTTATCAGACCACAGTTATTAATCCAGCTATGCAGTAATTCAAACACAGTTAATGAACTTGTCTGTAACAGTTTTCTTTTGTGACATTGAAGGTTCCTGGATGGCAAACTGCTGGATATCAATAAAGAGTTTCAGCCGTACCTGGGGCAGGGGGGACGCATCCTGGAGATCCGCACCCCGGACGTGGTGGCGAACGTCAAGAAGCAGGCGCAAGCCGTCGGCTACACCGAAGGCGCGTTGCTGGCTCTGGCCGTCATAATCATCCTCTGCTGTATGCCAGCTATTTTAATAGTTATGGTCAGCTACAGACAGTAAGTACTCCTCCTCCTCCTTTTCGTGGTAGCAACCTTGTAGTAGGGACGGTACGTTTCGTAGCAGAGCTGCTTTGAAAATTATCTTTCATTGCAAGGAGGTTATTATACAGGGGGTTACTTTTAATTTCCCTCTCACCACAAGAGTTGGGCAGTGCTGGATGTGGGCAGTGCATGCAAAGAGAAGATGCACGGGAAGTACTTCTTGCTGTCTTTCTAAAGCTGTGGTGCAGTAACTGTTTTAGAATACGTGCCAAAACACAAGATCAAAAGCCAGAAGTCTGGAATGCAAGCGTGGAGTCAGAGCTGAATTCCAAGCCAGAAAAAAAAAAAAAGGTGCTGTTTCAATAAATTAATCAAAAATAAAATTGTGTAGCTCAGGCCAAATAAGAGGATGCAACTTTTTTTTTGTTTAAATCCTAAAATACTTGTAGTTATATTTTTTCCCTAGCTGTATGCTTCTTAATTGCAAATGTTTCATGAAGAATTGATCTTGTGCCATTTTAGCACTATCTAAAGCAGCATACACCATAGAGAACCTTCTTGGTATTTCCACTCACCTCTCACAAACTCAAGAGGTTTACGTAATTGGGCTAATAGACTAATTAAAGAATCAACATCACTAACAAGTTCTTCTGAACTAAGCCTTTTCAGGTCCACTCATATTTAAAATCAATGTACTTGGACTTAAAGGCTGTATATTTATTCTTTAATTTCTTCTCATGAAAGATTTTTAATTCCATGTGCGTGCTCTGAGCACTCAAAGAATTACCAATTATTACAGAATCAAAATAGAAATAATTCTGTGCATCTTTCCCCGTAAATGGCTATATTCAGCTTCTGTATATATCGGTCTGTACCTCCACATCTTTCTAGCTTCATTTTAAAATTAAGTGAAGCAGCTGGAATGTAGTATGTCCTTATCATGGAAAACCTCTGCTCCACGGGACTATGTAGGAAGGAGTTCCCCGAGCCCTGCTGGATTTTTGTTTGTTTGTTTTTCTGTTGTGTTGAGGGCAGTGAAGCATGGGTGCCTCTGCAGGCTCCTGCTGCAGCGTTGCATCAGTCTGTGGGAGGGAGAGGGCATGGAGGAGCTGATATACAGGTATTACAGTAAAGCAATTACAATCTGAATGCCGCAATAGGGGTGGTACAATACCACCAGGTGAGATTTAAACTGTGCATTTTTCCTTTCAGTGAGGAGTTAGCAAAGCACAATGTTAGTCATCATTTCAAAAGCATATCCTACCTGAAAAAACAGCAGCCTGCCTGAGAGCTCTCTCCATACTGACATCACAGAAATAGCCCAGGATAGCCATTTCTTGATGGTTACTGCACGTTCTTTGGATTATATTTACATCCCAATTTTTCCAAACAATTTGGGGCAAAGGAATAAGAATTGTAAAGGAGTTTGAAAGAGCTTGATAAACTTCTGCGCCATTAGGATGACAGTCCATCTCAAACCTACAATTAGTTATTGTTGTTGTTATCTGAATTGCCTGTTTCTTTAAGAAATCTAACAGCACTATTTTTCCTTGACATCTGTTAGAGTATCAAAAGATTATCAGTCTCTTTTAAGAGCTTTAACTTCATTTCATCAAAAAATCACATTTTTGTTGTCTAGAAGCATGACTTGGAGTTGGATTTGTAGCAGA
Organism: Limosa lapponica baueri; assembly: GCA_002844005.1. Taxonomy (NCBI): domain Eukaryota; kingdom Metazoa; phylum Chordata; class Aves; order Charadriiformes; family Scolopacidae; genus Limosa; species Limosa lapponica. The sequence continues at coordinate 43,127 of KZ505809.1, forward strand.
CCGATGTGAATAAACTGTACTTTATGAAAAATCTATCACTGAAGAGGGCCAAAGAAAATAAAAGGAATTTTAGTGTTAATATCAACACCAAAAGCTATCTTGAGCCTTACGGTTTGTTTTTGCATTACAGCTTTTTTTCTCCTTTTCAAAGGCAGTTTCAGTGTTCTTCCTGATAACGTTCTGGCAAAGTAGATGCTCCAGTCTGCCACTGAGGGCAGAGATTATAATGGCATAAATGTAACTGTCATGCTCACAGCACATATAATGGAAATTTTAAGATTTTTCTCACTGTTAAAACTCCTCATGTGCAGTAGGTCCATTTTTCAGTGCTTTCCAGATTCAGTGATAAGCTTACTAAATTTTGTAAAAATTATAGTTACTGAAAACTCATTTAATTTATAAAATTATCACTGTTAAAGTGCAGCTCAGCACCTACTTTTATGACTTGTAAACAAGCCGGAAACTATCGTTATTCTTTTCTATTAAATAGTGTCTTTGAAATGCACTATCCAGTACAACCCCATAAGGTAACTATAAATAATACATTATTTGCTAATCACAAAAGACTGGTATCTTCTAAATAAAACCAAAAATCATACTTCCTCACTACAGAGGGTATTTTCTATAGCATTCTTGAAACATGTTAAAATGAGGTAACAGTTATAAAAATGCCCCCCGATAGTCCACCTGTTAAAGCAATTTCAGGAGATGATGTCACGTTTGCGTGTCTCCCTCTGCTCTGTGTGTGTTGGTTCCTGTAAGCCCCAAGCAGTTTTCCCCGCTGTAGTTCATGTTTACGCTGACTGCAGAATTGTTTCACAAGTAGCAGCTAAAAGCTCTTCAGCTCTGGAAATTATGAATCTTTAGACATGTCATCAATTCTGTAATTTGATGTGTGGAATAATTAAGTAGCATCTAGTTTATTACTCCTGTTAGGTTCACTGTTTAGGACAATTATTGCAAACAGAATTCATTTAACCTTCCTTTTTATCTCTTTGTCTTTTTTTTTTTTTTTTTGCATAACAAAACAGATTCAAAGAGTAAGTACTTATTTTCAGCTGTTTCTAACAGTTTGCATAGGAATACTGACAGCCTGCCAGGCTGTCTTTTTTCTAAACTTCCTGTACTCCAGCTTGTTCCTCAACACCCGGTATGGCAAGGTTAAAAGTTACTTCTGTGGCTACCGGGTGTATTTTATTATTGCATGCTAGCACACGGCAAAGTTACTGTGGTTCAGGACATCGCTTATCTCCTGCAGAGAAAAAAAGTAGATATTTCCCTGTGTGTGGTATTCCTCAAGCCAAGCAAGTGCGTGTCAGGCGAGGGTGCGTAGAGAGACCTCCCGGCAGATGATCAGGTATCGACCACCGTCAAAAGCGAAGTGAGGTAGATCTGTCCTGACATCTCGGTGCCGCTTCCCGAGTTACGCGTACGAGGTCTTTGCTTTCTAGATAGAAAATAGAAATTTGTTTCATAGTAAAAATCATTTTTTCAGGAAAACTGTTCATTGAGACTGAAATTTCCCAGCCAGTTCTAATGAGAAAGGAGTTGCAAGTGAGTGATAAACTTTGCCAGAGAGTTTTTTTTGTGTTTAAAATTACAGTTTCTTGGCACTTGAATGAAGCACTTGATGAAGAGCTTACTCTCTGCACTGTTAGTCTTGGGCAGCCAGAACAGATAAACCTCCTAATGAGAGTAATGTCAAAGCTAGAGCATACATTATTTCCTTGGAAATACCTTCTGTGGGCAGGTGCTTTCTGTCCAGGGGATGCTCTGGGATACCACCAAGAGAGAAAAAATAAGAGAGCTGAAAAAGCCAGGGAAAAGATTATCACATTCTTGCTTTTCTTTGAAGAGACAAAACACAGGGATGTTTCGAAAACTGCAGGAGAAAGCATAGATAACTTGACATCTCGGCTTATGTTAGTGTATAGAGTGTTTCTAATGAGTATTTCTCCTTCCCTCCGTGGCTTACGGAAGGCGACAGGCTGAATGTGCAAAGACTGCGAGAATCCAGATGGCCTTACCAGCAGGCAAACCAGCGAGCGCTGCTGCCAATAACCTCTATGAAGAGCTTGGCGACAGCACCATGTGAGTATTCCTTGTGATACATCAATAAAATTGACAGCGACCAAAGCCGTGATTCCCTTCCCAGCGACAACGTTCCATGCAGCCTGTGTCAAAACCACAGTTCTTCACGAAGGGGTCTTTCCCCAGCTGCTTGGGGCTCTCAAACATCCAGAAAATAAATAGGATGACTCCATAAAGAGAAAAAAAACAGTTTTACCTGCTAATGGGGATTTCTTGTAGTGCATGGGGGCATCTCTAGAAGGTTTTAAGTTGGCCATTGAGACCAGGGTGAGTCAGGACTGGGCTCCTTTAGTGCCTTTGCAAAGCCAGGCCAGTATGCCCCAGTTTGCAAAGCTGTGGGCTAAACACATCCCATGACATTGCTGCCCCAAAGTCCTCATTCCCTATAGTAAGAAATACTCTGTTGTGTAAAGTGAGGGGTCTTTTTGTTCTCAATTTGAAACTGTTTGAATATTGAAATTAAAGAAAAAGGAGTTATCAAAATAGAGAAGCCACTGGCAGTTCAATGAGTATATCTTTTACCTATTATATGCTTGTAAAATAATAACATTGCAAAGATGCCTGCCTTTTCATGCTTCTGTAAATCTGAAGTTTACGGACTCCAGTAACAATTTAACTCTCAGTATGGAAATATTACAGCAGAGAATAGCCAATTAACATTTGTATCATACTGGGGGGGGGGGGGGTGTTAATAAGCTTGCCACACTTTCTCATCTATGTTAGTATTTTAAAGCCAATTAACGCTGAGGAGCGTAGCATTAATCACAGGTTTGGAGGCAGGTCGAGAGAGAGCTGCTGCAGTTGAGGATTGCCCAACTTCTGCTCTATTTTCAAGCAGTATTTGTTTTGCTCAGAAAGTTGGAATTTTCCAGATGCTGTGATTGAGTTTATAAAATTTACGGAGGCATAGCAGAGCGCATCACTGCTGGTTTAGCTCCTGGCCATCTGAGTGCAGTCTCGGTTTGAAATAATTCCAGAGCTTGAGCTTTTCTGTCTAAATAGAGGAGCTATCCTTGAGGTGAGAATAGCCTCTCCGAACTGCCGAATTTCCTCCCAGGCCTTTTGCCTTTGTGAAGTGTTACTGCTTGGGCAGGAAGGGAGGAAAAACCTATGTTTGGCAGGAGCAGGTAGCCGTGGTTTTGAACGTGAACATTTCTGCCTGTGAAACACGTGAGAACGCAGCTGTACACGCTTACACGTGCAGCGAGGTGCCCTGCTGGAAAAAAAAAGATCCTGTTCCTTTTGCATTTAACTAAATTTCTACTGAAATTAATGACGCGCTTCTACTAATTTTACTGGCAGTGATACCGAGCTGATTATCTGTGGGAACTGGATATCCCAGTGGATGGACCTGCCTTTTGTACTGATGAGCACCTTACGCCCAGCCCAGAACAAGCCTGTTTTGCTGGGGTTTGCCTGCAAAGATTTTTTTATGTTTAATACTGCAACATATAGGTGCAAATTTACAGGTTTGCAGTATTGACTTTGAGGCTTAGGTTTATGTTTGACTAAAAGTAGGCTTTATTGCACACAAAAAAAGATGCCATATTTGGAATATTTTCTCTTAGGTGTCTTTGCATACAGTGAAGATGTGCTCATATCCATCATGCTAAGGAACTGATTAAACATTACCTAGTAAAATCCTTGGGATTTTTAAAGAAAATAACATACTTCAATGAAAATAATTACAAAGTATCTTTTTTTTTCTGTCAAATACTTGATTTCAAAGCACTGTTATACCTTAGGAAATTATTATTTGGGAAATACCTTTTATTAACATTTTTCATGAATTTTAGTAAAGTCTTTAGTTTTCCTAAGACTGTCATCTTTCATTTGTGGTGCTGCCTTGTGTCTTGTTTTCTTAATTTGGTGTTGATAGCAAATGAAATGGAACTGCGACGAAGCTCTTTAGTTTTAAATCTGCCTTGTCTCATAATTTTCATTTTTCTCTGTCTTTGGATACATAGGCATCAGTAAGTAAACTCATTTCATTGTCTTAATATTTGTAGCTAGTAGAAATGCTGGTTAATTTTCCTTTCAGTATTTCCCATTAAACTTTGCAGTCTGTAACTCATATTTTAGTTGTCCATTGATCAAGTGCAGGAAAGACATTTACTCTGAAGTCTCAATATTTCTGTGCTTCTTTATCCTTTTCTTGGAAGCAGAGATGAAGTATGATTGCTGAACTTGAATGGTATTATTTCGAAAGCCAAATATTCCCACTACCTTAGAAAAACCAAACAGAACCACCACTGAGAGCTTCCACAGAGGTTTGCTTTCAGTTCATGGACTTAAGATCTCACAATTGGATGCAAGCAAAATCTTTCTTGTCTGCTATTTACAATTCCTTGCAAGGCAAGTACTTTTTTTTTCAATTTACAGAAATATGCTTCAAACTGGTGACTTGATGTTTCTCATTGATTAAAATACCTATACATAAACAGAAAAAGATGGGAGGATAACCTCATCCTCAAGAGCCATCCTGTGAAGGGAGGAAGGAACTGCGAAGCTTTTGAAATAATCTGTTCCAGCAGCAGAAAGGTTATGTCATCCTGCATGAGCCTTCTGCTGGAGGGTTTCCTTCAAGTTCAGAATCATTTATTTCTCTGGCTTCTAAATAGATCGAGGGTGCTTAACCAACCTCAAAGTACGCTGCTTTAGAATAAGGAATTAGTTTATTATTAGTGTGAAGTCAGTTATGTTTCATATAGTTATATTCTGCCCAAAGGCATACTGATTTTTGGAGAACTGCAGTGCTTGGGGAGAGTTTATTCACTGGCATAACCCCTTCGTGGCTTTGCTGGGTGTTATTTGCCGATGGGAGAGTGATCCCTGCAGTGATTCTTCTCATCCGTCCTCTCAGGCCCCTGTGACCATTGGGAAGCTCTAGTTCCTCTGCCTGGGTGATCTCCCAGCCAAAACAAGAAACAAAAGTTAAGAAGCCAGTGTGTCCCATTACTAAATACAGGCTTTCAGGGGACTTTTATATAGTAAATAACTTGGAGGAGATTTAATATCTCTTAATTAACTCCAGTATAGAGTTACTGAAATTTCTCTTCCGGTTTTGCTATACAATATTTAACCACCAGAGGTTAAATTTCCATTAATTTAGATTTGGTAATATTTTCTGAGATATGAAAAAACCCCAGCAAAAAAGATGGAACAATCTGACTATGAGATCTAAAACTTTGTCTTCCAACATTAATGCAATCATGGAAAATGTAATTTTCCCCCTATTCCTTTGTTAATAAAGCCTAACCCTTTTTTATTGAAATTCTAAAGAATATGACTCATCTCTTGGTAGAGACAAGACTTGGAATTTTTAACTGAGGTTTTTTGAAAGTATTGGAACGCTCTACATCACTAAAAATAGTTTTATACGGTATTTTGATTTGTGTGTGTAGAAGTCCTTGCTACTCATGCTATACTTTAGCTGCGGTTGCTTAACCGCAGACAATAGAAGGTTTTAGGTATGACATTCAAAATGTGGAGGACCAGCATTAGTCAGAGGTAGTGAAGCTAGAAGTGAATTGCACAAATGTGCAATTCAGTCTTTATACTCCATTTCGACCATAACGTTCCCTTGTGCCATCACCTGGCTTACAGATGTATTTAATATTTCAGAGAGCTTTTTAGAGTAAGTGTCCTTTTTAATACTGTTTCTTCGTTTGGGGTTTTTTTTCGCATCCCCGTGCTAGGGAGCATGTCTGTTTAGTTACAATGAATTTGTGTATGGCAGCAATGGAAATGCCTTTTGATTCAATCTCATTGCTGCTGAGGGTAATCTCCTCTTTGAAAGGGTGAGGGGTTTGTTTATAGCTCTGTCTGACATTGGCCAATGTCTTCAATTTGTCACAGGTTGGGGGGAAATACATTTATTTTCAGCCTCAGGTGAGCAGTATTAAAAATAGGGCTCTAAGGGCCCACTTGTCTAGCAGGCAGTTCAGGGATATTGATTTTTAAATGCTGTTTATCTTAAAATCTGCTCAGAAGTTTGTGGTATTAAAAATATTTGAGGAAGGCAGGATAATGAGGCACTTGGAGGTGCTAGACAAATTCCAGAAAATGGTGAAACCTCCTACTTTTGGTGTCAAAATTCAATGTAATCCACCTGCAGGGTTTAAATCAAATTTTAAAAATTTAAATAAATTTTTCATTTGATTTAATGTGGCATAGAGATGAAATTCATACACATATCAATACTTTTGTGTCAATATGCATATCATAAATGCAAGAAACAATGCCCAGCTTGGTAATGCTTTAAGAGTCAGTGTGAAGAGAATGGTCTGAGTCTGACCTGTGTTTTATAGGATAGCGGAGTTTAGATGCACAATTATTATAGAATAGGTTTAGTGTAAAAATCCCTGTGAATATTCTGTGTTGGCTGTGTGCAGAGCAGTGCCACTGCCATTTGAATGTCAGAGACACAATTATACATGCATACATATGTATGTGTATATATATGTATATATGACTTACGGTATACATACCATGAGTCCATATTGTCTCACAGAGAAATTGGTTCGCATAAATATGTAGCATTGATGTTTTGTGTCATTGGGGAGATAGGGTACAGTATTGACTGAGACTTTTGAAATCTAAGGGGTTTTTTTTAAAGAGGTTAACTTATTTTTGAACTTGCTGAGTAGCTGAAAACTTGTTTTAATTTTTCTTCCTCTTCAAGTCTTTCTCACTTAAAGAAGATGTAAAAGTAAATGTCTTGCCCAGTAGTCTAGTAAATGTGATCTTTCTGTTGGATAGTAGTAGCTTGCTAGAAGTAATTTAATGGCTCTGATTCATATCATAAGTTCTTTTTTTCTCTCTCATAATTATCTGTGTCCATGCATGTTTCCTCACATGTGATTATCTTCTTTTCTTTCAAGTCTTTTTCTTCTCTACCATTTCCAACAAAGCAGGGGAAAAAAGTCAGTCTTAGAAGAAGGAGACCGTCAGAGAGTTATAAGCAGCTTTGCTTCCCGTGCTATTGAGGCTCACAAGCAATCTAATATCAATGGATCATTGAACAATAATCTCCCCAAATCTTCAAGTAACATTACTTTTTTATCTGATGAGAACCCATTAACTACTCAAAACCCATTATATGTGGAAGGTGTCACTCAAAGTCCCGCTGCTGCTGAGTTTCTACGGAAAAGAAACGGTACTCTAGATACTCTTTCTCCTTCAGGACTAGTCTTGAGAGATGCCTCTTTGGGGGGCAGTCACCGTGCGTGGACGATTCCAGCTCATGTCACTAAGAGACATGCGCCTGCTTCTCTGAGCAGGCCAGTTATCATGGACCCCGTTCAGTGGCAACAGGAGAGACTCAAAGCAGAGAATGGAGGAACCGAAAATGAGCACAGCAGTGTTGATATTAGCAGTCCGCTATTTCAAAAAATAAGTGGCCCCAAGTTAACTGTAAAAGAGAAGGCCAGACAGTTTGAGCAGCAGGCTTTGCAGGAAATGAAGCAAGTGAGATCTCCTGACGTGAAATCCATCCGATCGCCAACACACAGCGTCTGTTTCCAGGAAGGAGAGAACATGCTAGAGCAGTCTTCTAAAAGTGTGGTTGCTTCTCCTTGCCTTCGCTCTTCTCCTCTGTCCTCTCCAACACCTTGTGCTGAAGCAGTTGAACCGGAGGCCTCCGTGGTCCCCGCTGTAATAGTCACTCACCACGACTATCCTGAAGAACTTTCTCCTCCACCAACTCGCAAACCAACTCCTCCATCTTTTAGGATAAAGAAAACAGTTTGCCAAAGTTTTCTAGCTCCTCAGACCAAAGAAGTTATAGAGAGCATTCCAGATCCGCCTAAAATTCCCCCACCCCCACCTCCACTGCTGCCACCTCCACCACCACCACCACTTCCATCCCCTCCTCTGTTGCCACCACATCCTCCGCCTCTGCCCACAGTTTCTCTTTCTTCTTCTTCATCTCCTCTTACCACCCAGCACCTCTCTCCTGCCAAGCATTCAAAATCCCCTGCCAAACAGCCAGCCGTACCACCACCGGCCACAGCGCCGGAGCCTCCTCCCCGCAGGGAGCTGAAAGGTATTCTTAAAAACATTCAGAATTTAGCGGCGATCGAAAAGTCTGTGGCCAACATGTACAGCCAAATAGACAAAAACCACGTTCTGCCCAAGCACGTTTCTAAGCTCAAACCTGTTGCGACGCCAGAGCTGCCGACCCCGGAACCGGTGGCGGAGCACAACCAGCAGAACGGCAGCTTGAGCTGTGTTGTGGAGGAGCTTGAGAAACGCTTCCCGTCTCAGTCGACAGCACTGTAATGCTTGTGGTTGGATGGTTTCTGCATGTAGCATTCTGAGTGAGATGACTCTAATGCAGCACACGGTATCTGCCCCAGGCTCTCTAGAAACTCAGACTTTCCCCCTTTCTCTGCTGTATAGACCTCCTTGTTCGGTCCCGATCCCAAACTGAGAGACAGCGTCTTTCCTGTTCCCTCGGACATTTGTAATGTATAACAAGTCTACGAGTTGTTTTCTCAGAGCTACATCTTACTGGTCTGTGATGCTGGTTCTTAGTCTGTTAACCGAAAAAACTTGGGGGAAACTGTCCATTTTTACCCAAGGACCGGTCAGAAATGGCAGAGGGTTTGATACTGCTTTGCGTTAAGCAGCCTTCACTGTAGGTAACGTCAGTACGCAGAGGGATTTTTCTGCAGCTGTAATTGGAATCTCTTGCTTTTCCCATAAAATGTACCACCTGGGAGGGATCTTACTGTCAAATACTGGCCATCAAAGCCAGCGGGCGCTGGTGCCCCGGTGAGCCGGGGTCGCTGCAGTAGCGGTCCCGTGTTCCATGGGAGACGAGGCAGCTCCGCTGCGCTGGCGGCCGTTCCTCCAGCTCGTGTTCGCATCTCAAGCCAGAAGAAAGATTTTTGGCTTGACTTGTCAGTAAACCTGGCTGTCTTCCCTCCTGATACCTGTGTTCTGCCTTCCGTTGCATTTTTTTTTTTATATCGTAACTGCATGTTAAAAGTTTTTATTTTGTAACACATTTCTTCAATGTACAAAGCATTTGTTTGGGTTTCTTTTTTAATTTTGCATGTGGATGTTGTTGGTGTCTCTCTTTATCTTTCATGCTAATTTGCCATGAGCTTTACAGCTGAAACATCTTGCTTATCTTAAATTGTAATAAAGTCACTCTGATTAGTGTCACCAAGTGCAGATTTTTCCAGGACTTATAAAAAAATCTGTGTAATATGGATTTACTTACTGGCTTTTTTGCTCACAGTCATCTAAATCAGACCTTTACATCAAATATGTCAATGATAGTAAATTAGCTTGTCCTTTGAAATGGTAAGTAAAAGCAGTTTTGGCATTTAAATGAATGGCAATTTGGTTCAACCAGCAAGTTTCATTTCAGTCTTTTGCCAAAATTCAAAATATTTGTGTTTAATATGAGAATTTTTAAAAACATATTGGGAAAGGTAGATATGACATAATGAAGAAAAACTGAAACCCCAGTTCAGTATCAAATGTTGTAATCTTGAGCAAAAAGGCAATTATTTATTTATCAGATTCTCTAGAGGTACTCAGCATTTCCATGGTGCTTGGCTTTTTTCTCTTTTTTTTTTAAGTCTGCAGTCAGGACATGTACGGATGTTTCAGTCAGGAGCTCCTGAAGGTAGTTTCTCTTCCTTTGTCCTGGAGCCAAACTCCATGAACTCCATCGCACAAGTTCCGCTCATACATTAGAATTTTTCTTTGCTTAAAACTCTTGAGCTAGCCTGTAATTCCCAGACACGTATAGTAGCGAAATGGGTGAGGGGAAGGATTATCCATTTTTGCTGTAACAGAATCTGTATCCTTGATGAGATGCCTGTAGAACACCTGCCGATGACGCTAAGTTCTCCAGGAGTGGCACGACTCCAGCACCAGCAGCAAATTGTCAAAGTTCAGTAGCTGTTAGGTAGAGAAACTTTTCAGGTTTAAGGGTGGAATTGGAAGCTGGCTTAGATGCCTGCTTGCTTCTGGGTGTCTGCAGTGGTCCAGGCGTGGAGACGGCGGGGCAGTGGAAAGTGTGCAGGGATGAGCATGAGGAATTATTGTGCTGAGCACGTTCAGAGTGGATCAAGACAGAGATTTGAACGAAGTACCCAAATTCCACTTTAGAGCTTGTAGACCTGTAACAGGTGCTTTTGTGAAGTTCATTGCATCGCTAGTGAAATATTAGACAAATAAGACCTCATTTTGCAGTGTCGAGTGTCGCGCAGCAAAGACGCAGGTGTTTAGTAATTCACAGCTTAAACTCCAAAGGTTTTACTCGTCTACAATTATTTGTGACATTTCTTAAGCAGAAAGAATGGACATCACAGAGGATCTCATTTTTGTTTCATCAGTTCCAGAAGAGTCTGTGGGGGGTCATGGTAATCAGCTCTCCACTAACACGAAACACCTACTTTCTCATTCTGGAAACCTTTATTGAGTTGGAAAGTTTACAAAACCTAGTTTCATTTTGTCTGGAATTAATGTAACCTTTGTTCTCCTGCTGGTTTTTCGAATAGACTTTGTTAAAAAAAAAATCCTTCTTTTAGACCAGGAAAGAAACTGTACCGATAGCCTGTAGTTTTAACCTACCCCAGGGAAGTTCTGTCCCACTGAGATGTCTGGATGCAATTCTGCAGGACTAAAGAGTATTCTAACCAATTTATTAGTTGGTAAGAAGTTGAGCATATGTGCCCCCTCTTCAGGTTGTCTGATTTGGTTAATGAGGGTCAGAAGTGACCCTAGATATATCTCTTACCCTTTCATCATCGAGACTGGGCTGAGTTCTGAGCAGGAGCAGACGTTGCATCAGTGGAGAGTGCTTCTTTGCAAACCTGTGTGCAAAGCTGATACCGAGCAGTAGCACGTCGTTACTCACCTCCCTCCCAGATTCTTTCTCCTCAGTTCCGGCTATGAGCTGCAGGAAACCTCGATTTTAAGAGTAAGGGCAAATTGATAAGCAGTTGCCTTCTCTGAGTAGTATCTGTAGTGTGGGGGGTTTATAGTGCTTTTGCTTTTAATATGAAAACAGATAGAAAGTATGAAATAGTGAATGCCTGCTGGGATGCCAGTAATTGGGAAAATTATTGCTGTAGGTAAATCACGGTTCCTTTAACCTATGTTAGCAGTGCAGACCTGTGAAAGGTTGGCGTATTTTGTACATGTAAATTCATTCTTGTTTTATCTTTCACATTAAGTACCAGCAGTGTATACTAGCTGTCATATTACCCTGCGTCATCACAGGCACTGTGTCCTTGCTTCCCATTTTGCATTGAAGATTTCTCTCTGACTGACTGCAGTGAAGTCTGGCTGATAACGTTTATCCAGAAGCAATTCCTCCCTCACTGGAGAGCTTTAATCCCTTCTTGGAAACAAATGATGTTGTTTTGACCTTTGCCTTTTTGTCAGAATAGATCCTTGTGCTGTATTGAGTGAATGGATGGGTTTGTCTTTTGGGGGCTTTTGTTTCTTCTAATCACGGCCACACAAAACTATAAGAGAATTACAAAACACAACGTGGTGCTATTTTTAAGAAAGTTGAATCCCAAATCAAATAAGAATTACTTATATTACACTTTTAATCTGCAATATAGTGACTACTCGAGAGCAATTAAGATGAATAGGCTTACTTATCCTCTGTGTAACACAAGATCTTTATCTGAAGATTGTTGTAGGCAATACGGAAACTAAATACACTGTTCAGGTGGGCTTTGAAAAGTCACAGATCATCTTTTGATGATAAATCTTCATTTCAGTTGTTCATTAGTTTTTTATTATATGGGCAGCAGCACTAATTTAATGCTGATAATCAATTCCGTGTGTCCAATATTAATTCCATTTCCAATATTAATTCCATTTCCAATATTAACAGAAAACTTTATAGATGATGATATTAAAGAATTAAAAGGACTTCTACTCTCTTCTTTATTATTTGCTTAATTGTAATTAAGGAATTTCCCTAGACTACTGTCTGTGTACCAGGCTAAGCTTAACATAATTTTGAGCATTTACCCTTTCCTTCTTAAAAAAAGAAATTAGAAACAGCTTTCTCCCATATAATAATGCTAAGACTTAAATTCTCTTCCTTAGTTTTGTCTGAACCATTTGAATTTTCTAGCACAAAACAGGAAAATAGAGAATGCGATAGACATAAGTGCATTTGTCATGCATAGGAATGGCTCCAAGAAAATGAATTAAAACAACACCACAAAATTCCAATATGATCAAAAGCACAAAGCCTGTGGCAAAATAATCATAGAGAGCAAAAAGGATTGAACACCCCCCCTGCAGAGGAAATGTTAGGAAATGTGTAGTTTTAATAATAATGTTGTTAGGAGAAATTAGTAATAGAAGCTCCAGGCCAATTTCTAGCATGTCCCAAGTGGATACAGAAAGTGCAGAAGTAGAAGAGAAACCGTCTGTCTGCTTAAGCAGGTGCATAAAGTAAGTCTCTTTGTAGATGGTCCGTGAGACAACAGAGGGGGTGGCTGGGCCGGACCCCTCTTACGGGAACGCGAAGCAAAGCAAAGGCAGCGTTCGCCCCCGGTCCCCTGGCTGTGTTCCACCGGCTGCACTGGCTCTCTGGCTTTGGGGGATTGGGGATTTCTTCTCATTCATTCGCAATCCAAAGCAAGAAAAGATCCCAAAGATTCACTGGCCTTTCTCATGCAATAATTCGTATGTCCAGAGCAAACCTAAAGAAAAACATATTTTGTCTTGTAGATATGTATTTCTTTTCTTGCTAGTAATATATTCTGATTGCATTATCTTTTCACCTCTCCCCAGAAGGAATGGCAATGTGCATCTTTATGTAGTCTCAGAGAATTATACTAATTTATTTTTTTTCTTTTTCTGACTTCTAGGCGAGGATATGCACAGCAAGAGGTAAGGCTGTTCCCCAGTCATGTTTAAAATACCAATTACATCAGCATACTTTCCCCATACAGCCGTTGCTGTGAAACTCATCGGTACTGGGTGTTTTAGACGCCAGAAACATGAGGTGGTTCAAAAAGTTCAGGAGGCGTAGATTCACTGGGGGATGGTGACCATCATGGTGACATGGTGACAGAGGTCACCTCCAGGGTGGGAGACTGAGGCTCAACAAAGTGCCAAAACCAGTTTCCCCCACTCTCGCTGTGTCTTCTTAGGGTTCGCCTGACCACCTGCCGCTGGCACTGAACCCCACAGACCTTCTCTGCAACTCACTGCAGCCTGTTGTTCTTGCAGCATCTTTTTGTCCAGCAAGGAATAACATGGAGTTTCCTTCAGAAATCTGAATGAACTCATTTAATAATTGGGAAGTTCTCCAAAACACATTTCTGTCCTAAAGGCTGATATTTACTGCTGAGAGCTAGATGAGTTTTACTAATCTTAAGGTGTGCATCTGGAGCCTACTGCTCCTTACTCAGTGGTGTTTCACAAATTGCAAGCTTGCTGTTGTTCTGCTTTGGTTTCTCCTCCCTTTGCAGAGCAGATTTGTGTCTCTTAATTCAGATACAGAATGTCCACCTCTCCCAGGGTTTGGTATTGGCCATGAAAATTGGCTGAAATAGTGCCACCTAGTTTTGGGAGGAGTGTGGGGACAACAGTACTCATTTTCCTGAGTAAATCTGATCCCAGTTTACAGAACAGCAAGTGATGTTCTGTCATTTGCAGAAAACTGGAGCTGCAAAGTAATTAGCAACGTGACTACCAAACATAGCCCATGTTTAGCTGTGACATGTCTGAGAGGAGCCACATCATCCTGTCGGTCCTCTCTGTGCGGCCTCTCAGGGTCTTCTCCCTCACGTCAGCATGCCTGTCTCACTGCATACAGAAAGAAATCACACATCAGCTGTACAGAAAACAAGTGAGATGATCCTTCGCTGTCTTACTGGTGTTGGGAATTAAAGTGTATTTGTGGTTGGGAGGTACGCAGTTAAAAGCCACAGAAGGATATAAATATAGATAGAGAATTAAAGCAGTAGAAGCTTATGTATTGTAGTAGAAGCTTAAGAAATCAAAAAATCAAATCACGTCAGGTTTTTAATAGCTGAATCACAGACTTTGCTGTGAATTCCCATAGATTTGCTCTCTACCTGTTGGGGATTATATTTTGTCTGCCATTGTCTCCCTGCTGTCTCCAGCGTACGCCACACAGGAGTTCTCTTGGGCTCTGACAGAAGCTCTCAAGTTACAGAATTCAGAGAATCACCACATAACCTGGGAATCTGATTTTATAATAGGCAAAAGAAATAGTGGACTGTAAATCGATTTTTTTACATTACGTGCTTAGCAGAGTTCTACTTCTCCCTGAGTGTGGAAGTATCCAGGGGACGGACGTACAAAAGGCTCTAAAGGGACCTGTGTTTTTAGGATTTCTTTCCAATCTTAAACACAAATGATCTGCACTTTAATTGTTGCTGCCTAATTAACCTCTTTCTAATTTTCTTTTGTAGCAACAGCAGTTGCTGAGACCTTCTCTTCTCAGACCAGAGGTACTGCTATTTTTCATTTCTTAATTATTCTGTAACTTTTAAAATGGCTTTTACATAATTTCCTAATAAAAACCTGTCTGTCTTAGGTAATATTTCCCTCCCTGACTTTTCTGGATGAAAGGGAAAGTCTTGACATTGTTACCCCATTTATGTTGTTTTAATTAAATACCTTAAATTTACTGCCTCTTAGTACTTTCCCCTTGAGCATCTTCTGGTTGCTCCCGTGGACTTCATCACGCGGACTGAAAGCTTTCCTAGTTTCTTGTCCAAATTCGCAGACAGAATCACTTCCTTGCTGTCCAACCACAGTCTGTTTTTTCAGATGTCAGTCAACTGATAATTGATTATTGTACCTAGAGATGGAGGAAGCAGTTGGCCTGCCAAGGTAATGAAAGCATTAGCACACTGCTGTGAAGTGCAAAGGCTGTTCTGGATTATAAACCAAATACTTTCTATTTCAAATCTTTTGGGCCCAGTATCATTTCCAAAATGAGCAATAGAGCAAATGTGTAGCTTTTGTGAGATGTTGCTATCGGTGGTATTTTTGTAGTACAGTAGTAATTACAGTGAGATGCTCTGGCACAACTTTAAATCCATAGTTTCTGTAAGTAATTACAGTGAGATGCTCTGACACAACTTTAAACCCATTGGACAGGAGAAAAACCTCTAGGAGGCTGTGAGATAGAGACAACATGCAGTCCCTTGCCGAAACCCAAGCCCTGGTGCTGTGTCCGTACTGCAGCTTAGAGCAGCCTAATACCAAATTGTGTGAAACGAGCTTACGGACACACTGGCGCCTTTGTGGGATACAGACAAGTACTTGGCTTATTCCAGTGCTGCTCATGACCGTTGATGGTTTAGAAGATACTAAAAGACAGCCACTCTAAGTGAAATAGCCCTGATCTTTCAGCACTGCTTTTTCCTTTGAGAGAGGCGCAAGAAGTGACAGCGCGTTTGCTGTGAGTCCAGTTTACTGAAGGAGGGTTTTGTACAGGGAAAGGGAGACTGTCCCACACCAGGACAGCCTCTGCACTTGGCTGACTTAGAACAGTTGGCTCCTGTTGCCTTCTCAACATGGTTCTTGACAGTTGTCAGTGTTCCTCAAATTATTATCATTTTTTATTTTGCTTGTTTGCACTTTAAGGCACTGCTCTTTGTGCCCTTTGCATCCGTCATTAGTGTGTATACTGTTTGCATTCAATCAGTGTTTCTCTTTTGGCAGGAGTTAAGTATGGAGTCTGGAATTGATCCAGGGCAGGAATACTATGGGCAAGATTACTACAGTTATGAGCATGGGTATATTTTCATTTTTCCTATATATTTCTGAAAATGCTCCTTTTCCAGGTTGGTGATGTTTATTATTCAGCATCTAATCTGGAGACTTTCCTTTACCACAGGATTACTTTAATCTTTGTGTCCACGAAGGCATATGCTGACAGCAAAACTCTTTTTAAAAGTTAAAGGGGCGTTGTATAACTCCCTGCTTCTTTAGGAATCTAATTATTACGCTTGCAGAGCGTATGCCCCAGCTATCATGCAGTTTTTATAGTCACTTTTTTATTTGCATATTTCTGCTGTCTGGGAAATTAATTTCCATCATCTCCTCCCCTTTTGTGGCTCACCAGCCTGAGTTCAGTGAGTGATACTTTCTGCTCACAGTTTCCAGCCAGCATCTGGTCTTTTACATTTACCTAGAAGAACATCATCCTGCCTTGTTCTGATAATGCCCGTCTGACTGCAGGCACGTCAGGGATGACTGCTGGTCTTACACACTGCCGTACTTTCGGCTGGATTGGCCAATCAGAATGACAGATACCCCCCCCCCCCCCCCCC
Organism: Limosa lapponica baueri; assembly: GCA_002844005.1. NCBI lineage: Eukaryota > Metazoa > Chordata > Aves > Charadriiformes > Scolopacidae > Limosa > Limosa lapponica. The sequence continues at coordinate 59,530 of KZ505809.1, forward strand.
CCCCCCCCCCCCCCAGGAGATAAAGAGATTTATGAGTTTAGGAAAAAACTGAACTGCTTTAATGAAAATATTAAGAAATTAATGAAATAATAATAATTTTAAAAGATAAATATATACAATATATACAAAACCATATCAAGCTCCCAGGATGGCATCACCAACAGGCACTGGGGAAGTCCCAGACTGGACTCAGTGGCGGATGGGAACTGGATTCCGGGTCTGGAGTCAGGAACGCACGGATCGGGATCAAAGGCAGATGAACAGACAGGGTCCTCCTC
>KZ505809.1:60097-70247 GCA_002844005.1 Limosa lapponica baueri
TATGCTGTTGATTTCAGAGTTTAATTAGTTAGAAGAGGCCCAGCTAAAAAGTAGAATTACTGAACAAAAAATTGGTTCTGTTTTACCTCAAACCGGGACACAAGCTGACGGGGATTCTCCAGAACTGATCCTGGGGAACCTGCTCTTTCATTCCCTAATTATAAAAGAGATTTAAAAAAAAATAATCAGATAGCTGGAAAGAAGGTCATTGCACTTGGGAGATTCTTGACCGATCCCAAAGACCTCGCAACTCGTGTTGCCCTCCAGTTGTAATGGGCTTGCAGCCAATTGCAATAGGAAGAGGGTTTGGATTATGTTACCACTATGGAAAAAAGAATAATAATCTTTTCAAAGGCAGAGACAAAACAGCAAAGCAATTCTTGTCCTTCCGGGACGTGAGCATGTGCATTCGTTGCTGTGTGTGGAGACACGCGTGAACACAGTGGTGCACGGTATGAAGAGACAATGGTGTTTTTGCCAGGTATGAACTGCCTCAGTACGGGAGCCGCCGCCGATTGCTGTCTCCTTCAGGGATGTACGACGAGTATGGGGAAGTCGTGGTGGAGAGTGACGGTGGCTACTACTATAGTCCACATGGACCAACAGCAGAAGAGGTAAGCGTCTCTGGTGTGTTGATTCTGTCTCTGCAACGAGATGAAGGACCATTAAACCTTGTCAAATGTATTTTGGAATTGATTAGAATATTGTGTTCTGTATAGACCAAATAAGTGGCTCTTCCAACGTTAATCATCATTTGCCCTTCAGATGACCGATAAAGTTTATGTCAGCACCTCTTTCCCTTTTTCTAGAAATAAAAAGGAATTGCAAAGTTTCTTTTAATATCCACATCTATTTTTCCCCTCAGTGTAGATTTCTAGTGCAAAGAAAAATCTACATAGCCTTATATAATTCCATTTTATATTGTTTACCAAATAGGATATTACTAATATTCAGCCTATAACTGGTGAATTTCCACAGAGAAAAGCAGTCACCTAAACTCATTTGCCATAAAGTTCACAATGGAATGTAAAGAAATTTTAAAATGTCAGTGGCAGCCAGAAGAAAGTTGATGTGTATGTTCCTTTTTTTTAATCTAATTTTCAGAAATACTAGACTCCTAATCCATCAGATGGGTTTTAATTAAATGAGAAGAGATAACATTTCCGAGCCAGTATTTTTCCCCGTTGCAGAGTAAGGCACTAGCAGCCTACTCTAGAAGTAAAACTTTCCCCATAACTTTCGTAAAAAGCTAATTCTAAAACAGGTAAGTTAGTTTTCCTTTTGGGAAAAGACGTTGCATTTGTTCCTACTGACTCATTTTAGGGTACGAGTGTTCACAATAACCATCTTTCAAATTGTAATCAAGTTCCATTTTCATAATTTGCAGGGGATGAGTCAAGGCAGAGGTCCTTCAAGCCAGAGAGCAGGGGCTCAAATAGGAGGTAGACCTTTAGGTGGTGGGATGGATCTAAGACATGGTTCTGGAAGAGCCTATAGGACCAGCCAGGGAAAAAGGAAACTAAAAGGAGCAATGCATGTAAGTCGCGTAGCAGTCAGTGCTCACAAACCAGTAGGAAGAACTGAGTCTGCTCGTTCTCCGTGGAAGAAAGCAAAGATATTCCCAATGATTCTGCAGAAAGTGAAAGGCGCTAGGAAAGATTCCAGTTATGCCAAGTTAATGTCAGCTCACCAAGTGGATGGTGAGAAAAGCATGATTATCAGGGGAAGTTACTTTCAGAAATCGACAGATGACAGACCTTCCATGAGAAAACTAAATCATGTGTTAAAGCGCATTAGTGTCTCCAGAAAATTTCAAGAGCCTATTAGGGAAGATTCAGTGCATGGTAGAAGAAAAGGAGAGGACAAATTTGAAAGAGATGAAGAAAAATCAGGAGTTTCAATAAGTATCACAGCAGAGAGTGAACATGAGGATAGTGATTATGAGAAGAAGAAAAAGAAGAGAAGAAAATACACTTCAGATGAATCATCCGAGAAGAGTAGTAGCTCTGGCTCAGAATCAGAAGATAAAGACTACCTGAAAGTAACTCTGGACCAAGATGAAGCCACTGAAAGTACTGTGGACTCAGATGAAGAATCTGGGCATGATTTTGGGGATTCTGATGATGAATCTGGCTCCAGCTATAGCAGCAAATCAGAGGAGGACTCATCTGAAGAGGACCGTGATGAGGAAGACTCTGACAGTGATGAAGATGGTAGCTTGTCAAAGAGCTCATCTACACAAAGTTCATACAGCAAATCAGGGACTAGTGAGTCCAGCAGTAGAAGAAACACTGCAAAGTCCAGTATAAAAAGTAAGGGAGGTAGCTCTCGTGGCAGAGCAAGGCGATCCAGCCAGAAATCAACTGTTAGCTCTAATGCATCAGGTAGCGACAGGGACACGAGCTACAGGAAAACTTCAGGCTCCAGCTATAAGAGCAAAACCTCCTCTGCCAGCCTGGAAATAGAAGACACGATAGAAGAGGTGTCAGAAGAAGATGAACAAATGGATGCAGAGCAAGTCAGCGCAAGCCCTGATGAGACGGCAGGTAACTCAAATAAGGCAGTTTCTGAATCACCTGCCAACGCAAAAACTGCTGCTACTGAAGAAGACAAGAGAGGAAGATCGGCTGTTAATGGTGAGGATAGCGTGGATGAAAGCACGGAAGAGGCTGATACAGATGCTAGTGACAGGGAGGAAACTATCAGTAAGAATGAGTCTTCTTGCCTAGAAAGCGAAGTCAGTGTTACTTCCAAAGGTACAGAAGGGACAAAAAGCACAACTAGCACCACTTCTGGTAAAAATGCTTCTTCCCCCGATACTGAGAATCAAAGTTCTGACACCAACACGAAAAGAAAGAAAGGAAGAAAGAAGATGTCCGAGGAAAACAGCCAGTCTCAGTCAGATGAGACCCTGGATGCTGCTGTTACAGAGTCAGAGACTACCGGTGATTCTACGTCCTTTTAAAAAGAAGCAACAGTAGGTGGACGTTTTGCAGTAAGGAGTGATCTTGTTTGCTGTGCCTTCTGTGTGCTCTTTCCTAAGCAATACAGACTTGAGTAGAGACAGCCAATAAGAGAATGTCAAAGCCTATTGCTTCAGCATCTGAACCCTCTGTACTGTCTTAAGGACAGAACTGTAGAAAACCAAACTAATATAATTCTTCTGAGAGACTACTCAGGTATGCTCAGTGGTGGACATAGAAATATTAATTTTCATTGAGTGATGGCAGGAAGGAGTACTTCCTTTTCTCTGCTAATTTCAGTAATGTAGTTAAAGAGGCATTGTGTTGATTCCTAGATTTAATCTGGTTTGCATTATGCACATCGTGAAGCAAAGTAACTTTGCATTTTGCATTAGCCGTGATGGATAACTTGATGAACCTGGTGGCACAAACCTATTAAGGGCCCTGTGTTTGTGCAGATTATGACTGTCACAAAATGGACAGGAAGGAAAAGGGGGAAAACATGGAATTCAGTGAAGAACAGGAATGATGATGAGGATGAAAAGACTTAGAAGTCATATATGGTTTCACCTTATGGTCCCCTACCGTACCGCATTTGCTAATCTTCAAATGAGTTCTCTGCTGTAAACTTTAGCCCGGTTTGCAGGGAGGACATCTGTAATTGCAGCAAAACAACCCGCCCAGAACCGCAGAGTGTTACTAGCAGAGCTGGGATTAAACTGTTTCTGGATCATGGAATTCAGGTTTCAGGTACCAGGGATGTACAGGACAGGGATGCAGAGGTAGGTGTGCAAAGTGAGCTTGGTCAGAAAAGGAAATGGATTACATTTTCCAACTTCTGCCCTTCCCACCTGTACAGTGATTTTTATGGGTTTTTTTAAACATCTATTTAAAAGTTTGAGATGTGTAACAGCAAAGTATTGCTGAAGGTAACCATCACCTATGTTCTATATTTTGGTATCTGCCCTTTAAAATTCAATAACCTGTAGTATCTGATGTCATAGAATCATAGAATTGTCTAGGTTGGGAGGGACCTTCAGGATCATCTAGTCCAACCATCAACCTCACTCCGACAAAAAAACCCCATCACTAACCCATGTCTCTAAGCACTATGTCAACCCGTCTTTGAAATCCCTCCAGGGATGGTGCCTCAACCCCTCCCCTGGCTACCCCCTCCTTTCAGGGAGTTGGAGAGAGCGAGAAGGTCTCCCCTCAGCCTCCTTTTCTCCAGGCTGAACACCCTCAGCCTCTCCTCATGAGACTTGGTCTCCAGACCCCTCACCAGCTCCGTTGCCCTTCTCTGAACCCACTCCAGCCCCTCAATGTCTTTTTTGTGGGAAGGGGCCCCAAACTGGACCCGGCCCTTGAGGTGGGGCCTCACCAGAGCCCAGGACAGGGGGAGTACAGGTCATTCAATAGAGGAGTCTTGTAGCACTTCCATTAGCACAGTTCTGCTCAGAATGAGCAGGATGGCGTTGGAAGGAAGGACTTCTGTTCTTGACAGCACAAATGGCCTTTGTGTTTTCAAGTAAGAAGCAACCTCTGCGTGAGGTTGCTCATGGAGCTGTTACCCGTGCTGTCAGCACACGGAGTGTGCAAGCTGTGTATGCACGCAGGCTATGTGTGCTTTATTTACCTTGTACCAAAAGCCACAGAGCTCTTTCTCAACCACTAGATTTATGGAGATAAGCCATAAGAAGACTATATAAAGTTAAAGCTTTGAGCCAGTATTGAGTTAGTCTTGTGAGTGAGCACTTCAAAGCTGGTGCAAATTCTGGCACAGGCACCAAAGCTCTGCTGGGAAGTCTCTGTTAGAGGGAGGAGAGGAAAATGTTTGAATTTTTAAGCTACTTAAGCGTGCTGTGGAGTTACCCTGTGCAGTGTGATACTAACTTTTTGACGACTATCTTTAATTCCAGTTGAAATGTGAACGAGGTTTATGATCACTTACCTACTTTTCTGTATTCCCATACAGCACAAAGTTGTAGCTGCCTGTAGTGTTTTAATGTAAATCCGATTTAAACCAGCTAGTCTTTTCATCCACCTGAATATATCTGTGGGAAGAAAATTGTATGTCTTTATCAGGTACAAAAGAAAAGGCATCTAAGTAATTTGTAAAAGTGTAACTTCTCAAAAGCGTAAGAGTAATCACCACCCGCTTGTACGTTGCATGATTTTCTTTCTCTAAAAATTGGCTTTTCTTGTCTGCATGTGTATGTATTGCAGTGGGAGTTAACTGTGGTGGTATCTGCTGCCTTAGTGAAGTAACAGTGCTTTCATTATTAATTCAAGAATGATAGTAGCTTGTTTCAGTGTACTGCAAGGAAGCATTTATTTTAAAAATATCCATTGTAAATTAAGATACGTAATGGGTTTTGTGTGATCACTATTAGTACTAAGTCACAGCAACACGGAAATTGTTCACATTAACTCTTTAAAACCAATATAAATTATATAAAATCTAAAGTCTCATTTCTCCACCATCTTCCATTTAATAACAAAACATCTCCATCAATTCCACTTTGGAATCTCAGATTCCACTTTGGTTCCACAGATTGGAACGGGCACAAAGCCTTACATCAAAGCTTCTCTTTTTTCAACCAGCCAGTTTTGCCAACATCTTGCCTGCAAGTTTCCTTTGTGGAGGTCCCAAGATCTTTCTCTGCTTGATGTGTTGTGCGTATAAAACAGACCTGCTCAGGGACGTTTCTGCACTGAATTTACAATGTAGTAATACTCTGGAAGAAAACTTCTGAGGCCTTCCTAGCATTTATCCATTAGCAGAGTAGTTTTGTAGAAGTATCACTCAATGGCTTCATCATCAGTGCCTTCCAGTTCCTGTTACAAGGGGTTATTTATCTCGTTGTTTTTAATTTCTCTGGGTAAGACAGGCCAAGACACTGCTTTGTCAAAATATGACTGGCTTACCAATATCGTCATTTACAGAAGTTTTCTTTCAGAAGGTAATGTCTCCGTCCTCAGGATTCTCCAAAGAAGGTGCACTTCAACTTAACAGGAACACAGCTGGATGCATCTTTAGCCAAAAATAAAAAACCACAACCCAAATTTGTCAGTACTTTCCAAACCTAAAGAAAAACATCACAGTTTTCGTACATTCTATCTCACTTGCATTACGCAGTTCGTGAACTAAAATGAATTTATCCGTCTTAGAACTTTTAAATGCAAAGAATTGTTTGCGTGTTCAAGCATTAGGTATATATGATAGGGGCACACGGTGGTAATCAAAACAATTAAGAAATATCTGCGTACAACCTAAGAGAAAGCATACAAAAGACCAAGTTAATAAAAATTCATGTGAGCGTCTAGATAAAAAGCTAAATAACAGATAGGAAGAGGACAGGAAAGTGTAAGAAATAGTGCTGAGATTTAATGACATTTTTATTTCTTGTCAAACAGTGGGCCAGAAAGAAAAGGATCAAGTTGATAGTCGACCCAGAGTATGAGACCAGCTCCACCGGAGAAGACAGCGCTCCAGATTCCAGCCAGAGGAATCGTCTTAATAATCCAAATATTCAAAACAACATCAACGGTAACATCTACATTGCACAGAACGGCTCTGTTGTCAGAACCCGTCGCGTTTGCCTTGGTAATAATTTAAAAGTCACGTCTCCAGTGAGGCTGGGGAAACAATTCAAGAAACTGGACAAGCTTGCAGTGACACACGAGGAGAGTGTCCCACTAAACACACTGTCAAAGGGACCATCTTCTAGTGATAAAATGAACGCAAGACCTTGCAGTGTCTCATTTGCTTCCTCTACTATAGGGGCTGAAAATATAGTAACAAAGCCAGGGGGCTCCAAAATGAAAAGCACAGAAGAGCAAGAATCGGTTGTTGATAATGAGGATGTCAAAGAGCCCTTGGAGTCGCACAGTGAGCACACACAGTCGGACGAAGAGGAGCTCTGGATGGGCCCTTGGAACAACCTTCACATACCAATGACAAAACTGTGATTTTATTTTTTTTTTATTTTTAATTTTTACTTCAGTTTATAATAAACTGCGCTTTTTATTGTCACTGAGGAAAATGTATGAGATTTGTATTGTGCACATACGTTGTATACTACAAACAACACGCTTTAAAGTTTAAAAACAAAATTTGCACTCACATTTGTACCAATTAATTGTCCTCCCCAGCAACTATTTTGACAGGCTCCCATTTCACTAAACAATACTTCATTTAAATTAATTAGGTTTTTTTGGATCTTGATTTATTGTTTAATAAACAGTAAACTACTAATAAATGCACAGCAACATTTGCTTAACTTTTCAGACATGAACTTTTCAGACATGCCTAGCTTGTTTTTCTGTACAGTACTTGTGGCTATACTGTTTAGATATGGAAATTGTCTATTTATGTTCAAGATTTATATCCAAAGCTCTTGATTCTGAACTCAGAGTAATAAATTAAAAATAAATCCATGAAAGTCAATGGAGCAAATCCTCGACTGGCTTAAATTTGAGTAACAATACCAAAGCCGATAGTGTTATACCAGTTTATGCAAACAGAGGATCTCGCTCAACACCCAGATAGCAAACTTACGTAAGAGCGGAATCGGAGTTTATAGCACTGTTAAATAGAAAAGTGGAATAGAAGATTAAATAAGATAAAAATTGCAAAGAGGAAGGAAATGTGTAGCAACTAATCTTACTCAGAGTTACCTAGCTGTGATTTGTTCGTTTTCTTTTGTAAATTAGCTCATTCTGATTTTCTTCTCTAAGCAATTTTTCATCTTTTCATTTCTTCCCACATCAGTTCTGTTTTCCTCTTTATACGGTCTTCAGCTCTGGTTTCTATGTTCCATCAATAATTGTCATTCTATGGCTATATTCCTCCGAAATAAACCAGGATGATACACAAGTCTGTGTGATAGAAGTAGGCATTAAAGAGTAATTAATAGGAAGGGGATGGGTACATTTTCAAGCCCAGGTAGCTGTTGGGCTAAATGGCACAATCACCATTCCATTCCCGAGTGTTGAACATAAACCTGCTGAAAAGACAAATGGATCATGGTGAAGAGGATAAAAAGTGACTATTTTACGAGGCTAATATGCATAAACGGATCTGTGAAGGGCAAAGGGTGTCAGAACACACAGACAGAACTGTTTCAAAAACTTAACGTAAGCATTACTTGTAAAATACATAAATTTGGTACCTGCTTATGATTTCTTTTTGTGCTTTGAAGCAGTGAGCGTGTTGTGTTACAACTTGAATAAGGAGCTGAGGAATGCCACTGTTCATAGTCACCGATACCGAAAAGACGTTAGCAATGCAGAGCAAAGTCTTTTTCTCCGATGTGATGGAGGAAAAAGAAGGTACATATTCACATAAGAGAAGTCTCCTCTTGTGTTATGCAAACTTTTTTTCCAGGATAAGATCAAACTAGTTTTGAGAACAATATGAATACATCTCACAAGATACGAAGAGTTGAGAGGTAAATGCATACAATTAGTAAGGAAATGATTGGCATACCTCATTCTTCTGCTGTTGCTATAGTTGAAGTTTCACCACGAGATCTGGATGGTCGTGGCTGTCGGTTCTGCTCTGGCAGTAAGTGGACTTCTGCTCCTGTGATTGTGTTTGCTGTCCCTTTGCACAGGTTCTCTATGAGATTCCTCCCAATGTTTGTCTGTAGAAGCTCTTCGTGTGTCACGCCAATGTAGATGCCGCATTTCTGTCAAATACCTCCTTCTCAAGCTGAGGTTTCCGACCAAATATTTTGAGAGATGGTGCTTGGTTTTAGGCGTGAGAAATGCAACGTAGCCTACCACGCAAGGGAAAGGAAAAAAAAAAGACCATATTTGTACTTGATACCTAAGAAAACATAGCTTTTTGAAGTTTAGCTGGAGTTTGAACAGATAGAGAAGAATGACAGAAGAAAAAAAAAATCTATTCTTTGAAATAACTAGTAAAAGTGTTATATTTTAATCCTGTTTAAGATACTGTTATTATTTCACTGCATCATTTTTATTGCAAGATCTTTCAGTTTGGCTCTTACTAAGTACTTCAATAAGGTCGCGTGATTTTTAGAGAAACATTTTCTCCCAGCTACTCTCAGTTTTCTGAGGAGACTCACAGCTATACCAGTCTCTTTTCCGAGAGACTCACAGCTACACCAGCTTTAGCTCTAGCTCTGTGGAGGATTGTCAGGCGTAACACTGGTGGTCAGTCAGAAGTTCTGTGCATGCTTATCAAAGCAAACCTGTCAGTACCATCTCCTTTAACTTTTCCCGTAATGCAAAGAGCATAAGAAACTTCACTTTTTCAGCAACAGGTGGGATTTATCTAAAATCTAGCTCAACTTCAGCTAAACTTGTAATGACTTTCAAAATCTTGGATGCTGTTGGCAAAGAGAGGGTTTCATGAAATCTTTCACAGGTGCAGAAGATCTGGAGGGGTATTTTTTTTTTTATTTTCTGTGCATGTAATACTCTAAGTCGCTACAGAATTCAAATCTTTATGTTTTGGGGATGCCATAGCGTAAATTAACGCAGATTTTTAGACTGTGAGCAGGTAGTGGGACCCAAAACCAACAGCAGTAACAGTACAGACTGATTTGGTAAAAAAAAGGTCACTTCTGCTTTTCTTTTGGGAAGTGAAGGACTAAGCATGGCTTTGGTGGATACAGTAAGCAGAATAAAGTATCTGGGTCTTGGGATATAATTTACAGCTATTTAACCACTGAGATTTGTAAAGCTGATGCAAGGCATGAGTGTTGTCCCCTGGGTGGCAGAACTACTCACTGGCTGACCGTTCAAGGTGATAATCGTTGCTCATGACATTGAGTTAATTCTTACACTCCTCCAAGAGGCACTGAGAGTTTTGTCGTTTAGTGTGGCATCTGCTACGTTTCCAGTGTAACCAAGGATCCAGTGTCCGATGTTGTGGCTGTAGAAGGGCAGCGTAATGCCCACTGTGAGGCAGAAGAAGGTCTGTCAGGAGAAAAAAAGACTTGATTTTTCCCTTTGTTTAAGTCTATACTACAGTGAGCAAGACAGAATCATAGGATTGTCCAGGTTGGGAGGGACCTTCAAGATCATCTAGTCCAACCATCAACCTCACTCTGACAAAAAAAACCCCTACATCACTAACCCATGTCTCTAAGCACTATGCCAACCTGTCTTTGAAATCCCTCCAGGGATGGTGCCTCAACCCCTTCCCTGGGCAG
>KZ505809.1:70502-103266 GCA_002844005.1 Limosa lapponica baueri
GTTGCCCTTCTCTGGACCTGCTCCAGCCCCTCCATGTCTTTTTTGCGGGAAGGGGTCCAAAGATTGCAACGAAAGCCCCGCAGATTTATTGAGGACCTGCTAGGAATCTCAAAATACTTATGTATTAATGGCGGGGGAAAGGACAGCACAGTTGTCATGGGTCATGTGTGTCTCGGTGTCTTCTGCCAGCAGAGTGATGTCACAGACTGATCACTCAGCATCCGGGTTGAACCCTTCCAGAATCTGGTTACGTAGCTGGAAAACTTGCACAGTCAGAAAAATGGAAAAGAGATTGGAAAAAAAATCTGCATTATTAGCAATGGGAGAACAGCACCAGCCTCTTACACAAATTTCAGCTTATGTGGTGGAAAACCGCATAATGGGAACTGGATATGTTGGGCCAGTCACAGCCATGAGGGCTTTCTGGAAAGTGTCACACACTGCTAAGGGAATACAGCTTGATATTTAAAAAAGTCTAAGGGATCACAGCCATGGTGGTTCTGGTTTCTCATGGTGGTTGCCCACACATTGCTTCTGCGTAAGGATCTTATTGGTTGAAACGTGGCTTTTCTTCATCTTCTTCTATCTGTTTGCCTCTAGCAGATGTCAGTTGTAGCCCAAAACTTTACAGCTAAGTACATTTTGCAGCTGTTGGATAGTGATAAATGTTTCTTACCTTGTAAGATTTATAATTGTGCTGCAAATGGGGATATAAATTTGAATGCTTTCTAATCAAGCCTTAGTTTGTGGCTGTGCAAAGATACACAGCCAGCCAGAAATAACAAGGGCATCGGCTTTCTCCTGCTCAGCACACGCGTGCTTGCTGGCCCTTCAAATGCTGCATGCAGAAATGGTAACTTTAAGTTATCATTGACTGTCTTATTGTTTATAGTCTGAGAAAGACTTACATTTAATACAAAGTATTGATAAATTGCAAGGTTTGATAAACCCAAGGAATGGTGTAGTTTGTCAAATGAATTTTGAAGGCAGCCGGTTCTCAAAAGCCCATTAGAGGAGTACTAAGTAATACTACCGTTTTTCTTTATTATTGGAAGGAGAGAGTTTCAGTAATTTCACTGTTTGGACTAGGAGCACTAAGCCCAGCTGATTAAATGATAAAGCTGTAGCAGAGGCCTGGATCAATAGTGTAGCCAACATGAGCAGAATCAGGTAATTTACTCATACCATAACAAAACCAAAGCTTTCAGGGTGACCCCAGCCCGGAGAGCTGGAATGCAGTTTTTCTTTTGTTCTTTCTGGCACTGATAGTTGCTGTTTACCAACACACAGTAAAATGATACTGTTCTTTTGCAAACCACCCAACATGAGCAACACCAACCCTGCACGTTGTTAAGCAACAGCCACCCGTGTTGCTGCTGTGATGCCCAGAATGAGGTGCAGCATCCTGAGGAGTGTTTGCTGTCCCCACATGGGTGCCATAGAAACACATACGTGGCCGTGGCATTCAGGAATTGCTGCCATGTGGCTCTGTCTAAGCAGCCAGCGTGGGGTGAGCAGGGCTGGGGAGCCCGGGCTGGAGTTCAGCAGAAGGGGATACAAGGTCCCGATCCTGGTTGTATGGAAAGGAGCTACTTGGAAATAGTAAGTGGTTCTTGCCCAAGGAAGCTTAATTTGTATGCTCTGAACCTGGCAAGAAGCAGCAGTTTCCATAGTGAGCTGGGGGAACCACATAGGGCTGCTCGGGAAGCAAATCCACCGGTGCACTGTGGGCAGAAACGTGGTGGAGACCCTTGGAGTTACCAGGCTTTGCCTTTCAGGAGGTCCCATTGAAACTCTAGGTCCGGACAGGTTGCCCTTGCTTGGAGTGGAGAACAGCTGGTAAGTTGTTTATGCTGTATCCAAAGTGTGTTTGGGGAAGGGATGGTGTCTGTACAGCGGCTCCTTTGCAGTTCTTGGAAGAGCAAAAACAAGCTCCTGTGTCAAACTGTGAAAAATCTTTCTCTTCACCCTCAAAGCTCTGGTAAAATGCTTAAAGAATGGAAAACATCATCATGTTCTTAAGGCAACAAAAGTAAAATTAGTGTTTTTTAGTGCACAATGCTCAAGACTTCATTCTCCAAGAAGTCTATGGACATGGTACCTGGCTAAGTTGAATGCCAGGGCAAGTGTGGGGCTTATCTCATTGCAGCAGTTATCAGAAACTTTGCAAGTGCCTGTTCCCAGGGGAGGTGTTCCTGGCAGCCCTTGGAGTTCTACAGAATTCCAGTCAGAGGGATTTGGGGAGATTTTTGAGGAACTTACAGAGAATGGCATCTTTGGCACAGAACTGAATGTTGCACTACACAGAGGGAGTTTTATTTTTTTTTCAAGAGTTCAGGAAGGATATAAGCCTTTATAGTGATAACAGCATGAAGCCATGTTATGTGCACCAGTGTTGCTGAGACTGGTGGAATCCATCACTGGTTCTCCTCAGCAGTTGGATTTGCAGTATGTATATGCATCATCTCTGGCTGCTGTAGATTATCTGTTGTCTCTTAAGGCACATAAATGTCTCACGTTTTGTCTCCAACTAACTGGGGGTTGCTTAAATACGCCTGCTGGCAAGTTTCCATTTGGGAGGGCAGCAGTCTCCTAAGAGTTTGGCACCCTGCAGACAGATGTCTTGTAGACGCTCCCTGCAGCGCCGTAATTTGCCACCAGTCGGGTGGGCTGGACCTGATGGCATTTCATTCATTCAGAGTCAAGGCCAGCCTCTCGCAGGTGCCGTGTTCTGTAACATGCTGCCCTTTGGCAGACTGAGCTGTTCCCGGGGATCTACTGGCAAGTTTTGGGCTATAATTGGTGGTTCTGAGCCGTGCCCCGCTGTAACTTAGCAGTGGGTCACTGCTTTTGTGAGAAAATGTGGCAAAACCCCAGTGTTCAGCACTGCTGTGATTTAGCTTCTACTCACGGAAATAATGATTCGGATTCTCCTTAATACCTGCATGGAAAGCCAACAGGAGACATCAGAGAAACTCCACTTTGCCATGATTACATTTAGTATCTAAGCAAGAGTATCTTATTTTGTCAATAAAGGTCACCATGGGAAATGGTATTAAATCTGTAATTGTATTTAGTCTGATTAATTTTTCAGAGGTAGAAAGATTATTTTTTAAAGTATTACGTTTTAGAAATTAGACCTAGACAGCATCTCTCTAACAACATTCACAAAGAGCTATTTTACTCTAACTTGTTATCTCCGAAATACTGGTAAAAGGCTGTTTTAATGAAAAAGGAAAGTGCAATTTTTAAATATATAAAATACTAAGCAGGGTCCTCCCTGATTTAATTACAAAAAGCTACCACAGCATGCTACTTCTAGGAAGGGGGGGTAAACAAAATGGTAAATGCTGATTAATTACCGCTGTTTAAATGAGGAACACGAAGTGTAAGAATGCAGTCAACTACAAAACACCATCATCAAGCCAAATGAGACCAGTAAATATTTGGCTCTCCCATCAGTTTGTGGTACACGTTTTTCTCTTGCAGACTGAACAATCTGCGCAGTCTATCTGTCAATACACATAAATAAATGAATTCTGAGTAGATTATCAGGGCACAAAGTGGCCTTTGGCACCTTGAAAGACCTTCAGAACGTGGTGAAGCACTGGTTGTGGGCAGGGTTGTTAAGTCCAAGTGACTGAGCAGCACAGGAAGAGAACAGAAGCAGTGCTCCCAGACCTCACGCTCCGAAGCAATGCTTGGCTCAGCCACTGGCTCCTTCTTTATTTCCTTAAAACAGGTGAGCTATGGCGGGAGAGACAGGACTCTGCACAGCACATGGAGAGACACCCAGTCTGGCATGGTTGCCAGAGCACAGCCACACTGGGCATTGTGCTGCTCAGGCTAATTATCCTGCCAGGATGACAAATTACAGTCTCATGTTTTCTGGACTTAGAGAATAGCCGTGCCCTTGTTTGCTTGGAGGGGGTTTGCTCTCTTTGTGTGCATACATGTGTGTGTCTGTGCACACACACGCACCCACCTGTCCATCATCCTTCACCATCTATAAATGTATAGCTACGACACAGACTATTAGATAAAATAGATCTTCCTGTTAAAAGAAGCTAATGGCTAAGGAGAGACGCATAGAAGATGGAAATTCTGATTAAAAACCTGAATATATCTTAAAGGGGATAGGGGGAGGGAGAAAGAGCAAAATGATGCAACACGCAGCATCCGTTATCTGTGCAATACTGTGACCACCAGACCCTGGCAGATGGGGAAGCGGGGCCACGTGGCTGCGGTGTGCATCCAGGGGGACGTCGCAGCCGCAGTCACTGCGTGCAGTGCAGCTCCTTTCCCTCCCGGTCACCCCCGCTGGACACAGCCCACCAGCTGGGACTGAAACACAGATCCGGAGCTGCCTGTGTGCTGCCCTGTGCCCATGGCTGTGAGGCGTAGCTCTCGTTGAAGCCGGAGCACGTTGCTTGTGCCACTGTGAAGGTAACACAGCTAAATAGCCTCTTGTGCCTAAGGAATTTGGGTTAGCAGGAGGCAAAGTGCTCAGCTGTAGTCTCCACAAAGGCAAGCAGGAAAGTCACATTGATGTCAGCAGCTGCTCTGGTTATGACATAGTTTTCCAGCCTTCCTGATAACCTCCATGTCCTCAAACTTCATTAGTTAATGAAGATGTAGTCACTAAAGGAAAAAGGTATAAAAAGAAAAGACAGCAAAGCTGCTGAGATTTTATTAAGAACAAGGTAACGGGCTGCAAGTACAACGAAACACCCCATCTGCTGCTACTGCAGGACGTGTCACCTTGATTTCTTGTGCTTCCTTCCCAGCATCCACTGGGCATGTTGCATGAGAAATCAGACAAGTTTTGCTTTTTAGGGATTTTGGCAGGAGGGTTGTAGAAATTAATTAATCCTGGGCTGTAATGTTCATCTGAATGATGCTAGTTTAGCTACTATGCAAAATATGCTCTATTCTTACAATTTTGGGGCAATAAAAATCTAACAAATCATATGAGCCAGCAGCTGGAACTACAGAGCTCCTAAGGTCCACTTAAGAGCAGAGACTTTGCCGGTACAAGCACACCACCCTGCTGTTGGCAGTACCCTGAGCACGGGTAAGTGCAAAACTGTGTCTGCTACGGGTGTACCTTTTCCAAATGTTAGACCTCCTTTTGCTGACCTAGAGGCTGCTCATGAAAAAAAAAATATTTTAAAGGGTGGGGGGAGCATGATCTTGATATTTAAGGCCTGGCTAGTTAGTCACATAATGCTGCAGATAGGCTGTGAAGGGAATAGCTTCAACCTCAAGTCTGTCTTGAGGAAACTTCCTGCTTTGGCCAGAAAAAAAGGTGTTAATTCACCGATTAAACTCAAACCATCTCCCAGATTGCACAAACTTGTATTGAATACGTTTAGCACGTGCTGGGGTTTTGTGCTGGTGGTATACACTGTAGTAGTTAAGGGCCAAGCTTGTTGCGTGCCTCTAGCCAGGGTAAGTGCCCAAACACAACTCGCCCGCTGAGCGTCAGTCTTGGTTTCACTACAGATCCCTAGGAACAGCATGATTCCTTTCGCAGAGAGGACACCGGTTACCAGGACGATGGCACCTTGCCAGCACATCCTTGATTCCCACCCTTCCTGTCTTCTCCTCCAAACATCATACCCGCCTTCTCTTGCTAACTGCTCTTCTTTTTTTCTTTTTGTCCATTGTCCGGGAGATCTCTGATAGCTGCGAGCAGCTGCATTGCTTGCATTGAACACTTACGTATGGATGCATAGGAAAATGAAAGGTTGGCTTGAAGCAGTAATTAGCTATTGGACGCTAACAAGACAACATCACCAGTACTTTAGGTTTGTTCTTTTCTGTCTGAGTCAGTTAGGGGCAGGCTGCTAAAGCCATACAGCCAAATGCAGTAGCTGCTGTAGCGCTGCAGTCTCTGAGCATGACGTTAAACTCAAAGGCTGCTCAGTGGACACACACGCTGACCATGCCACGCAGGAACGTGCCTCTGCACTGCAGTAACATGAATTCCAACTCATGGCAAGCGTGTTACAGGAATACAGGAACTCAAGAGGGATGTTTTAGGAACTAATAAAAACATTCCTCTAACGCTTGCTGTTGTTGATGATGCTGAAATGCAGGTTTCTAGTTGTGTTTAAAAACCGGGGGAGTGGGTCTCCTGGAAAAAGCACAGAAGAACAAACCATCCAGGGACAAACCGTTTCTTACATAGCCTTAGCAAAGGGGACTTCTGTAAGGCCATTCAGACACAAATGTGGTTGCGGCTCTTAGATTACTGATACATATTTTAGAAGCTTTAATAATAAATGAAAAGGTTTATAACTGTTGGAATATGGACCCTTCCTTGAAGAGCAGCAAAATGCTACCTGGGTTTATAGAAGAAGGCTATCTCTGTGAATGCGCTGAAATAACTACAAAAAACTCTGTATCATGGGACTTGGTTTGAAGTGCTTTTTTTACAGTAAACTCATTACAGAAGCTATTCACAACCGGTCTTTTTCAGGTGTAGCTAGCTTGAGCCATGTTAGTTCTGTATTGCAGAGTTCAGGCTTAAGGCCATATTACTTTTAAGTGTAAATATGTAACTCTTCAGACTGATTCCCCGCTGTAGGTCCCACTCTTGATTTCACATTTCCCTTTTGGCAGGTTGGTTTATGGGCATTGATTCAGTGCTGTTTCTACAAAGGTGGATTTAAAAGCAGATCATCTGTATTGAATGCCAGAAGCAGGACATAGAAATATCGGTTAGTGCCAGTGAAGCAGCCTGGCTACAGCATGCGTTAGATAAAGAAGCTGACTTTTCAGTGAAAGTGGTTTTTCCGATGAAGGTTCACCACCCAAGGCAGTCGTCTTTGTCTTTCTTGCAAACAGCTTCTGCAGCAGGATTTGCATGGAAGGAGTGTTTGGCCTTTCCGAGCTTCATTTGGAAAAATGCCATCTCTGCCATGGTCTGTCTGATGATGCTTAATTATTTTTACTGGTTTTGGCTATTGATACATGTTGGGCTGTGCCCTGATTGCTGAGAACTGTCAGTGATGACTCCAGGAGCTCTTCCTGTAGTTGCACCCGTTGGTTTACAATTCAGCATCAGGTAATGTCTGGATTATTTTTCCTTAGATGCATTTCCTTGCATTTATCTCTGCTGAAAGTCACCTTCCTCCCCTGCTTAGCCCACTCATTCAGCTCTGTGAGGTTTCTCTGGAGCATCATTGTGGCATTCAACTAGCCAAAACTACTGGTTTATTTGGTTTTACTTGCTTTGGTTTGGGGTTTTTTTTTCATAAATACATTCCATAATATGAAGTAGCATTTTGTGGACAGGGATGCTGTGTTGTTACTGATGACAATAGCATTTATTTGTATTTGAAAAGTGACATTCCGAGCAGTCTAGCAGTAATGTGAGACTTTTGCTGGTCTTTAATCCCTCTCCATCTTTCTAGGAAAGCTTATATTTATATATAAATGATAAAATAGAAGTTCTGGTGAGGTAGGTAGTTTTGGGGAGATCTTATTGTGTGTCTGAATTGAAAAGGAAAATACAATCCCAAAAGCCAGCAGGGAAAAACTGAGGCAACACAAGGTGCGGAGCTGAGAAGCAAGAATCTCCTGCGCTCCTGCAAGTGACTGCTTAAGTGGGCTAATGAATCTCTTGTAAAAATACATATGCTACAATGGAGTTTGATCAGTTTTCCCTTTTTAAACACCATGCTGTTGTTAAAAGTTCATTGAGCAAACATTCTGCAGATGACCCTACATGTACAGACTGTTGTGTTAACATTGCTAGTTTTAGCCTGTGAATTTATTGATTTGCAAACCAGACAGAACGGATTAGTTCTCTTTCCTACTCTCCGTTATACTAAATGTTGCAGACTTATCTTTTGAAAAAGGTATAGGAAAAAGGTTTTTAAGTTTTACAGCCTTTCTTAATAACACGTTTCCAGGGTATTTCTAGCTGAATCCAGAGACAGTAGCATTAGTTTTGATCTTACAGGATCACTAAAAAACTCCAAAACCAACCAAAAAAAGATTTTTTAAAAGTTGCACTCCTCATTAATTTTAAATTTCAAAGGCAGATTGATAAAAACACTCTTTTGTAGCATGATCGCTACTGTTGCTTCTACTTCAGTGTCCAAACCACTTATTTTCTCCCATGAAACACTGCAGAGTTTGGTTTTAAGAAATACCATTCATACTGACTTGCTGCTTCATCACTTCTAAGGTATGGTTCCGGGGTCCCTTCTTTCTGTGCTGTATTTCAACTTTCCATTGTCCTTAAACTTGCCATATTACATTAAAAAGCTTTGGGCTTGTGACATGGCACAAACATCTGAAGTCTGGCCAGTATTTCAACTAGCTGCTGCTGATTGCCTTCACTTTCAGGAGTTCGAGTGCTTTTGTAAGTGATTGTTTTATTTACAGATTTGACTGTGCTCTTTATATTTGGCAAAGAGGTCTATTACCTGTAGTCATACCCCTATCTTGTGGGAAGTGCTGACTGCCAGCACTGCAGCATCAATACACCAATGTGCAGATATCACCTGGTACTTCCCACACATCTGGTCCACCAACAATTAGTCCTCCAACAGTTGTGAGGTACTAATTAGCTCTCCTAAGATTTGAGGACCTCTGTTTTTCTAATGTTGTTGTTACTCTTGTTTTCAGTTTGATTTCCTAGAGGAAAAACCACTTATGTAACTGCAGTGTCCATCCACCTGTCCCTCTTGCTCTAAATAATTTCTGAACAAAATCACCAATTTCATGCAAATTTGAAAAAGGAGGGTTAGTAGTCTCCAAATTAATTAAGTTTTCACAAGCTTCAGGAAAATTGACAGCTGAGTAGAGGAAAGTGAGAAGCAAATTAATGCTTCTGTGCCCCTAGAGGAAGATGAGAATTCATCCATTACCCTAGTTGGCCACAAGCAGATGGCCAGCCAGGACACACCTGGCTCTTCCATGACTGCCAGAGTGTCCTGGTGGCCTTGGGACACTTGATGTGACTGTGGTGTGGGTTGGCAGAGAGACGGATGAGAGAAATTCAAATACTTTCTTCCTTCAAAATGTGAGTTACTTTCTTTTCCTACTGTCATACACGCCTGAGATCTTAAAAAGCGTTAAAGATAAAAGCATATCATTGTCTGATATGTCCATCTGCAATGAGATGCCAATGTGCTCGTTGCTGTTGTGCTTTTACTGGCAGAACATTACAAGCACTGTCCTCCAGCATAAACATAAAAAGGGTTGACTTTTGGTTTTAGTCAATGTTTTAAAGATATAATAGGAATTTAATAAGCTGAGTAAGAACAATTATTTGGTCACTTATAATGAGAATTATGCCAGCTGTAATACAAGTTTTTTTCTCACTAAAATGAAGTTCTAATTAGAATGATAATGTCTTTTCTTTGAGGAAGCTTTTAGAGTAATTGTGAGGTCACCTACAACTTTGTTTAAATAGCCAGTTAATTCACTGTTTCATTTTAGTAGCTATCTTCCGTGACTTTCACCATAAACCCCCAGCCTCCCACTAAATGTAGTTTCGCAGTAACAGTTTCAGTTATATAAATACTCAAGGTTTCTTTTGCATGTTAGCTAAGAATCATAGACTTGTCCAGGTTGGAAGGGACCTTTCAGATCATCTAGTCCAACCATCAACCTCACTCTGATAAAAACCATCACTAAACCATGTCTCTAAGCACTATGTCAACCCATCTTTGAAATCCCTCCAGGGATGGTGCCTCAACCCCTTCCCTGGGCAGCCCATTCCAAGGCTTCAGAACCCTTTCCGTGTAAAAATTTTTCCTACTACCCAGTCTGAACCTCCCCTGGCGTGACTTGATGCCATTTCCCATCGCCTGTTCCTTGGGAGAAGAGACCGACCCCCCTTGGCTACACCCTCCTTTCAGGCAGAAAGGCATTGCACACAAAATTCAGGGTCATATTTATTGACCCTGTTATATTCACTTCCTATAAGTTAAAAGGAACAGAGCTTCTGTTTTTAAATCTTGATTTTTGGTATATCATCTTAAGTGAATTCTAAATGTGATAGGCCTTACAATGTGTGTTGTAGCTGAGGTAGAACGTGACATATGCAGCTGTGCAACATCAAGCTTTCATGACTTCTGAGCATTAGTAGGCACTACAGCAAACCACGGTTGCATATGTCTATGTTAGCAGAAATCTTAAATTGTGGTTTTTATTCTTCTTCTGGCAGTTTATAATGTGTTACTGATAAGGCAGGCGTGACTCCATGCATGGCTCAAATTGATCAGCGCTGGGCCACACAACTCCTTCCCTCCTGGCACTCTTCTGTGGTTTACCCCCCTTCTCCCAGCCTGCAGCCGTACCTGTCTCAGGATGTCTCTGCACCCTCCACCCTTGCCATCATCCAGCTTCTCGTTCGCTGTGTGCACTGCTGGGAACATGTCAGCAGCCGGCCTCAGCAGCCCAGCACGTTCTCCCAGCCCTGGAATACAAGCGGAGGTTTGTATGGGTGGTCAGGGTTTTTCTTTATGGTTTCTATCCAGTGGATCAACAAAGTATCTTAAATTCCCCTCTGTTAAGAAAAATTAATAGGCTGTTTGCAATTTGCAACTTGCAGCATAAAGCCAGGAGCTGAAAGGAGCCTGAACAGCAGCTGGACATAAACTGATGCCTGTTAATAAATTTTGCAGATTAACAGCTCTTGCAGGCTTAAAAACTTAAAGCCTGAAATGATCTCTGCACATTCAGGCGCAGAAATGATTTATTCATCCTTTCCCCTCTCTTTGAAATTATTTTTGCCCTATAAAATTGTAGAAGAGTCCCCCTTGTGGTATATGCCATAAAAGCAACAGGCAGGACTGTGATTTGATCTGGTCTGCTTTTCCCCTCTGGTCTGCAGGTTGAATGTATAGTGCTCTATTAGACCAGAAGCATTAACAAATCTCAGTGTGCCTTAATCTTTTCTTGGCAAGTTTTGCAATCGGTATCGAAACACCAGAAAGTAAAGGCATTAAGGCTGATTGTCTTCCACTTACGGCAGCTCTACATTCAGCTTCTGCAAAATGCCACTGGAGTGGTGAGCGCAGAGGGTAAGAAACCTGTGAAGAAGACATTTTGCAGGATTTTCCTCAAGTCTGAAAAGTTGAAGTCAGGGAGAGGAAACAAATCGGTGGGTCTGCGCTTCCAGAAATGCCAGTGGTGCTGGGAAAGATCAGAGCAATTCAGTGTGGCTGTCAGTAATGAACTCACCCCTTGGTCTTCCAGGAGAAGATACAGCATCTCTTCTTCTGGCACTGCCACTTTCCTTCTCCTCTCTAATGTATTCAAATTTGGTTTTATTGAAGTGTACAAAAGTCTGAGCACTGCGTGGGATGGGTTACGGAGCTGTGAGTTATCACTTATGTATTGTTCATCTTATAATGTGTTTTCTGCTTTACTCCTCCACTCTGGATGTGCCAGTAACTTTAGCCACTAACGAGCTGCTCAGGGCAGTTGTGCTTTGTGGGCTGCTCCATCTCCTTTGCAAGGCAGAGGGCTTTCTTCAGCTCACAGTGATTTTTTTGGCAATACGGCTGGTCACTGCCAGGTGATTCTGTCCCTAGCACAAGCATGGTTGCATTCAGCTCCAGATGGCAGGGAGAAGGAACTGCGAGTTTTTACAGCATGTTCTTAAGGCTGAATTAGTGTTTAGGCTGTCTTACCTGCTGATGAGAAGAATTCCCCTCTCTTGAGGGCTCACACCATACTCTTTTTTTTCTTTCTTTTCCTTTTCCTTTTTTTTTTATTTTTTTTCAGTTGTAGCAACTGTTGCCCCATGTCCATTTGTTATCTCTGCAGCAAAGGAGAAATTCATAGCTTAGAGGCTTAACACCCTGCAACTTTGACACAGCAGCATTTCAGACTAAAGCCTGGTTTGAATGTAACTGTTTACTGCAGTGTGGGAGAAAACAAAAAATGAGGCCCAAACTGTACAAGAATTCTGCACTTTTAAGTAGGGTGCTCTGTAAAAGGGATGTCCTTTCCATTAAACCAGAGATAGTCAATCATCCCACTCCAAGGGCTGGCCACACAGACCCGCTGGAATTATTTAAGAGCTATAAACTGTTTACCCTACAAAGTCACCAAACACACAGTTGCTTGTGAGGCTTCCCTCCACCTTTTCCCTTGTAAGGGTCCCTGGTCCCTCCCTTCACCTGGGACCAAGGACAATTTATCATGTGGGATGGGGTGGGGAGGACATCTGGTCTGATGTGCTCTGGTGACCTGGAGAAAGCTGCCATTTGGATGATTTCTAGTGGACTGAGTGTACCCAGGGGCGCTGGATGCTCAGACTAATTTCCTTGTGTGAACAGGGGAGGCATCAGACATGACTTGACTGATGAGCTAAAAGAGGAAAGTCTGTAACGACTAATATTTCCCCTTTATGGGTAAAGTCCTTCCATGGGATGGCTTAAGTTGGGCATGTAATAGTCCTGTAACTTTTTCCTATCTGCCTCCCTGATTTGGGTACCATAAGAACTACCCAACTAGTATTTCTTGCTTTCTCCATCTTCTCAACCTCCCATTTTAAAAAACAAACAAGCAAACAAGTATTTTTGGGGCTACATTCAGAAACCAAGCAACAGCTTTGTTCATTGATCTGCAGGGTGCAGAAAATTTTGCATCATCTTGGATGCAAAATTTTCAAAAGGGTTTAAAAGTGGGCAGAGAGGGGAGACAGAGATGAGCACTGGACAGTTGTCTGCGATGCGATAGAAAGATCGTCATTTGAAGTATGCCTGCGCCGAAGAGCTGATCTGAGTGTGTGTGTCTATGCTTGACCAATTGCCAGATCTGAGATGCAGAACGGATGGGGCCTTTTTCACTTCCTTCCACCACACCGTACTTACTGCAGGTCAGTGCAGAGCAGCAGCTTAGTCTCTTCTTTGCTCTGTGTGAGGACACACGATACAGTCTCCAGATGGCCAACAGCCTTTCTTCCAGCCCAAGCTATTTGGCTTGACATGGAGGAAAAGGGACAAAGATAAGTGCCCTGTGAAAGAATTGAATACCAGACTATCTGTGCTAATGCTCCTTTCTCCAGGGAACCAATTTGGCATTTGGTTGCATGAAATCGTTTTTGTGTGACAAGACTTGTATTCAAGCCAGCAGCACTTAGAACCACTTTTTAAATTATCATTGACTTTTCTATGTACTGTCAAGTCTATTTCCTGTGTTACGGGTTTATTTAATTGAATGGGAAGGTGCTGAAAGAGTCGTGTGTATTCACTTGTTAAATACACTGGACTCCTCACCTCTGTGTTTGCATTGTTCCAGTTCATTATCCATGAGGCTACAGCAGACAAGGGCTGGGTGAATAATTACTGATCGGCTCATATGAACAGAGGGGCTCGTTTTCAAAAGGATGCAGGTAAAATAAATGGTGGAAATAAGAGGCCTAAGTCTGAAGCCAGCAATGTGCCCTTGTCGCCAAGAGGGCCAATGGAATCCTGGGCTGCGTAGGGAGGAGTGTGGCCAGCAGGTCGAGGGAGGTCATTCTCCCCCTCTGCTCTGCACTGGGGAGGCCACAACTGGAATACTGCGTCCAGTTCTGGGCTCCCCAGTTCCAGAGAGACAGGGAACTACTGGAGAGAGTCCAGCGTAGGGCAACAAAGATGATGGAGGGATTGGAGCATCTCCCTGATGAGGAAAGGCTGAGAGAGCTGGGACTCTTTAGCCTGGAGAAGAGAAGGCTGAGGGGAGAACTTATTAATACTGACAAGGATCTATAGGGTGGGTTGAAGGAGGATGGAGCCGGACTCTTCTCAGGGGTTCCCAGTGACAGGACGAGGGGCAACGGGCACAAGCTGGAACATGGGAAGTTCCACTCAAATAGGAGGAAGAACTTCTTTCTGGTGAGGGTGGCAGAGCCCTGGAACAAGCTGCCCAGGGAGGGTGTGGAGTCCCCTTCTCTTCAAGCCCCACCTGGATGCAGTCCTGAGTGATGTGCTCTGGGCAACCCTGCTTTGGCAGGGGAGTTGGACTAGATGATCTCTAGAGGTCCCTTCCAACTCTGACAATTCCGTGAAATGATATTGCAAAACCTCCTACTCTGCAGCTGCTGGACCCTGGAGGCAGGTAGCCTCAGTAAGCAGCTTCCTTGGTTTTTTGCAAGGTTCCTAGATACCGCTTTATATGGGCAGAAAACTTTGTCTTCGGGCACATGCCCAGAGGCTGAGCCCAAAGGCAGCCCAGGTGTCTAGCTGCTTTCCCAAGTAGGATGCTCCTGTGTCTTGGAACAAATCTGTTTCCTCCTTCTGAGGGGCAGTTGTTCAATAATCAGCTGTAAGGCATGTCGGTGTGAGGACCAACTAAACATCCCTTGGATCAAACCACCGTACCAAGGGCATTAAGCTCTTGATCAGACCACCTCTCAGGTATGCTGTGAAGGCATTGGGAGTAGAAGACCTCCATACTTTCTGAAAGAGCTGTGCAGATCAAAGCCTCGGCCTAATTGTCTTAGATTCCCCTAAAAATGCATACCCAGGGCATTCCCATTCTGCCTGAAAAATAGGCGGCTTTATTTGGGGATCTAGCCTGTTTTGGAAGTTGAAGTAGCCTTTAGACAAAATAGCAAGGGTCAAAAGGGATTGTACTGGGAAGCTGAAGGGTGACTTATACACCAGATTTTACTTCTGAGCCCTCCTTTGCTACACCTTCTAGTGGTATAAAATAAAAACAGTAAAGTGAGACAGTTCTTGGGAATAGGGTGGGGATTTGTTGGGTGGGGTTTTGGCCAGCCAAGAAATCTCTTAGGATAATAATTCTTGTGGGAAAACAGAAGAGTTGTGGGTTTTTTGTGCCGTTTAGAAATCTCTCAAAGCACAGAATTTGAAGGGTTTCTGGGCTGTCCGCCACCAGTGTCACTGGATGTGGTTTTGTGCACTCTCAGTAGGGCCCAGAAGATGTCACCACAGGACAGTAGGAAAGCCTCAGATCTTGGAGAGTGCTAGATCTATGCAACAACAAGCCCAAGCAACCTCTAGGGTTTCCGCTGCTGGATTTATATTTAGAAAAAATGTTGTAGTGTTTTTTTTTTAATAATCAGATTAACATTAACACAATTATGGTAAGAGAAAAGACAAAAACATGCTAGTAGTTGCAACACTTCTTTTGAGGAGGATTTTTTGGTAAAGATTTGCGTTCTGAAACAGATATTTATAAGCAACTTACAAGACAAAATTGAAGACTATTTTTGAACAGTCACAAAAGCAGTCATGGGAAAAAACTCATTTTTCTCCATAAAAGGAGTGGTCAGATGGTCAAATGAGTGGGTTTATTAAAAACAAGCAGTGTCCTGCTCTTGTTTTTCCATTGCTCTGGGGCTGTTCCTCTCATTTCCTCTTTCCTGCCATAAGTTTAACACGTTTTTCATTTTTACTAGAAAGCTAAAGGGTCATTTTATAAACATAACAATGATGTACAAATAAATAAAGCAACCTTTTCTTTTGCAAAGTCAGCGTATAAAAATGATGCAAACTAGTATATCCACGATGTGTCAAAGCAATCCACTTGGGACTGACACAGGCATCCACAAAAGCTTTATGAGATCTGCAGCTGTACACTCAGACATACTTTAGTTGCTTGCACTTACTTAACCCTTGAGTCTCCAGTCTAGTCCAGCGGGAGATCAGAGCGTAATACTCATCCTATCCAGAGCCTTGCAAAAATTGCTGTGCGTATACATAGTCATTTCCAGCAGCTTCGCTTGCTTTTTTCTGTAGAAAATCCCAAAATCTACAATATTTCCCAGTGAGTTATATTTCTCACTTGCCAGGAGTACTAGGACTTTGAACATAATAATGGAAGAAATGTATATGCTATGTTACACGCTGAAAGAAAGAGGTATGTTGCACATTGTCCCTAATGCTATGCCCATGACTCCCCTTTTTCAAGTTCATATCAAAACTGTCACAACACTTCAGTTAGAGTAGGAAAGATTCAGATCTATCCATGCTATGGTCCCTCGGCTGCCTTCAACACAGCATATCCCCACTTTGCAGGCTGTAAGAAAAGCAATCATGAGTTGGGCTCTTACAACTCACAGCTGCTGCCTCTTTCTCCACCTCATTCCTCTGGGCCGTCGCCGTCCTTTGGGTCACATTGTAACATGACCTGATTTCTGAAACGCGTTCCCTTCGCTGGTGCTATTTGAATAAAAATATATCTCAAGAGAAGCCACTCAATATGGGACAGCTCAAAACAAATTCCTTTTCAGGCAGATTGTCCCCTAGGCTTCAAGTCACAAATGTGAGGTGCAGGGACAGTTATTTAATAACACATGCTTTGTAAATGGCCAATGTGGTGAGCTTATTTTTAGATTCAGTTTTTTAAGTTATTTATATATCTATCTTTTATTTATTTATTTACTTTTAAGCCATAGCAAAGTTGCATCTTATTTCTAGCAAGCCTTAGCAATGCAGCAGGGAGCGAGCACAAATAGGTGGGAATTTTTTTCCTTCCTGTGTTTAGGCCTGAGACTCATACCTTTGAAATACAACTTTTCCTATTTTGTGGCTCGCATTGTTAGCTGAGTTTCGAGAGCCCACCGAAGTAACACCTCACTGTGGTCACTCTAATTTAAGACGAAGCCAGTGCTGCAAGCAGACATCATCCTGAGCCACTGTGCACGGCCTTTATGGGAAGGTCAGGGGCATCCTGGATCCACGCACTGTCCAAGTTAGCAGGTCTTCAGGGCATACTGCACTTGTGCAAATAAATTCACAGCTATCAGCACAGGAACTCCCTCTGGCAGACGGTGACAGAAAGACACGGTTCCTGAGAGACGCACGTCATGGGCACACAGTGTACATTTATACAAATGTCGTAATTCACCAGGCTTGTACACCAGCACACAAACTTGCGGCAAATAAAAAGACCAAGATATGAATAAAAGCTAAAAATAACTAATACTAAGAAATTAGGCCTTTCACTAATGGTATCTATAGCTCCAGATTTACTCAATATATGCATCCCTGACAATTCTTCCTAAAGCTAATGCTTTCATAACAGACATCAGCAAAGAAAAGTTTGTGCAGCAAAGGAAAGTTTCATTCAAATACAAACCCAAAAATGTATGTCCCCACTTAAAATCATTTTGGAGGAACAGCCAAATTGAAAAACCTCATGTTAAAAGAAACGGGTGGGCTGCAAAGCCAAAGATTCAGCTTCAGAACTGAAGTTACCTGATCAGCCGTAATTGCTCATGTGCATCGTGGTGGAGTCATTATGGCACCATTTTCTTCTGACAAGTATGTTCCAGTGCACAGGAAATCAAGCCGGTCTTATCTCATGCACTGAAAATACTTGCAGCATCTCAAAAGTTTGAAGAACTAATTTTTCTCCTCTTTGGGGGTTACATGATTATCTCTCCTTTTCTATGCGCTGCTAATTAGGTGAAAGTATTTACTATCTCATTTTATACCCTGATGAGTGAGGTCTTTATTGTGAGACAACAGAGGAAAATACGAGACTTAACTTTCTGATCTCCCTGTGTTCCCATGAAGAGCACTTCTCTTCTTGGTCAGGTGCAGACAGTCATGCATTAGCGCTGCCTACTCTCAGAGCCTGCATACCCTCCAGAAATTGGGGGCGATCCGTTGACACATCTGTGTTTGGCACAATAAGGGCAAAATAAAGGGTCTAATGAGCTTCCTGATTGATACTGCTGCCTACTGCAAGCAGGAAAGAGGCTCTGCCTTCTCTGGCCAGTAGGTAGGACTGACTGATACGCAGGTTAGCTAAAATGAAACCCAGCCAAAAGTTGGAGAATGGGATGCATACATCTGGATTTTTCCTTTCCATAATGTAGTACTGTTCTAGACGCTTTCAACAATCTTGAGAACTGTTGCTCCGAAATCTGGCTTTTCCTGCAAATAATCATTTAGTTTTGTGTTGTAAAGTCTATACTTTATAAAAAGGTGATGTGTTGCATTATACTTTAATTTTTTCCTGCAGGATTAATTGCCTTTAAAGAATGTACACTTTTCTTTTATCCTTTTCATTGTAAGTGAACCATTGCATCTTCGCAAATGCTTGTCTGATTTTTTGAGGTTTTTTTTATATATATATTTTTTACCTAGCTGGCAAAAACTGAAGGAAAAAAAAAAGGAATGAACTTAACATTTTGAATTAGAGGCTGAATGTAGCAGGTGCAAAGTATGGTAACTCGGTCACATAGTTAATAGTCTTTGCTGGATTTCAAAAATCAGTTGTTTCAACTACCTGCCTTTGAAATGGTTCTCTGATAACTGCTGCTACACGGTTCAGTTCAGCTTCATTGTCATTTTAAATCTCATGTTTCAATACTGTATTTTCAGTCTATGCTGCCAGCATCTTTACGGACTTACAGTGTAACTAAATCATCTTCCTCCCCTTTTTTCTGTACCTAAAATAGTGCAGTCACAGCATCGTCACACTAGATGGCAAAGATGTCCACGCAGAAGGAAAACAGACCCCAGCACCAAGTTCTGCAGAGGAACTGAGTTATTTGAGAGATTTCAACTCATCTAAAAAAGAATATTATATTGGCTGGGAAATCAAGGTTGATAAAATAAGGTGACAGTGGTATACATAAAGGGTGTAACTGTAGGTGAAATGTGTGTATGAGGACAACACAGATATTATTTCCAAGACTGGCGACATTTTGAACACCATGTCAGAGAAATGAAGGAAAGCCATACCTTAAAAACTGCATACTGATGGCTAATACTGCCAGTGGATGAACAAAATTACAATATCATTTCCTTTCAGCACATTTTTCCATTATTCTCCTTCAAGCCTTGTCTTGGATGTGTGCTTTCTGTCATGCTTCGGCTTTTGTTTTCTTTCTTAATTGAATCACGTAGCTGTAAATCCAGAAATTAATACTTTAGGAAAAAGAAAAGATGGGGGGGAAGAAAGTCTTTTATTTGTTAGAAATCTACAGATCATTTGCATAGTTGAATCCTAAGGGCAGCAATGCCACAGAAGTGAAATTTGCTTGGAAATGTGTACTTTGCAATGTGTTGCTTTCGGTGGAAAAAAAGATCAAAATGTTAATCTGCTCTTATGTTTTTGTACACATATACGTAAGTACATATGCAGGTATATATTTATACTTGTTTATATATAGATGTGTACACAAATATCTGTATTTATATTACCCCACTGTCTGGATTTAGGTAAAACTTAAAAACATTTTCCCTCTCCCCAGGTCAGCCTAGCACAGAAGACTCATGTGCCTCTCTAAGGTTTTATCCTGGAGAAATTTTTGAGCACATTCTCCCTGTGATCCCTTGGCTTTTCCAGTACCATGTGCTGCAGCACTTAAGCTATCAGCTGGTACGTACTGGGAAAGCCCCTCTTGGCCAGTCCTACCACAACACATTACTGAGTGCTGGAAGTGAGAGAAGGGATAGCACAGAGTCACATGGCAAAAGTAATGGGGAAATCTCCCATTCTACACGTGGCCTTGGTTTAAAAGGCCAAAGCCCTCTATGCAAGCCCAAAACAGATCTGTACAGAAAGGTGGGCTGTTTGTACTTGCCCAAGTGGGTCCTGGCATGTGTCAGTGCTCACTGCTCTCTGGTTGTTTCTCCTGGTGGGCTACAGAGACCCAACTTTTGTGAGCCAAACAGTTTACCCTGCATAACCTCAGTATAATGT
Organism: Limosa lapponica baueri; assembly: GCA_002844005.1. NCBI lineage: Eukaryota > Metazoa > Chordata > Aves > Charadriiformes > Scolopacidae > Limosa > Limosa lapponica. Next base: position 90,147 of record KZ505809.1, read on the forward strand.
GAAGGAAGCCTCACACTGCTGTGTATCTTAAAAATACACTTTTCAGGAATGAGTTTCTTCTATTTTCATGGAATTTACTTTTCCTTACAGGAATGAGCATCCTGTGTTATGCTGCCAGCTTTCCTTCCACCACAGCAAAAACCAGAATGACATCGTACACTGCCTATCTGTCCGTATCTAAAGATTTTTTCTTTAAAGTTCATTTGAAATTAGACATTTGTTGTGGAAATATAGGGTCTCAGAAAAGGTAAGTAGGTTTTATTTCTAAATCTTGCTATTTTTTTCAAGATCTTCACAGTGTTTAGTCAGTGGAACTTTTTCTGTTGACTTAAATGAATTAGAGACCAGCCCCAAATCTTCCAAAGGGACTCTCTGCTGCAATAAATTATACTGTATTTTCTTACTTAAGGGCATTTCTTACACTTAATGTGGGAATTCAAAAGGTTATATATAGAACTGTGAGCTATACAAACAGAATTATGTTTACAATGTAAATGTTTACCATATAATCTGACCTGTTCTTGCCTCTTGGCTATGGTACTGTTATTAGCCAGGATGCTAGATATTTTTAGCTTTCCCTGTTTACATAGCCTCTTCATGTACTTATAAATTTATCCATTAATTTTTTACATGGAAAACTTTATCAATAAATAGATTTCTGGGAGATAGATATTGGTATTATTTGGAGAAAATATGTTAAAGAAGTGACAGATTTAGACTGTATTTACTAGGGTTATAAAGTTTCCTGCCAATTTAAAGGAAACCTTTAAATCACTAAAATGGATTTCTGTTAAGTTTTATCATGCTGGAGAAGTTTTGGAGGAGTAAAGAACAATTAGTATATAAAAAGGTGAACGGGCCAATACAGGCTGGTTGGCTTGACAATGAATCTGAGGCTGAATGTGAAAGCTATGGCCGGATGCAATCAGTGAAAGATTTAAGACAACATAATTAACACCAACCAAGGGCATTCTGTGAAAAATAACTCTTGCGAAGCAAATATGAAATCTATTCTGATGGGGTCAAAAATTTAATCATTAAAATTAACTTTCAGCAGTAAGGCTGCAAAATCATTTGCAGCACTTTAATTAAAGTCACAGGAAAGAGCATATCATATGCTATTAAATCGAGACTAGACCGTTTAGGAACGCGAACAGCACAGTTCAAACAGGAGTCAGACTCTGATGTTGGTGAGTGAAGCCAGCCTTGGTGAGCTTCTCTCACCAACTGTTCTGACTTCTCTCTCGTCTGTTCTGCCCTTCAAATGTCAGAGGTGAGTTTGGCAGATCTCCTCTAAAGCTCCTTTAGGTACTCATGTAGACACAGAAAAAGAAAAGCATTGCCAACCCAGCAGTAACTGTAGATCGTAGGCTGTTAATAGCCTGTTCGGGATGCTTCAAGGTTGCAGTGATACCTGCATGTATTTTTTTGTCTCTGCTCACAAGAGTGATGTTTACTTTTTGTTTTTTAACAAATAGTGACAATCTAACACCATTGTTATTACCTCATTAACGCTAGTCCTAACAACATTATGAGCAGCACTGAAACAAACATTTTCTAATATGGAGCCTCTGCATACTTTTTACCACAATGTACACATTAATCAGTATAACTGTACTGCACTGTAATTATACTGATTAATGTGTACATTCGTGGTAAAAAGCATACAGAGTTAGGAATACTGATGCTAAATTGTTTGGTGCTGTTTTCAGGACAGCATACATATGGAAAAACCAGGACTGAAGACCAAAGAGGGGATCCTAACTAGGCAACACATAAAGGAGAAGATACCTCCTTTTGAAGCTTCTCTGTGGATGAGAAGCAGAGAAGAAACCCTCTGAGTGCACAGGAAACCCAGGGCAGGTAAGGAGGAGCTTTCAGTCAGTCATTCTAACCCACAGAGCAGATTGCACTGGAAAAGAAACAGCAGGATCTGACTTGTCAGCAGGGGTCTGTAGGAAAACTACTGTGGGGGTTTGCTCAGGAGCACCTGCTTCACTGTCAAGTGAAGTCAGCTACATGTCCGGGATGTGAATTGTGTAAAATGTCCAACCTCAAAGCGTGTGGTGGTGCAGCACATTCTTGCATGACAGCATTCACTGTGCATGCTGTTCTTCCTGCTGGGAAAATAGTCTCAGGCTTACTGATTCATAGAGAGGCCTTTTCACAGGACCTTCACGAAGGTGAGAATAAGCCTTGATCTTAGGCAAAATGTGACAACTACTTGCTGATAACTGCAGCTCCTTATCAGTGCTGTAAATGTGATCAGCGCTTGATCAAGTGCAATGTTTTAGGTCTCTTGAGGGTGGTTACAGGTTCCCAGAGAGGTAGCTTCCCCCTCCTACAGTCAGAATTAAATTCACAGCTTTAAGATGCAATAATATTATTTAACCCTGGGCTAACTCCCCTTTATGCTTATTTACCTGGCAATAACACACCCTTCATGTGGCTTGATTACAAAGGGGCTGATCCGAATCATTAAAAAGCCATTTAAAAGAGTTAACTCCCGATAATATAAGGCACTGCAAGGCAGCTATTACAATTTGGAAATCACCCCATATCTTCAGTATGAGGGAGAAGATTAAGTGCTTTTTCCCCTTTTTAGGGCCTCTGTTGCAGCATTAAACCATTGGTTTGATTTTATTCATTGTGTTCTTGGATATCTGGTACAAAACAGTGTCTGAAGTTTTTTCATAACTGGTTTTCAGGATAACTCTCCTGAATTCATCTTTCATCACCAGATGTGCAGGTTGGCAGCATGATAGTTTTATTGGCAAGGAATGGATGAGGCAAAATTTGAAGTAATGTTATAGGGAATCATCACAGATATTCAATGGTCTAGCTGTATTTCATACAGGTGGTTATTTCTCTGGCTCTTCTCAGTTTTGGTGTTAATTTATATAATGAATGATTTGGTTACTTTGAAATTGGAGCTAATCCTACAACAAATTGAGGGATTCTATTATACTTTACACCACTTAAAAATGGAATAACAGGTATAAATGATACAAACCAACTATTAAATTAGCATTGAAAATACATTTTGAAGGAACTAACACAATCAAGCCAGAATTGCTTTTTCTTCCCAGAAGACAGTCACTCCATCAGCTCTCCCGTGAAGTTATTCAAATAAGAAATGAGGTAAATTTGCCATCTCTTGGATGGAATTGATCATTTATAAAGCACAATGATCTCAGCATCAGGGGAAGAAAGGGTTTAGCAAAAGCTAAATAGCTTGCAGGAGTGTTACTGAATAAACTTAGTCTTTCCAAAAAGAGTACATTTTGCACCAGATTTAGTGAAACCAGATCCAATTAAGATTTTGCAGAATAGCCTATATTCGAGTGTCCCAAATGCTGTTGAACTGGTATGAGCGATAGCTTGTTTCTGTGTCAGGGAACTAGAATAAATCTATTACAAAGGCAGAGTGAAAATTAAGGAGGTGGTGGGAGTAAAACCTGAACAGCCCTGTCACTTCCATCTGTAAGCACTAGTGAAAAACAAAGAGGCACAACTAGCATGACAGAAAACCCTACCAACGTGAAGGTGAGTAGAAAAGTATTTGGAAAAATGAGTCGAGGCTTCGGTAAACCTCCCTCACCCCCATCGGCAGAGATTTAATTCGCTTCTGGTGCCAGAGCAGGTGAAAATGGTTCGCACTAAGGGGTGCAGCCTGAGGGGGGGGGAATCATGAAGGGCCACTTTCTGAGTCTGTAAAACTTGGCTTGAAGAGAAAAATAACTTTTAGAAAGCTCCTTCTGCTTCTTTTCCTTCCCGTTATGTTGTCCCTTTTCTTCTTTTTGCTTCATCTCACCTCCCGTTTCACAAGAAGTGGCTGGGCAAAGGCACGGGTATTGAGTAACTGAATGAGTACTGGGAGTTTTTCTCACACTTTTCTCTGAAGGACATGCTTTTGGAGGCTGTCTCAGTGCCAGAGCTGGCATATTTTGAGAGTGAAAACAGTCTTTTATTTTTTCCCGGAGTGTTTTCCTCACAAACTGCTGGGTTTCGCTGCTGGCTGCCCGACAGCTTTAGCACCTCTTTAGCCTTAAAGGAAAGCCGAGCACATCTCTCGTGCCCCTTTACCTCAGCTCCGTCCCCAAAATGGGGCACCCAGCTGCAGGGCGGGCCCAGCACAGCCAACGTTTGGGCGAGAAAACCAAACCTTTCCACCCTTCTTACCGCGTCCCGTGGCAGAGCCATGAGTCCTCGAGCGCTAACAGCTGCCGCTGGAGCCGCGCCTTCCGCCTTTGCCGTGGCCCGAGCGCAGCGACAGACGTGGCGACTGTCGCGACAGCTGTGAGGGGCGGGGGGGGTGGGGTGGATCGGACCGTTAGGCGGCTGAGGGCGAGGCGCGCGAGCGGTTGCCGGGCAACGGCGGGCGACCGTTGGAGCGCGCGCGGGGCCGCCTGAGGAGAGCGGCGAGGCCGGGCCGGGTTTGGCCGCCCCCGGGCCCGGTGCCGGCGGAGGGCGTCGAGGAGAAGCGGGTGGCTGGGCTGTGCCGGTGCGTGAACAGCCGCCGGTGGTGGCCGGGGGAGGCGGCTGGGGTCACGGGCTCTGTTTGGGGAAAGCTCGGCCTGCTGAGGGAGCTGTCGGGGTGGCGTGCGAGGCCTGGTGCCTCTGTCTGGCTTTAGAGAGGCCTAGGTTATTGCTTCCCTCACTTCTTGGAGAGCTAACTCAGCTGTAACACTTCTGTTCCCCCAGAGTGCCAGTCTGCGCAGCTAAAACTACAAAGCATTGAGATAATAACAGGCAATGCAGTCTTAAAGGTTGTGTCTGGCTGGACAGGAGTCTATGGAGTGACACGTTTAACCTCCAGTGCTGTTTGCTTTTGCCTCTGTTCCTACATACTCGAGGGTGAGTTAATTTGTAAAATTCACATTATCTGCAGTCTTCTACCTCTGCACAGGTGAGTCGTATTTCCGAGGTTAGCTTATCCTGAGGTCAGCCACATTATTTAAATAAGGTAACAGATTCAGCCAGGTGGTAGGAAGGCTTGGCGAGGGGAGGGAGTACAGAAATTTTGCAAAACACTCAGTTTTATGCTGCTGGTTGCTTATGTAAGTGGCATACTGTTCACTCATGTCCACCCACCCTCAGTGATAATCAATAAGGATGGGTCATTTTGTTTCCAGATGCTAAACTTCTGAATGTCTTCACAATTTCCAGATTGCTTACAAGGCGAGGGAGCCGTATGTTGGCATCTCCAAACATGTTCCTGCACCTTCAGCTTCACGGACAGACAGTTGTTGCCTGGGGGAAGTCTGGAAATGCTTGAATTTGTGGGGAAATGGAGGGGAGAGCCACCTGAAAAATAACTGAGTAAAACTTATTTTGTTGATTGTCCCATCCTACATGCCTTAGTATTTTACAGGTTCCTATATACATGCAGATTTTTGGCATTGCTGGGTGCCAGTGAACATCAGTTCTTAGTCTTAGTCTGCACTAACATGTACAAAACAAATAAAAATTAGGTCTATCTGTGTCTAAAAGTACCAAGAATTTGGCCACTATGCTGTTGTTTGCAAGGAGGGTTGGGGACATACACTGATGTCCCTCCACAGTCTAGAGGTTTGTCTCTGTGATGTAACTGTTGACCGTCAATGACTTCAGACATAACTGCAGGGCACCGAGGCTGCAGCCTAGCGCTGTCAGGGAGCCACAAACTCCTATGGGGAAGACTTCAGAGTGTGAGTTGTCAGCAGCCAGAAATACTACTGATTTTGATTCGCCTCATCCATGAAGTTCAGGTAGCGTGAGGTTTTGTTTCTAGAGTTGTTGGTGCTGCAATTTCATCTCCTCATTTGAAGATGGGGGAAAGGTTGCACTGAAGGGTGGTAGCAGGAGTATTGGTGTGCAGGTGGTCAGATGTTGATTACAAGGGCATCTATTGAAAGAGTGTGTATGTGTGTATGGAAGCAGCAGATTTGGTGGTGGTGGTGGTTTTGTTCTGAAGCTCAATTTAAGGATAAGTTCTTCTGGACATTTCTGCCTATTGTAAAAGTGTTATGTTTGGAATGTTGTCTAGATCTGAGTGAAATCAGATACAGGCTACAAGTAGAGGTCTTGGTATGTTTTAAAAGTTAAATGAATAGACACAAAAATGTGCAGATTATTGTTTGACAACTATTTGCGTGATACCGGCATCAGGGCTGAGTCCAGTTCAGGTGCTGCCGCAATGCTGAATCTATAGGTTATAAAGAGGGCGTGGAAAGAGCTCAGGATGCAAGATCAGACACCCTTTCTATATTGCAGTTCAGACCGCGAAACATGGCAGAAAGGCCATACATCAGGTGAGTGTGCTTAATAAGAGACTTACATTTAGGTTTAAGTAATCGTACTTTGTGTTGTGCTTCTGTTATTGGGCAGCACTAGGCATTATCAAACCATGAGGTTTGCTTTGCCTTGTACTGTTAGAGCCGACAGTAGTTTCTGGCTTGTGGCTAGTTTGTAAAAGCCGTTTCCATCCTTCAACTGGAATCTACTGGAAGGTCCAGAGGGCTGAATGTTTTACCTTTTTGTACTGAGACTTAATGTGGTGAAACTACAACTGAGGGGGTCACAAAATTTCAATTCTGTAAAGAGCCAAAAGAATAGGAAAGGCTGTGTTTTCAGATGTTGCAGTTCTCTGTAAACAAGTATTTCAAGCGTTCCCTGTTACTGCATGTATTGAATGCGACCTAAAGCAGCAATCTAAGTGCTGTTATTATTCTATGTACTCATACTGTACTAGGTGAAAACACAGGCTTTGTGTGGAATTGCTTGTTAGGCATAATATCCCTCTACAAAAGAGATCTTAGTGTGATGTAATTCACATTGCTGCCTTTGGCGACGTCACTAGAAATGCTTTCTGTGAGCTCTTATTTCTTTATTACAGCCCAAATATTGTGCATGTCAAGGCAACAAAGATGGTGGAGATTCCCTTTTTATAAGGAGTCACATGGAAAAGACAAGGAGTAATGGGTACAAGTTATTCCTGGGGAGATTCCAATTGGACACAAGGGGAAAATTTTTTACGATGAGAACAATCAGCCATTGGAATAATCTCTCCAGGGAAGTGGTGGATTCTCCAACATTGGACACTTTTAGACTCAGCTGGATAGGGTGCTGGGCTGTCTTGTCTAGACCGTGCTTTTGCCAAGGAAGATTGGATCATTAAGGTCCCTTCCAGCCTGGAATTCTATGATTCTATGATTTGTCTGTTGTGTAGGCAAACTGGTATGCTGGTAACTTCTGGCTCTTAAAAACAAACAAAAAACTCCCACTGTGAAGTAGAAGCCTGGAGACTGTTCTTAGGTGCCAGGAATCAAGGCCAGCAGCACTCAAATTCAGCAGCGGATCCAAGGAATTTAAACTGGAATTAGCAAGGTCAGAAAAGGCAGGGCTCCCAGAGGACATGCCTTGGAAATGTCAGTTAACCCACAACACTGTGAAAATTATTACAAGTAACGGCTGCTACTGTAATTGCATACTTTATTTTGGAAATCTTGGGGATTTTGTTCAGTCAGACCTGGGTACCAGGATAACCTAAGCAGTATATTAGCTTTTAAGAAAAAATAAATTCTGCAGTGAGAATTGGATTTTGGCAGTGGTTTGAATGCAGCTGTTAAATTTCTTGGTGTGGAGTTGGGAATATCATGTGCAGACTCATGATATCGTGTATCACCTCTGTAAGATGTGCATAAACAACTTTTTAATATGAAGGAACAATGCTTTTCTAAACCTTTGGTTGTTGCTTCTTGTGAAAATACTATCCCTTAGGAGCCTTTCTTGCACTAGCACTTGTGCTATACGTTTCTTTTGTGTGGAATTTTGACATCTTCAATAAACCTTAGGCTTAAGGTCACCTAGTAAATGTAAAGCCTGAGAAAAAGGTAAGTAGAAAGAATAGAATACAGTTCTTGTCCAAAACAGTGTGATGTAAACCGTGATTTGGACTGTGGTGAGGTTTATATCCAAATTTGTACATGCTGAGACTATTTCTGGAGTCTGGACATAAAGCTAGCATATCTATGAAGACTAGTGGGTAAAGCTTCCTGTCCTGAGTAAATCCAGAGCTTGATGTTTTACATCTAATTCTCATGCTGGTTTGCTCAAACAGACTCCTCCTTCCCCCAGGAAAAGAAGTTTGAAGGTTACATGAGAAATCGGGGCAGGATAAGTGTTTCACTGAGTTACATAAGCCCACAAGGTGACTTGTAAAGGCCAAGGAAAAATGTGTTAGAGAAAAGGAAAAAATAGGAATTCAGAATCAAATTGCTGATGTATAAAACTTAATTTAGAATGAGCTTCTCTTAATTGGCAGTAGTGAACCTTCCACTTTGTGAATCTCTTTCCTAGGATGCAGGAAAGACCAACAGTCTATGCTACCCAACAGTCATTTGTACAGTTCAGGTTTGTATTTGGCTTCTCAGCAGTAGAGACTAGCAGCCCCACTGCTATTTGGTATTTTAGATTGCTACTGGGTGAAAATCACCTTCCTTTCAAATGTGGGTTTAGTTTTGGGACAGGTATCCATCCCATCATCCCAGCTGGGTTTGGTTTGGGGTTTTTTGAGAATACAGTATATGAACTAGAATAAGCAGAAACAAAGACCTGACCTGAGAAATGGTGGCCGGAAACAGCAGCAGTTGCTTGCATGCCAAAGGCTGGTATAGTCACTGTGCCAACCAAGTGATGGGTAAGTGCTGTGTTTAGCACTGCATTTACATTTCCAGGAGAGGTAAAATAGTTAAAATGTTTGTGGAGTTGCAAAGTTACATGGCAGTTTGGTAGCAGGTCCCAGGAAGGAATGGACCTCTCCTTTATGCTAGTTCACTGGTTTTGGTGAATTTTTTGGTAAACCTGCTTTTAAGTATGGACATGTGCTTAATGTAACAGTGGTGGTACTAGGAGGTTGGTCTGGAATTTTTTCTCTCCCAGTATAGTGCCAGGCATTGAAAATAATTTTTTTTGCTTTTAAAAATGGCCTTATTTTCTGTAAAGCCCAATTCTCTGAAAGACTAGTGAGAGAGGAATGAGTTTACAGGGTCTGGCTAAGTTTCTTCAACGTCTCTGTTTTAACCATAGTAGTATTTCCAGAAAAAGACAGTAGAGGGAGCTCGTGAAATACACATGCTTTTTAGTTTCTACAGTAAAATACCTCATTTCTTCATTTTTCTACTGCTGGCGGTGGAGAAGGGTGCTGAAATTGTTTTCCGGGCAGACAGTGCACTACCGCTGTAGACCATCCTTTTGAGAGGATGCCGAGTGAGATTTACTATGGGAAAAAGCCTAAGGCCCCAGAGGAAGTTAACCTTGGGTTATGTTTATTTTTTGGTTTTAATGTATGGAGTATATATGAAGCGTGGAGTCACCTCAGTTCCTTCACTGTGCAGCTTGCGGTCCTAGATTCAACCAAATGACCTTTTCAAAAAGCCTTTGGAGTGGCTTTTCACATTTTATCATCTTGGCAAAAATTTGATTCTATTTTGAAATAATCACAACTTATGACAACATCCCTCTATACAGAGATAGGAGAGGTCCAAATAGTGCATTTCTCATGGTCATGACCCAATCTTAAATGTGACATAAATGTAGGAGGGGTGGGAAAGGTAAGTCAGCAATGAACAAGAGCCATATGGGTAAACTAACCAGGTTATTAGTGTGTATCACGGTGCAACTATAATATACACGCAAGTAATTTCTTTGAGTGAGAAGTTATTTCTTATTTAATCAAATCTTATATGTTTTTCTGTGTTTTAGGGCCATTTCTTCAATGTTTTCTTGTGCTTAATGTGTCAGCATGTTTGTTGTTAAGACATGTTGTTAAGTATCACGAATACTAGGAACTACAGTCTTGCTGTAGTAAACCAGCGACGTTTTAAATGTTACATGTATGACAGCATTTTTTTCTTTTCTGTCTATGTTTTAAGCATCTGAATAAGTGCTGTAACAGCTACCAGCTTGCACTGTTTCGGTGCCTGGTCTGCCAGTGTGCCCAGGAAACTAAAATATCAAAGGATTAGCACATTACTTGTAAACAGAACGAATATACTATTGACTCAGAACAGTATCGCAAACAGTAGGACATAATGCAACATCAATTAAATATGTGCTTAACTGTTCTCTTAATGTTTACTGTGTTGTTAAACAGATTAGAAAGGTGAGCAGATTTCTTTTTAGCTTGAGGTTTTTCTCACGTTTGCTCTTCAATATGCCACATGACTTAAGTGTGACAGGAATGACCTTTGATTTGCTGTCAGTGACTTCGTATTGAACCTTGGTCAATATTCCCTTGTAGAGACGTGGTCCTAAGTGGTGTGTTTAGTTCCACGTTTCCCTTCAGTAATAGCAATGACATAAAAACCAATGCACTACTGGAACTATAGTGTGGGGTTTTTTTTCCCAGGTAATTGAATTCATATGGATTTTGGCCTTGTGTCCTGTAAGAAACCACAAGTACAATGTGCTGAAAAATCCCCTGTAAAGCTAGGGAATGAAAGTGGACCTTTACAGAATAGAGATTTTTGCTGAAGTGTTGTGTCCTGGAAAGCATTTTACAAATGGTTATTGTTAATGGTGTTTAGGTGGTATCTGAAAACAAACCCCTCCTAGTAAAGTAGCCAAACAGGGTGATTTTTTCCATGCAAAGTACTACAGTCCTGTTGTGTATATGTGTGTCTGATGCAGAGTAATGTTTCCTGGGCACTGTGGAAATGTAGAAAAACCCATAACAAGCCTCATTCTGAATACTTATTTTGTCCAAAGTACTTTGTCAGTAAAATACCAGGTAGATACAAAGTGCCTCTCCCTTAATTCTTCACAGACCAAATGCTGTAAAATACAAATGTTATTCACAAATACTTGACAGGTTGTGTTGTAAGAAGGGAGCTTTTTTTATTGCAGAATGAATAGGAATGTGTGTATATAGAAGGGCTCAATCATGCCTGAGAGAGGCACCATCTCTGGCAGGCCTTGATTGAGCCTGAACAGTATGAGGGGTTGTCTACTGGTTTAGGACTTAGACTTGAGGTATATTATTGATGGCTGTTCCCCTTCTCCTTTAATGGTCCAGGAATATTGTCTGCCATAGAGTTCATATGAATGATTTGGTTTGGGTTTGGGGCTTATACGTTATTGGCGGAAGGCGGTAACTAGAATGGTGCTGTGAGCAATTGAGATGAGGGCAGGAGCAGATACCCTGGCTGTGTATTGGCTGCTGAAGAAAAGCAGCCTCCAGCACCTGTCATATGCACTCTGCCTTCTCATCATGCAGTGATTTTTCTGAGTACATGGGTTTTTCTCCATTTTCTTTCGATTTTTTTTCCAGTTTCCTCACTCTGGGTCCCATATGTCTACTACACCTGCTAGCTGCAGCCTCACCTGTAACTTGTTTTCCTTCTGGAGTAGCAGGTCCCAAAGATGCAGTAAATCTTCCACCTTTCCCTAACACACCAATATATGAACTGACTGCAGGAACTGCTTTATTGGGGCTTACTTGACATCTCTCTGCTCCTGTGGCTGATCCTGAGAGAAAGCCTGGAATTAGGTAAATTAGGTATCTTTTGATCTTTTGTTCCTCTGTACTGAATTTCATCCTGTTACTAGTAGCTGGAGATTGGAACTCAATCTGGACTCAATTGGACACCCAAGTATCAAAGTCTAACTTACCTACTGAAGTCTGACACAAAGATTGGTAGAAACGTGCTGTGCTGCTTCACAGCTCATCTCAGCCCTGATGTTGCTCTCTGTGTTCGTGCACACATGACAGAATATCCTTGCATCTCCTGAGCCTGGTGCAGAAACCAAGTGTACAGCTCTTCATTGCTTTTTGCAACTTTATTGCAAATTAGGTTTATCTTGAAGTTGTAACAACCTTGTTCCGTTTGTTCCTCATGCTTTGATCCTGCGGCCTATGTTGAAAAGTGAAGTAGCTGGGCTAGGAGGTGTTTTACAGGCAGCAAAAATCCTCTGGGAGCTGGCTAAGCAAATTCAGGACTAGAAGAAAGCTGCCAAATCTGACATGTGATCCTAAATTGTAGAAAACTTCAAGTTCACAAGACTTCTAAGATCTTAGATATCAATCAGAGATTGGGTTCTATCAATAGAACCCATCAAAACCTTCCCTTTCTGTTTTTTCGTTTTTTAAATAAGAAGCAAGCAATTGTTCAGTCACTTCCTGTTGAACAAAAAGAACTCAACCCAAACTCTAATGCTTAACCCGGTCGATTTTGTCTTCTGTGTCAAGCATAGGGGAGTTACAAATTCTCTTGCTTTGGGGAACGGGAAGCAAGAAATAAAGTATATTGTGCTATTACTTAAGTAAAAAGAATATAATAGGCATAAGTATTAATGACAACCCATAAGCTTTCCCATGTAAAAAAAACTTTGAGCAAAAGAAATTAAATGACTTCGGCATTTGTTGCAGCAGCTTTACAAATTTCAAAACCTAGTTTTTTTCCTTATGCCACATGTTTTATGTGGGGGTTTGTGCCAGCACAAATCTTTGTGTCTTTGAGCTGCTGCAAGCCACAGATGCTACCTGCAGGACCAGAGATCAGTCTATAGAAGTCTAAATTCTATAAAGTCTACTAAATCTAAACAAAGCAGGGGCAAGGGAAAGGGGGGAGTTGCTAACTATAGCTGAAAAGATGAGGCTGTGCTCCATTTTTGCCATAGATCCTCAGCTGTGTTTTTATCTATGTGACTTTGTTTTAAACTATTGCTGTTATTTTTCCTTTTTTTCCTGATAAATACAGAACACTACTCTGAAGTACATCTACCACATGGTGTCTAATAGAAATCAACCTTGCCATCCCAGATTTTATAACCACAGCAAAATTAAAATTTTGGGTGTACTGTTTTAGGTCCTAGCAGAGTGTCCTGGTCTGAGGTAAAATAGAACCAACTTCCTGTTCAGTAATTTTACATCTTAGCTTGGCCTCTTCTAACTCTCTGAAATTAACAGCATATTGTGGAGAAAACTCTTCATTCTCAGAGTGGTAAGACCAATGTTTGTACTTCATGCCAAGGAACGGTGTGCAGAGAGGCTCCTGCTTAGACTTATTGCTGTAACAACCAAGGGCAGCTAATTCTGTTATTTGCCCCAATGGAGGGTCAGAAACGGAGAAGCGTAGAG